>WFMF01000118.1:238711-455620 GCA_011033025.1 Beroe forskalii | reverse complement strand
GCCCATCACACTCCCAGGTAAGCCTATCACACTCCTAAGTAAGCCTATCACACTCCTGAGTAACCCTATCACATTCCTAATTAAGCCTATCACACTCCTAAGTAAGCCTATCACACTCCTAAGCAAGCCCATCACACTCCCAAGCAAGCCCATCACACTCCCAAGCAAGCCCATCACACTCCCAAGTAAGCCTATCACACTCCTAAGTAAGCCTATCACACTCCGAAGTAAGCCTATCACACTCCAAAGTAAGCCTATCACACTCCTAAGTAAGCCTATCACACTCCTAAGTTAGCCTATCACACTCCTAAGTTAGCCTATCACACTCCTAAGTAAGCCTATCACACTCTTAAGTTAGCTTATCACGCCCCTAAGTAAGCCTATCAAACCCCTAAGTAAGCCTATCACACCCCTAAGTAAGCATATCACACTTCTAAGTAAGCCTATCACACCCCTAAGTAAGCTTATCACACCCCTAAGTAAGCCTATCACACTCCTAAGTAAGCCTATCACACTCCCAAGTAAGCCTATCACACTCCTAAGTAAGCCTATCACACCCCTAAGTAAGCCTATCACACTCCTAAGTAAGCCTATCACACTCCTAAGTTAGCCTATCACACTCCTAAGTTAGCCTATCACACTCCTAAGTAAGCCTATCACACTCCTAAGTAAGCCTATCACACTCCTAAGTAAGCCTATCACACTCCTAAGTAAGCCTATCACGCCCCTAAGTAAGCCTATCACACTCCTAAGTAAGCCTATCACACTCCTAAGTAAGCCTATCACACTCCTAAGTAAGCCTACCACACTCCTAAGTAAGCTTATCACACCCCTAAGTAAGCCTATCACACTCCTAAGTAAGCCTATCACACTCCTAAGTTACCCTCTTAACCCGAAGTGTATGTTTAAATCTTAAGGGAAAGCATGGGGAATCCCTTAAAAATAAGTGGATTTGCTGAGGGATCCCCTCAATTTTTAAGGGTTTCCCTTTCGATTATAAGGGATTCCCTCATTTTTAAAGCAAAACCCTTAAAAATACACTACGTTTTACTAAACCTCTTCTTGACGCTCTACTTTGGTACTGCAAGCATATTTCCGAACTCTAGATGGCTTGTTCACACCAGCATGGGTGCCCTAGTGTCGGAAAACCGTAATTTCGAGTTCAAACGCCCTAAATTCTCCAGGATTTGCTACCGGTTTCAAGAGAAAAGGTCATTTTTTGAGGGAGACCCTTAAATTTAAGGCTTTTCCTTAAAGATAAGGGAAATCATTAACTTCTGCATACGGGCCAAAATCTTGATATTCACAACAATCGTTCCAAGGATTTTGTCGACACTATTACCACATTAATAATACCTTAGCTATTTGGCCTTTATTTTTCCTGCATCTATTTCGCCGACCGTTTTCAGTACTCCCTTCCTAAACAGTAATCAGCACGAGTATTTGCATGGATTGGATAATGGATACAATAATTTACAATGTAATGTTAATTATTGTTCAGGATTTCCACTGGCCGGTACAGACCGCGACGAAGGACAAACAAACGGCTTCTGCGCAGGGACAATATGGTCAGGAGGGTTGTCAAGAAGCTACGCAAAAGGATGAGACGAGGAAGAAACCTGAACCTCCTCACCACGCTGAGGCAACTCGCCATCCTCATGGACAGCAAGACCATACCAGCTTAAGTGGATATGGTATTATGAATTTGTGGACTCATATTCTGACATGAACTAGATAGACAGGTCACATATAGATTATAGAATTGTATTGATAGAACTCGCGTAGAAGGACGAAAAACTCTTTATTTGATATTGTTGTTAGTTCAGTTTTTCGTTTACATTTCTTTTATTTTTTCTTAATTCCAGAATTTTTCTGTATTCAAAATCTACCTACTACTTTTATCAACGGATTATTAGTTTACCCACGGCGTTCTGGGCATTGACCAATCCGCGCACGGAATATGTATGTGCGTGTTTTACTCTCCACATGACAGCACGCCTAGTACTTTCAATGTAAAGCGCATTTTAATAAACAAGCACCTTCAAAGATGTGTTGTAATAATCTGCGTGCCTCTAAAATTCATGACACCACGGTGATTCTGTGCGCTGATTGGTAGATTCACGAAGCGGCACGAGTAAATTAATGAGCCGTGTCGTATACATGAGATTTGTGTGACACTCGATTGAGCCAAACTGACATTAATTTCCCAAACCGTCACCCTGCGAGGCGATTTTTATTGCATCACTGCCACACTCAGCATTTTGACAATGTTGACCTTGTGAGCTAATGAATGTTCATCTTTCCAACTTTTTATCGTTCAATTTGATATTCCAAAAATATAGAGTTACATAAAGAGTAAGTATGAAAGTATGAAGTAACATGATCAACGCCGAAGTATTAACCGAAGCCGAATGATATGTTTTAACGAGTGCGCAGCCCGAGTTGAAAACCTGTTAATTTGCACTTATGAGTTAGGGGCCTGCATACATAGAATAAACTTGATCGAATTAAGTATTGAAACTTAAACATGTATGTTGTATAGGGCTTAAACATGAGCGGATTTGAAGGAAAGGTATTGTAAACATGTTTGCAAGTGTTTTTAAAAATGATGACAGTATAACGCAGAGCCTTTATGACCACTTTTTCACGTTTCAGTTTATGAATTGGGTCGATCGACCTAAGTAGACCTAAGTAGATCGATGTTATTCATCAACTTTATTACGCTAGATGTAAATTGCTCGATTGCTTTACCTCAACGGATAAACATCAAACCATCGTATGACGTATTCGAAGCCACACTCAAAGAACCAATATAAGTGAAACTTTGTGACTGGAATGTTAAGAGAACACATGGAAATGAGTCATACTATGCTTAGGTATGCATTCCTGATTCCTTATCTTGGTTTTTTGTTAATAACTAATAAGTGATGTGGTGGTGTGGCCCTGTTACAGTCTTGGGAAGCTCGGCTGCCTCACTAATTTTGAGTGCGCTGGTGCGTCGGGGTAACAAAAAGGCAACGTCCGCGTTGCTGTTATACTGGCGAGAAGTTGTTCACTTGTTCAAGCACAATCGTCACAATTCTGACATGATGCCGGTTGAGGTGTAAGGAGATATGATATGTCACAATTTTCATTAGAACTGGCTCCCTATTTCTGTCTCCTCCTACTCCTTCATCTGTGGCTCTTCCATCTGTGGCTTTTAATTATGCCATAACATAAACCATTGTGCCCGTAATCTCATAAACCATTCTGCCCGTAATCTTTGTGACAATTTTGGCAAAGTAACACGTGAATCATGGAGCTCGCGGCATCATTGAAATAGGTATTTAAGCGCGCACGCACGAACTAAAAGAAATACGCGTATCAACCAGTTGCACGACAGTACTTCGCGCGCATATTGTAGTTCTAAGGTGGGGTTATGTCCGGGTGGGGTTATGTCCGGGTGGTGTTTTGACCGGGTGGGGTTTTGTCCGAGTGGGGTTCTGTCCGCGCACCCACATAACATGGTATTATAGGTTCGAAAACGACCACATAACATGGGGTTACAGGATCCGACCGACCCTATACTAATGAAATTCCCCGATGTATATGGTAGCGAATAAGCTGTTTATGTCAAAGCACCGCTGTATAATCATGAAAACTAGTGATTATTTGTCTCAGCATGAACCAGCCCGTTTGATTCACCAATATCACCCATCAATTCAACTCCAAATATTCATGTCTGGCCTCTGATTGCTCGCTTGTTTTGCTATATTTATTGAATGTTATTTTCATATTGCGCATTGATTTTCAGATGAAATGTGCTACCACGCCATGGTCTGAACAGATAAGTGTTTATGTCAAAGCACCGCTGTATCATGAAAACTAGTGATTATTTGTCTCAGCATGAACCAGCCCGTTTGATTCACCAATATCACCCAAGATCTCCCATCAATTCAACTCCAAATATTCATGTCTGGCCTCTGATTGCTCGCTTGTTTTGCTATATTTATTGAATGTTATTTTCATATTGCTCATTGATTTTCAGATGAAATGTGCTACCACGCCATGGTCTGAACATGGATAAGTGTTTATGTCAAAGCACCGCTGTATCATGAAAACTAGTGATTATTTGTCTCAGCATGAACCAGCCCGTTTGATTCACCAATATCACCCATCAATTCAACTCCAAATATTCATGTCTGGCCTCTGATTGCTCGCTTGTTTTGCTACATTTATTGAATGTTATTTTTAATTTTCATATTGCTCATTGATTTTCAGATGAAGTGTGCTACCACGCCATGGTCTGAACATGGATAAGTGTTTATGTCAAAGCACCGCTGTATCATGAAAACTAGTGATTATTTGTCTCAGCATGAACCAGCCCGTTTGATTCATCAATATCACCCAAGATCTCCCATCAATTCAACTCCAAATATTCATGTCTGGCCTCTGATTGCTCGCTTGTTTTGCTATATTTATTGAATGTTATTTTCATATTGCTCATTGATTTTCAGATGAAATGTGCTACCACGCCATGGTCTGAACAGATAAGTGTTTATGTCAAAGCACCGCTGTATCATGAAAACTAGTGATTATTTGTCTCAGCATGAACCAGCCCGTTTGATTCATCAATATCACCCAAGATCTCCCATCAATTCAACTCCAAATATTCATGTCTGGCCTCTGATTGCTCGCTTGTTTTGCTATATTTATTGAATGTTATTTTCATATTGCTCATTGATTTTCAGATGAAATGTGCTACCACGCCATGGTCTGAACAGGTAAGTGTTTATGTCAAAGCACTGCTGTATCATGAAAACTAGTGATTATTTGTCTCAGCATGAACCAGCCCGTTTGATTCACCAATATCACCCATCAATTCAACTCCAAATATTCATGCCTGGCCTCTGATTGCTCGCTTGTTTTGCTACATTTATTGAATGTTATTTTCATATTGCTCATTGATTTTCAGATGAAGTGTGCTACCACGCCATGGTCTGAACATGGATAAGTGTTTATGTCAAAGCACCGCTGTATCATGAAAACTAGTGATTATTTGTCTCAGAATGAACCAGCCCGTTTGATTCATCAATATCACCCAAGATCTCCCATCAATTCAACTCCAAATATTCATGTCTGGCATCTGATTGCTCGCTTGTTTTGCTATATTTATTGAATGTTATTTTCATATTGCTCATTGATTTTCAGATGAAATGTGATACCACGCCATGGTCTGAACAGATAAGTGTTTATGTCAAAGCACCGCTGTATCATGAAAACTAGTGATTATTTGTCTCAGCATGAACCAGCCCGTTTGATTCACCAATATCACCCAAGATCTCCCATCAATTCAACTCCAAATATTCATGTCTGGCCTCTGATTGCTCGCTTGTTTTGCTATATTTATTGAATGTTATTTTCATATTGCTCATTGATTTTCAGATGAAATGTGCTACCACGCCATGGTCTGAACATGGATAAGTGTTTATGTCAAAGCACCGCTGTATCATGAAAACTAGTGATTATTTGTCTCAGCATGAACCAGCCCGTTTGATTCATCAATATCACCCAAGATCTCCCATCAATTCAACTCCAAATATTCATGTCTGGCCTCTGATTGCTCGCTTGTTTTGCTACATTTATTGAATGTTATTTTCATATTGCTCATTGATTTTCAGATGAAATGTGCTACCACGCCATGGTCTGAACATGGATAAGTGTTTATGTCAAAGCACCGCTGTATCATGAAAACTAGTGATTATTTGTCTCAGCATGAACCAGCCCGTTTGATTCACCAATATCACCCAAGATCTCCCATCAATTCAACTCCAAATATTCATGTCTGGCCTCTGATTGCTCGCTTGTTTTGCTATATTTATTGAATGTTATTTTCATATTGCTCATTGATTTTCAGATGAAATGTGCTACCACGCCATGGTCTGAACATGGATAAGTGTTCATGTCAAAGCACCGCTGTATCATGAAAACTAGTGATTATTTGTCTCAGCATGAACCAGCCCGTTTGATTCACCAATATCACCCAAGATCTCCCATCAATTCAACTCCAAATATTCATGTCTGGCCTCTGATTGCTCGCTTGTTTTGCTATACATATTTATTGAATGTTATTTTCATATTGCTCATTGATTTTCAGATGAAATGTGATACCACGCCATGGTCTGAACATGGATAAGTGTTTATGTCAAAGCACCGCTGTATCATGAAAACTAGTGATTATTTGTCTCAGCATGAACCAGCCCGTTTGATTCACCAATATCACCCAAGATCTCCCATCAATTCAACTCCAAATATTCATGTCTGGCCTCTGATTGCTCGCTTGTTTTGCTATATTTATTGAATGTTATTTTCATATTGCTCATTGATTTTCAGATGAAATGTGCTACCACGCCATGGTCTGAACAGATAAGTTTTTATGTCAAAGCACCGCTGTATCATGAAAACTAGTGATTATTTGTCTCAGCATGAACCAGCCCGTTTGATTCACCAATATCACCCATCAATTCAACTCCAAATATTCATGTCTGGCCTCTGATTGCTCGCTTTTTTGCTATATTTATTGAATGTTATTTTCATATTGCTCATTGATTTTCAGATGAAATGTGATACCACGCCATGGTCTGAACATGGATAAGTGTTTATGTCAAAGCACCGCTGTATCATGAAAACTAGTGATTATTTGTCTCAGCATGAACCAGCCCGTTTGATTCATCAATATCACCCAAGATCTCCCATCAATTCAACTCCAAAATTTCATGTCTGGCCTCTGATTGCTCGCTTGTTTTGCTATATTTATTGAATGTTATTTTCATATTGCTATTGATTTTCAGATGAAATGTGCTACCACGCCATGGTCTGAACATGGATAAGTTTTTATGTCAAAGCACCGCTGTATCATGAAAACTAGTGATTATTTGTCTCAGCATGAACCAGCCCGTTTGATTCACCAATATCACCCATCAATTCAACTCCAAATATTCATGTCTGGCCTCTGATTGCTCGCTTGTTTTGCTATATTTATTGAATGTTATTTTCATATTGCTCATTGATTTTCAGATGAAATGTGATACCACGCCATGGTCTGAACAGATAAGTGTTTATGTCAAAGCACCGCTGTATCATGAAAACTAGTGATTATTTGTCTCAGCATGAACCAGCCCGTTTGATTCACCAATATCACCCAAGATCTCCCATCAATTCAACTCCAAATATTCATGTCTGGCCTCTGATTGCTCGCTTGTTTTGCTATATTTATTGAATGTTATTTTCATATTGCTCATTGATTTTCAGATGAAATGTGCTACCACGCCATGGTCTGAACAGGTAAGTGTTTATGTCAAAGCACCGCTGTATCATGAAAACTAGTGATTATTTGTCTCAGCATGAACCAGCCCGTTTGATTCACCAATATCACCCATCAATTCAACTCCAAATATTCATGTCTGGCCTCTGATTGCTCGCTTTTTTGCTACATTTATTGAATGTTATTTTCATATTGCTCATTGATTTTCAGATGAAATGTGCTACCACGCCATGGTCTGAACATGGATAAGTGTTTATGTCAAAGCACCGCTGTATCATGAAAACTAGTGATTATTTGTCTCAGCATGAACCAGCCTGTTTGATTCATCAATATCACCCAAGATCTCCCATCAATTCAACTCCAAATATTCATGTCTGGCCTCTGATTGCTCGCTTGTTTTGCTATATTTATTGAATGTTATTTTCATATTGCTCATTGATTTTCAGATGAAATGTGCTACCACGCCATGGTCTGAACAGATAAGTTTTATGTCAAAGCACCGCTGTATCATGAAAACTAGTGATTATTTGTCTCAGCATGAACCAGCCCGTTTGATTCACCAATATCACCCAAGATCTCCCATCAATTCAACTCCAAATATTCATGTCTGGCCTCTGATTGCTCGCTTTTTTGCTACATTTATTGAATGTTATTTTCATATTGCTCATTGATTTTCAGATGAAGTGTGCTACCACGCCATGGTCTGAACATGGATAAGTGTTTATGTCAAAGCACCGCTGTATCATGAAAACTAGTGATTATTTGTCTCAGCATGAACCAGCCCGTTTGATTCATCAATATCACCCAAGATCTCCCATCAATTCAACTCCAAATATTCATGTCTGGCCTCTGATTGCTCGCTTGTTTTGCTACATTTATTGAATGTTATTTTCATATTGCTCATTGATTTTCAGATGAAATGTGATACCACGCCATGGTCTGAACAGATAAGTGTTTATGTCAAAGCACCGCTGTATCATGAAAACTAGTGATTATTTGTCTCAGCATGAACCAGCCCGTTTGATTCACCAATATCACCCATCAATTCAACTCCAAATATTCATGTATGGCCTCTGATTGCTCGCTTGTTTTGCTACATTTATTGAATGTTATTTTCATATTGCTCATTGATTTTCAGATGAAATGTGATACCACGCCATGGTCTGAACAGATAAGTGTTTATGTCAAAGCACCGCTGTATCATGAAAACTAGTGATTATTTGTCTCAGCATGAACCAGCCCGTTTGATTCATCAATATCACCCAAGATCTCCCATCAATTCAACTCCAAATATTCATGTCTGGCCTCTGATTGCTCGCTTGTTTTGCTACATTTATTGAATGTTATTTTCATATTGCTCATTGATTTTCAGATGAAATGTGCTACCACGCCATGGTCTGAACATGGATAAGTGTTTATGTCAAAGCACCGCTGTATCATGAAAACTAGTGATTATTTGTCTCAGCATGAACCAGCCCGTTTGATTCACCAATATCACCCAAGATCTCCCATCAATTCAACTCCAAATATTCATGTCTGGCCTCTGATTGCTCGCTTGTTTTGCTATATTTATTGAATGTTATTTTCATATTGCTCATTGATTTTCAGATGAAATGTGCTACCACGCCATGATCTGAACAGATAAGTGTTTATGTCAAAGCACCGCTGTATCATGAAAACTAGTGATTATTTGTCTCAGCATGAACCAGCCCGTTTGATTCATCAATATCACCCAAGATCTCCCATCAATTCAACTCCAAATATTCATGCCTGGCCTCTGATTGCTCGCTTTTTTGCTACATTTATTGAATGTAATTTTCATATTGCTCATTGATTTTCAGATGAAGTGTGCTACCACGCCATGGTCTGAACATGGATAAGTTTTTATGTCAAAGCACCGCTGTATCATGAAAACTAGTGATTATTTGTCTCAGCATGAACCAGCCCGTTTGATTCATCAATATCACCCAAGATCTCCCATCAATTCAACTCCAAATATTCATGTCTGGCCTCTGATTGCTCGCTTGTTTTGCTATATTTATTGAATGTTATTTTCATATTGCTCATTGATTTTCAGATGAAATGTGCTACCACGCCATGGTCTGAACAGATAAGTGTTTATGTCAAAGCACCGCTGTATCATGAAAACTAGTGATTATTTGTCTCAGCATGAACCAGCCCGTTTGATTCACCAATATCACCCAAGATCTCCCATCAATTCAACTCCAAATATTCATGTCTGGCCTCTGATTGCTCGCTTGTTTTGCTACATTTATTGAATGTTATTTTCATATTGCTCATTGATTTTCAGATGAAATGTGCTACCATGCCATGGTCTGAACAGATAAGTGTTTATGTCAAAGCACCGCTGTATCATGAAAACTAGTGATTATTTGTCTCAGCATGAACCAGCCCGTTTGATTCACCAATATCACCCATCAATTCAACTCCAAATATTCATGTCTGGCCTCTGATTGCTCGCTTGTTTTGCTATATTTATTGAATGTTATTTTCATATTGCTCATTGATTTTCAGATGAAATGTGCTACCACGCCATGGTCTGAACAGATAAGTGTTTATGTCAAAGCACCGCTGTATCATGAAAACTAGTGATTATTTGTCTCAGCATGAACCAGCCCGTTTGATTCACCAATATCACCCAAGATCTCCCATCAATTCAACTCCAAATATTCATGTCTGGCCTCTGATTGCTCGCTTGTTTTGCTATATTTATTGAATGTTATTTTCATATTGCTCATTGATTTTCAGATGAAATGTGCTACCACGCCATGGTCTGAACATGGATAAGTGTTTATGTCAAAGCACCGCTGTATCATGAAAACTAGTGATTATTTGTCTCAGCACGAACCAGCCCGTTTGATTCACCAATATCACCCATCAATTCAACTCCAAATATTCATGTCTGGCCTCTGATTGCTCGCTTGTTTTGCTACATTTATTGAATGTTATTTTCATATTGCTCATGATTTTCAGATGAAGTGTGCTACCACGCCATGGTCTGAACATGGATAAGTGTTCATGTCAAAGCACCGCTGTATCATGAAAACTAGTGATTATTTGTCTCAGCATGAACCAGCCCGTTTGATTCATCAATATCACCCAAGATCTCCCATCAATTCAACTCCAAATATTCATGTCTGGCCTCTGATTGCTCGCTTGTTTTGCTATATTTATCTATTTATTGAATGTTATTTTCATATTGCTCATTGATTTTCAGATGAAATGTGATACCACGCCATGGTCTGAACATGGATAAGTGTTTATGTCAAAGCACCGCTGTATCATGAAAACTAGTGATTATTTGTCTCAGCATGAACCAGCCCGTTTGATTCATCAATATCACCCAAAGCTGAAAGTCCATATTTTGATATGATGTCTTCAAGATCTTTAGTGTATAAAATGAATAGGAGAGGACCTAAAATTGATCCCTGAGGAACCCCTATTTCAAGAAGGGTTTCTTGGGATGAGCTTTCATTGACTATTACTTTAAACTTTCTTTCTGAGAGGTATGATTTTATCCAATTCAAAACAACACCAGAGATTCCATATTTATTCTGCAGCTTTTTTAACAGTAGTGAGTGATTGATAGTGTCAAATGCTGCACTCAAATCTAATAAAAGGAGAACAACATTATCTTTCTTGTCCATCATCATCATCAAATCATTCTGTATTTTCAAAACTGCAGTCTCACAGCTATGATATTTCCTGTAGGCAGACTGAAAATCTGAAAACAAGTCATGTTCCTCCAAATGACAAACAAGTTGATCATGTACTATTCTTTCTAGGAGCTTTGAGATATATGGTAGGTTGCTTATTGGTCTATAATTTGACAAAACATCACTATCTAAGTTTTTCTTTTTTATACTTGCTCTAACTACAGCAGTCTTGAAACCAGAAGGAAACAATCCTGATTTGAGTGATTCATTTATGATATAGTGGACAGCTGTTATCAGCTCTGGTAAGGATTCTTTGAATAAGGAAACAGGGATAGCATCCAGAACACATGACTTATCAGGGAGGTTTTTTGCTAGCTCCATTACCTTTTCAATAGACACTTCTTGGAACTGACAAAAATTTGGTGGGTTGCAGTCAGGGACAGAAGTTGCTTGATTTGTCTTGGGTGATTCATTAAGATCTTCTTCAATTTTTGAGTAAATTGATTTGACTTTGTTACTGAAGAATGAGCAAAACTTTTCAGCAGTGACTGAGTCCTTTGTTTCATTGGGGAGCTTGTTAGCCCCAAATTCTCTGTCCATGAGTTGATTGACAATTTTATATGTACTCCGTGAATCCCCTCTGACAGATGAAAACTTTTTATCAAAGAACAAGTTACGAGCTCTGTCAATGATGATGGCCTTGTCAATACACTTTTCTTTATATATTTCTTTTAACTCATCACTTTCAGGATTTTTACTAAGTTTCCTTTGAGCCCTCCTTGCCTCAACTCTAGCCTGTTGACAATTTAAATTCCACCAAGCTGAACGTCTGGTGTTGAACTTTCTTGTTACCAGAGGAGCATGCTTGTCCAGGATATCATTCATAGTTGACATGTAGATTTGCACAGCATGGTCAACTGATTCAAAATCAGAGAAGTTTAATGGAGAAAAGAACAAGTCTTCTCTGAAACTGGGGACATCAATTCTTTTGAATTCACGGACTTGTTTTGTGCTGCTTTTAGAGACTTTGGTTGATAATTTAAATGGAAGATTAAATCTGACAAGATAGTGATCAGAGGTTGTTCCAGTATCACAGTTCACTGTGAGGTCGTTAATTGGTAGGCCTTCAATAGCAAAAGGCAAAGAGAGAACCAAATCTAGAGTGCCTCCAGAGAAATGTGTTGAACCTT
The DNA here is from genome assembly GCA_011033025.1 of Beroe forskalii. Taxonomy (NCBI): domain Eukaryota; kingdom Metazoa; phylum Ctenophora; class Nuda; order Beroida; family Beroidae; genus Beroe; species Beroe forskalii. Next base: position 443,450 of record WFMF01000118.1, on the reverse strand, counting down.
GCACATGTTGAACAAAGCCTTTACTTTCATATAAACTTATTTTGTTACAAACTTACAAAATAATTGTTAATTAATAATTATTTCATACAGTAACTGTAACTTTTAATTTGGTGGTGTAAAATAAATATTTGCACATAATGCTATACTGGCACATCATCTTATTAATTAATCAATTACTCTTTGAATATTTTTTCCCTCCCCATTGGCCTTTTTGTAAAACAAAAAGGCAATGAAGAGGGTTGGCAGAGATCGTGGTTTTGGAAAGGTGAGAAATAGGATATGTGCATAGCAGGTCCAGATTTGCAATACAACTAGTGTAATTTCTGGAAAGTGCCCGGATTGCTCCTTTATAATATTTGTGGCGTCCGTCCGTCCATCCGTCCGTGCCTTTTTACCGAAATTCATGGTTTTTCGAGCATGGTTTACTGATTTAGGCAAGAGCCATTAGCCACCCGAAGGGCGGCTATCAGAACATTATTAATTCACTCATGAAATTTGAAAATCAGATGGAAAGTGATATCAACTTTGTGAACGACGTAAATAAAATCGCTATAATTGAACCATCGCTATCATTGATCTAACATATGTGCTTAAATTTCATAAATTCCCCATCACGATATTTCAATTTCTTGATGATCACTCATCCAATAACTAATTGACAAGAAAAGTTCCTAGATGAATAGATGGCACTTATGTGGCAAAGTACATAGGTGATTGGAGGTTTAATTGTTTAATGAAGCTGCTTCATATAAATATTCAGGAAAATAAAGCGCGTAAATAAACAGTGACACAATCTGATGCAAAACGTAAACCAATTCAACAAAATGGCGCTACAACGAACTGAGTACAACAACTTGGTTGGTACGAACGCGCGGGCAAGAATTTTAGAAGAAATGGCACGTGCCAATGCGTGTTCTCGGTGGTTGCGCGCAGCAGTGGAGCAATATTAATAATACTCTTACTGCGAACGACTGCGTGTTGTATCATGATGCAAAGGTTACAACAAGCACCATGGGGGAGGGAAATTAAGCGCCTGCATACGAGAACAATGGTCAAACAAGAATTGTGCCGGCAGGCGCAATTCTTGTTAAAGTTATTCTGTGTTTTTTAAGTGGTGAAATTTAAAATTTTGGCAGAGCTTCCGCAGGGCAAAGAAGCCCTACTTTAGCTCAATTGCAATGATTGTATATAGTGCTATAGTGGTTGAAGTTGGTAATAATCCCGGTTAATGGGCTAACCGGTCCTTCTTTTCAGAAGAACCGGGTGAACTGTCCCCTAACAGGGTTAACCTCCGGGACAGTTCCTGATCTCTAGGGGTTCTTGGATCAGTAAGTATTTGTAGGAGATAATTTACCCAATGTCAGTTATTTGATGCGACAGATTGGGACCTCACTGGTAGATCTGGAGGATTTTTAGTTCTCATCCGGCTAAAAGCACAAAGAACTATTCACTTTAATAAGAGAAAGACTAATGGCTAAAACAGCGCTAGTCTATTAGGTTGCACGTTGTTCTTATACTACAAGAGTACAAGAAAGTTGGCAACCTACATGTTGCTTCTTGGTCTTAACGCACCATCGCTGTAGTATTAGCAAGCTAATCTACAGACTACGGCCTTGGGAGCAGCAACGAAGCTCCGTTCCAGGGAATCTCACCGATGTTCTGATATAGCAGTATGGTGCCCGAAACATCAGAACCTGGACTTTCCAATCTAATCGAGAGTGATCCTAAGAAATGAAAAACGTCAAAAAATCGAAAGTCCACGTGCTAATTTTTTCGCTACAGTCAAACACAAGGATTTATTTTGATTTTACTAAGGTCGATTCGGTACAGCGGTCATATCTCCGAATTCCAACGTCATAATTTCATGAAACTTTCCTATCTATTCGAGAGTGATCCTAAGAAGGAAAAAAATGTCAAAAAATCGAAAGTCCACGTGCTAATTTTTTCGCTACAGTCAAACACAAGGATTTATTTTGATTTTACTAAGGTCGATTTGGTACAGCAGTCATATCTCCGAATTCCAACGTTATAATTTCATGAAACTTTCCAATCTATTCGAGAGTGATCCTAAGAAAGGAAAAACGTCAAAAAATCGAAAGTCCACGTGCTAATTTTTTCGCTACAGTCTTAAACACAAGGATTTATTTTGATTTTACTAAGGTCGATCTGGTACAGCGGTCATATCTCCGAATTCCAACGTCATAATTTCATCTATTCGAGAGTGATCCTAAGAAGGGAAAAACGTCAAAAAATCGAAAGTCCACGTGCTAATTTTTTCGCTACAGTCAAACACAAGGATTTATTTTGATTTTACTAAGGTCGATTTGGTACAGTGGTCATATCTCCGAATTCCAACGTCATAATTTCATGAAACTTTCCAATCTATTCGAGAGTGATGCTAAGAAGGGAAAAACGTCAAAAAATCGAAAGTCCACGTGCTAATATTTTCACTACAGTCAAACACAAGGATTTATTTTGATTTTACTAAGGTCGATCTGGTACAGCGGTCATATCTCCGAATTCCAACGTCATAATTTCATGACACTTTCCAATCTATTGTTTTGTATTGTATTGTATTGTAGGTTCCCCAAACTCGGAAGTAAGGGGGACAGTACCCAAGTTAAGGGCACTGCCAGCACTGGGGCCACGGGACACCACTTATAGCGACGGCAAGTTGCCACTGGTACCCACTGGGTGCTCTGGCTTTATTGGGAACAGCATTTCAGTGACATTGGCTTGGTGAACTTCACTGAGCAATGGGGGTCCGGGTGTTAGGCCAGACAAGCCGCCTTTACTGCTGCACACTACAGTTTGAGTCAACCATATCTCTGTCCAAAGCACAGAAAAATAGATTTACTCTCTCTGTCCACATTGCCATGGGTCGGTCAAAAAGTCATAAAGGTAAGTGTAGTTTTGAACTTTTGAAGGCGTGAGCTGGGTTGCCTTCGGTAACATAAGTGTATTTAATAAAAAGTGGTACGGATTTCATTTTGAGTGGTGATTATCGAAATGTCAGGACCCTCCTGCTCTCCTTCCATTATTTTCTTGAATCAGCTGGTGTATCGTCGTCTTTTATTATTATTACCTTGTGTAGGTGTGCTTCTACGTTTGTTAGTTTTGTGAGATAGTGTTCTGTTGGGGGTGATATTCAGGTGATAACATAGTTTCAGAGAGAGCACATATCATAATGAGTATGTTCATAGGAATTGTTATATCAAATTGGAGTATAATAGGTAAGATAAGTAGTGCTAGAATACCCCCTATCCACCATTGAATCAGAGTTTTAATCTAGATTTAATTGGTATTGTCAAAACCGGTATATAATACACTATACAAGAGGATGATCGCTGTGACAGGTCTTATCTACTCCTTAGCACAGTGCTAACCCTCCTCTCAACTCATGTGGGTAATCTATATTAATAATTTCAGAGTGTTCGTGCATCTGTCTGTCTGTGTAAAATGACTATTTAAGAAGTGCACATTTTTGATCGGTTTTTCGGAAAATATTCTCCCAATTAAGTGGATTATTATTATTTAAGGAAAATTTGAATTGGACTATCCGTTGATTAGTTATTTGCATAATAAATATCATGCGTTTACTAATGCTAATATACGGAAAGGCAATACTATATAATCTCAAATTTATGTTGTGGGTATTAAACGGTAATGGTAATCCAATTGCCCCCAACAAATTCCAAGATGAGGTAACATGAAGCAAGTAGCTGTAGGCTGCTGGATACAAGATGAACCAAAGGTATCAGGTTGATTGTTTCCGCGAATCTTCGCGGGCAAACGGTAATATGTAATAATTAGAAATATTCATCTAGTGAACATATAATTTAAAAGAAGCCATTTCATGTCAAGTATTTATGAATAAATAACAGAGGATGACATCTTGCCTCCTTTCTCGTTGTCCTGTCAATATCAGATACCTACTAGATATTTCAGCATAAATAATTATTCATGAATAATTTTGCTATATACGGTATATATAATATTATTTTTATTTTTTAAACAAAAATTAGATACATGACACTTCCTCCTGATAATTAGTCTCCTTACTCCTTTAAAAGAGAGCCCTAGGATTCATATATCATTTTCTGTAACAGGGATCCTTGATTTCTCAACCTCCTCTATTCAGTACGATTTTCGGACGTCAGACAGTTAATATATTTTATCTTGATTTAGAAGTAGTTTAATGCTTTCTTAATTTCAGCCTGGGAAGAGAGTGACTACCAATGAGTATAGAATGTTGTTTCCAGGATCTAAAGATGCTGGTGGATTGAGAAATGTGTACCTTGTGGAGGGAATGTGCAACGTCGGGCGAGTTATAATTCATTCATATTATTTTTTTATTTTGAAGGAGTGTAATTCTTTTCAATTTCAGCACCTCAGGAGGAAAGTTAGTATGAAAAGTAGTTTCCTGACGATGTTAATGGGAAATAATGTCATGTGATTAGAAATTTTGGAAAGAGTACTCAAGACCACGAAATATTTGTCAAAGTGCGTACGCAGCAAAATAAATTACAATTATCCACTTGAGCAAGCAATGGCATTATCATAAACGTTAATGGTACATAAATGAAACAGCATCGCCTATTTTAATTCCTGGCTACTGTGCTCTCCTCTCTTTGATAATAGCATTTTTTGATACAGTTCAATGCATCTATACAATATATTCTTATGAGCAGTATATTATCAGAGTGATATCTTGTCAAATGAATCCCAATAATATAGAACTATAGGTCGAAGGAGTAACCTAATACCACATATATGTAGTGAGCGCGAAGCGCGAACTATATATAGACGCATTATTGGCCGAAGCGAAGCTGAGGTCAATAATGGTTTGTTTTGGACGAGGCGAAGCCGAGTTCAAAACAATGTGGTATTAGTTACTCCTGAGACCTATGGTGATATTACATGGCGAAACCACAAAAATTAACGCGCTAAAAATACGTAATAACGTGAAAAACATACTTTGATAAGTAGCACACAGCCGCCAGACAGGTTGATGTGTAAATTTACATCCGGCCCGGATCAGAACAAATTAGTGCTAAATCGTTGATGGTGTGTCTTGCAGGAAGAATTACAGATTTTGCCATCAACCCACTGCTGTAAATCTTGATAAAGACGTCACCTTGAACATTTTGTTCATCGTGGAATGTATCAATTCTATTACCACAGAATGCAGATCTATGTTTGTCCCATCCAAATTATGCAAATTCGATTGACACTTTACTGAGTTGCTATCATATAAGGGTTATAGGTTCCTTCCCGACCCTATAACCCCGGAAAATCCGGGGTTATAGGGTCGGAAACGACCACATAACATGGGGTTATAGGATCTGACCGACCCTATAATATAGAAATACACCGATGTATATGGTAGCAAATAAGGGCTTATGAGCCATGTAATATATTTTATTGTAGGAAATTAAGCACTCAAAAAACTAAGCCAACATGTCATTAAGCACCATGAAATTAGGCCCTTTGGTGACATCTGGTGCTTAATTAGATGTAAGCTTGATTACATGGAAGCCAAATTACATGTAAGCTTAATTTAAATTTTTCAAAATTTATTCAAATGACACGTAATGTTTAATGTGCATCTGTTATCTAAAACAGATTTAAGTTCTGACTGAAGAACAGTTCTGGTCACCCATCACACAAGGAGGGCTTTAGATCAAGAGTCAGGTCAAACTTGAACGGTCAGTTGAAGGAAATGCTAAGTTTTTGCTGTTCTGTGGACAGGAATCAAGACAATAACGGTGACTTTGAGAATGTAGAACCAAGACTTTGTGGAAGCTGAAGACGAGGAGATGGAGGCTTACGACGAAAATATCAATTGATTATTCCATATTTTATTATTTTCAATTCATCATTAAATTATCATTTAGATTCTGTACTTCCATTGCTACATTACTACTGCGAAATATCGAAAAATTTTTGACGTGTAAAAATCCCAAAATTACTTGAAAATTAAGGCATTCAAAAATTAAGCCAGCATGTCATTAAGCACCATGAAATTAAGCCCTTTTCGAGGCATTGGTGCTTAATTTTCTGAGTGCTTAATTTCCTACAATAAGGTAGAACTATAGGTCGAAGGAGTAACCTAATACCACATATATGTAGTGAGCGCGAAGCGCGAACTATATATAGACGCATTATTGGCCGAAGCGAAGCTGAGGTCAATAATGGTTTGTTTTGGACGAGGCGAAGCCGAGTTCAAAACAATGTGGTATTAGGTACTCCTGAGACCTATGGTGATATTACATGGCGAAATAACATAAATTACGTGGTGGAAATTCATAAGAAATATGAAACATGACGTCTCATAGTTTTACTTGTATTAGGTGTCATGGCTTTATGGGCAGGATGCTCTCGCCGGTAATTGCATTTTGTCCGCTCTCAAGATACTGGTAGATATGTGTCGGTGGAATGCATATTGTGATGCCATGTAGCAATTTACCACAGTAAAGCCAGATATCGGCGTCATTTGAATAGCCTGTTGTTTATTGGAGTCTCAAAATCAAATACCACAGAATTCGAATTATTCAAATTGAATTGGCACTTGAGGAGGCAGGTATCATTACTCGTAACTCGTATAATGGTCCGCAAACAAATGTAGCCAATTTACGTCATAAACTTGCTTATTAAATCTACGACGATCTGACGATGTCATCATTTTAAATAAGCTTTAAACTCTTGGAAAATCCTATAACATGGGGTTACAGGATCCTCCCGACCCTAAAAAGGTATGTAGGCGACTCACGTCATAAACTTTCATATTGAATCTACGTCGGAGTCATCATTGTAGCTCGGGCTTATAGGGTCGGAAACGACCACATAACATGGTATTATAGGTTCGAAATGGACCACATAACATGGGGTTACAGGATCCGACCGACCCTATACTAATGAAATTCCCCGATGTATATGGTAGCGAATAAGGGCTTATGAGCCATGTAATATATAACTATAGGACAGCATTGAGATGCATATTAGTGCATATTGTACGAGGCGAAGCCGAGTTCAATATGCACAATATGCATCGAAATGCTGTCCTATAGTTATATTATAGGGTGAGCAGAATATAAGTATGCATAAGCATGCATAATATGCATGTGAAAACTGAGGGAACCTTATAATAAAGTTTCTATCTATCTATCTATTCTATCTATCTATCTATCTATCTATCTATTCTATCTATCTATCTATCTATTCTATCTATCTTCGCAACACATTTTTTAAATATGGGATAGGTAGCGAAGTTGCTAAAATTTAGGCTACCTACCTAATGTGACATCATTATTATGAATTCTGATGGTACATAAATGAAATATAATCGTCTATTTTAATTCCTGGCTACTGTGCTCTTCTCTCTTTATATTTGTACAAGAGTCTTTACGCAGCAAAGTTGCTAAAATATAGGCTACCTACTAAAGTGACATCATTATTTTGAATTTTGATGGTACATAAATGAATTATAATCGTCTATTTTAATTCCTGGCTACTGTGCTCTTCTCTCTTTCTCTTTGTAAGAGTCTGTACGCAGCAAAGTTGCTAAAATATAGGCTACCTACCTAAAGTGACATCATTATTATGAATTCTAATGGTACTTAAATGAAATATAATCGTCTATTTTAATTCCTGGCTACTGTGCTCTTCTCTCTTTCTCTTTGTAAGAGTCTGTACGCAGCAAAGTTGCTAAAATATAGGCTACCTACTAAAGTGACATCATTATTATAAATTCTAATGGTACATAAATTATGAAATATAAGTATATAATCGCATATTTTAATTCCTGGCTACTGTGATCTCCTCTCTTTATCTTTGTAAGAGTCTGTAGGCAGCAAAGTTGCTAAAATTTAGGCTACCTACTAGAGTGACATCATTATTATAAATTCTAATGGTACATAAATGAAATATAATCGCCTATTTCAATTCCTGGCTACTGTGCTCTCCCTTCTTTAAAAATAGCATTATTTGATACAGTTCAATACATCAATACATATTCTCATGAGCAGTATAGGTATTATCAGTATATTATCTTGTCAAATGAATCCCAATAATAAAGTTTCTATCTATCTATCTCTCTATCTATATTCTATCTATCTTCACAACACATTTTTTGAATATGGGATAGGTAGCAAAGTTGCTAAAATTTAGGCTACCTACCTAAAGTGACATCATTATTATGAATTCTAATGGTACTTAAATGAAATATAATCGTCTATTTTAATTCCTGGCTACTATGCTCTTCTCTCTTTCTCTTTGTAAGAGTCTGTACGCAGCAAAGTTGCTAAAATATAGGCTACCTACTAAAGTGACATCATTATTATGAATTTTAATGGTACATAAATGAATTATAATCGTCTATTTTAATTCCTGGCTACTGTGCTCTTCTCTCTTTATATTTGTAAGAGTCTTTACGCAGCAAAGTTGCTAAAATATAGGCTACCTACTAGTGTGACATCTATTATTATAATCGAAAGAGGTAGTTATAAGTAGGAGCCTCCGCTTTCCATGAAAGTCTGACACACTAGGAGTTGAAAACCCGCGATTTTTTTGCAGGGTGGTAGGAAAAAGGTGTCTTCGTATTACATCGTTTTCCTTTTTTGCGTAAAGGCTTTAGATTTTCCGTTATTAATGCTCAAAGTTGGAAAAAGGGCCGCGAAAATCAAGATTGAGTTATTGATTCACCAGTTGCGCGCGTTGCTATGGCTACATGGGCTAGCGCGCGCAAAACTGCACATGCATTTTTACGAAGACTCTGCCATTTCTTTAATTGTGTATTTTGGAAACGTTTCAACAGGTTAAATTCATAATTTGCGTTTTCAATTAAATTTTCGGTAAAAAGTTTACGACAGAAGACTATTATCAGTATTTTAGGAGAGTAGGAGAAAAGGTAAGAATTGAACTTTTTGTTCCATTGGGCATTGTGAAAATCAGCGATAATTCTTTCATGTGAAGATATTAATTGTTTCCATGGTTTGCTGCGAGAATTCGACGGAATGTAGAAGTCATATTTACTCAAGTTAGAAGTGGGTTATAAACGGATAAAAATGCGAACAATTTTTATTTCAATGAGCTTGGATTCAAATTTGTTGCCCATGATCTATTCTCCGAATCGGAACTTTTGATTGGAAAACCACTGTTCTTCAGTTCTTCTTAATTACCAACTGTTTGCTCGAGGTAAATATGCAATCGTAAATTTTTTTTATTTATTTTCAAAGCCTATGTGAATATTTCGCAATTTCGTTACGTTGCACCCCCACCCCCAGTAACAAAAGTAAAAAGTTGCATCAATAACTTACTTAGTGTTAGATATCACATTTGACACTTCCAAACTTTAAAAAACGCAATTGATCATGTTTCAATTTTATACGTTTTACAAACATTAATTGTTTTTGTCATTAATTTCTATCATTCAATATCTATGAAATCTGCGACGTTGTGATCCATGAATTTTGAAAATTATTGGTTTAAGAAACCAGGGTCCTGGTTAGGGCAATTATATGTTAGCATTGTGGTACTCTGTAGCCAGCATTGAAATGGTCGGGTGTCCTGTGACCTAGAAGGCCCAACGGGCCTTCTAGTCATTTTTATAAATTCTAATGGTACATAAATGAAATATAATCGCTTGTTTAAATTCTTGGCTACTGTGCTGTTTCATCACTCTCTCTCTCTCCTCACTGTACCAAACTGCTCTACATATTTTATGACTAGCTTTCCTACGAATATTCTGGCATGTTGGGTAGTGCAAGTGGGGTGTGATCTTAAAATAATGAATGAGTGACCTATGTTTGGTCAAATATTCGGTAAATACCACTTGCTATGAAATCAGGAGTGCTGTATGTTGTCTAGCAAAAAGGTCAGGCAATGTCTGACAAAGCCTATTAAAGATGTATACCATGGTTTGGATTGCGCAGTACATTTCCTCCGAACAGGTGTATCCTATTATATAGGAAGTGGAATGCGCATAACACACCTATGCAACTTAGAGAACCTCCAGCAAATCTATCCACTGTCACAAATATCTGACCATCATGATATCATTTCCCGCTAATCCTAAGCATTTTAACTGTCGAACAGATTTAACCCCACAAATTTGTCAATAATTTGTAAATATGTATATGTGAACCAATTGAAACAAGAATTGCATCAAATCAAAATAGAAATTATATATTTGAATCAAGTTTACAAATCATAATACGTATATTACATATTCAAGTTTACAAATCAAAATGGAATTTATATAATTTAATCAGTTTATAAATCAAAATAAAAATTATATAATTTACTAATCAAAATATAAATATTTAATTTAATAAAGTTTACAAATTTAAATTAAATTACTCATAATCAATTTCATTTTCTACATAGTCTTTGATAGCAATAGCTTTTGATTTGGCACAATAACGGGAGCGGTGTCGACGGAAACATCCACTCTCGGGTAATTGCTTAGGCATTGTGTAGGTACCCATCTAATTGTATATTTTTTATGAACGTTGTGGGTAAGAACCTTTGGAGAAATGAGACAGCTATATCCCCATAAGTGTAAACAACAGTGTCTTTTATGGGGTCCAATATATTCAGGAGGTTTTCATAGGGGACTCGACCATCCAGGAATGGTAGGTTGTTCAGAACCTGGGTGGTGTATCTGATAGTTCTTTTGTCAGCTTCTGTGAGGGTCCATCCAGGTGATTTCAAAAGGTAGTGATCAAACTCATTATTTGGAAAACATATACAAATTTCTTTGCAGATGAATCCTGTGGGTAGATTGAATCCTTCGACTCCGACATATGCAGCCATAATGAAATTTGAATGGCAAGAAATGATTCATATGAGCTTGTAGTCAAATTTATACTGTTTTGTCACGTGATCTTGATTTCTTTTTATATTTAGTAACTTCAAAGGCTTCTGCTACAAAACTGTCAATATTTTCTGAGATGTATCTACCATAGTAAATTGTTTCTGCTGTACATGTTAGCAAGAATGTTCGAGCAACACCACAATATATATTTTTATCCTTTTCCAAATCATCACTGTGAGGAAGTTTCATATGGAATTGTGTGTAGAATGTTAAAATCTTGCTGATAAGTTCGCCCCTGATTTGCTCAAAATATCTTTTCAACTTATCAAGCAAGGACAGTTGATGATGTAAGTGTAGCACAGCACTCTTCATCCCATCTCTTTTTCACAATTAGACAATGCTTCACGTACAAAAGTCTCTGAAAGGAAACCAAGCCATGCATCATTGTAATAGAAAGTCATGTTGCACACTCAAGAAATACAAGAGAAGAAATGAGCAACTACCTTGTTACATAATTGTATATATACATGGTTATCTAGGCATTGTTATTTTCCTTGATATTGTCATCCCTGATATTTTTCATTGAAACATAATCACCTTCTATTTTTGAAATCATGGTTCTTAATAAGACTGTTCTAAAATCAAGTTTGATTGAGAAAATAACAATAATCATGATCAAAACCATGTATCCATAATTCATATTGTCTATTTCCTTGAGACTATCAACTAATGGTTCAATCTTACAATCATCATACAACTGTACAATAGGGGAACTAAATTTTAAACTATTAAACACTTAGTGTGTTGCTTAATTTCTTGGTGCTTGGAGTAAAGACAAAGACCAAAGAGCAAGTTTCAGTTTCATTCAGGCAGGTGGTCACTGCACTTGACGGTGCTATACCCTGGTACCAGGGGGTGACTGCTGGGGGGCCTACCTCATAAAAAGCTCTCGCAATTTAAACACCCGGAAAGCTGAGGTAGGTATTGGACTGAAGATGCCTGCACACCACTCATCTTGGTGTGACTCATTAACTCACTATGATCCTACTGCTCTCCACATTGCATTACCTAAAGGAATCATGTTGGTGTTCAAGTACGGAGTTGGAGAAAAGTCTTGCAGATTGATGTCTTGAAGAAAGATTTCTTTTTAATTAAAATAAATACAAACTACGTTTATTTTTTATTTTATGATCAGTTTCATTCATCTTAATATCATTTACAGTGAGTTCTGGCCAAGAAAAATTAAAACTTGTAAAATTTGTCTCTAATTTGTAGTTGTGTTCATTACCTGTACAATTCGTGAACATGTTTAAAATCTTATCTTTTCTATACAAAATAGCATAACTAAGATTGCCCTTGAAAATAAAAAATTCTTGATAACTTTGATTCGATATAATATACTGGATTGTAAATGAAAGTTGGGCAATACTATTGAATAAAATGAAAAAATTCATGATTGCAAAATCTTAGAGTCACAAGTTTTACTTATATAGCTATAAAGTACCACCATACTTGTTGTAACTATTCCGTGCCAATTTCAGAGAGTCTTCAATTATAGTGAACAGTTTCGTTAAATTCTGTCTCTGTTCAGTAAGTAGAGTTTTTGCACGATTCTGAGACATAGTCTGTAAACTTTCCACTAATGCTCGTTGATCATCTGTGATTTGCTCTCTCTGAGGTTGACAGATAGGTAAAATTCCAAATGAAAGGCTAAGAAAAATATTTTGCAATGTTTTGAAATGTCGTTCTACAACCAGATCAATTTGATGGTTCTTGATGAGACTATGGATTTCAAAAATTTCTTTCATGGATGTACAATTAAACACAGCTTTTGATAAGGTGTCAACACTTTCATCATCTTCTTCCAGAGACTTAATATGATTTTGAAGCATTTTTATCTTCTCCTCACACTCATCTTCCAATTTACTATATTCATTTTCATGTTTTGACTTTATTTTTCTGATGTATTCCTTGTACTGTTCCTCTAATTTCTCAATTTTTTCATTACACTTTTCATTTAAAGAATTAATTTTCTTATCATATTTTAACTGCTGCTGTTTGACATTTCTAGCAGATGCTTTTTTAAATGTATCATATCGTTTTTTATTGATATGTAAAATAGTTTTAACCCTTTTCCTCCATTTTTCACTGGATTTCAAGCAATTCTCATACAATATTTTATAATTGTATTTCTTTTTAGCATTAGGATCATCAAATCTATCAATAATTTTCAAATTATTATCATCTTGTCCATCATCACTGTACTCATCAATGTGTTGAACTTGATTGCTTATAGCATTGACTGAGGGGGACCCCATAGTGAAACACTAAGAATGCAAAAATGGATTCAAATCAGATCTACTTTACACCTCTGATTTACTGCCAGTTTCGAGAATACAACATTGAAAAGTTGAAAATGATTATATTATTTCTCGTCTTCAGAAAACTCCATTTGGTGATAAGCACCTTCCTGAGATCATGAATTAGTTAAATTAAATTTAAAAAATTGTTCAATTTGATGTAATAAATTATCAAAAACAGTTTGAATATAAAATGGTTAAAAACAAAGGTTATCAAATTCTGCTACCTTATGGAATAAAGAAAATTATCTGATCATACTTAAATAATGATATAGCATGGAAGAACAACATCTGAATAACCAGAATGTAAATTAAAAACAAGCCTATGATTGAAAGTGTAAATAATGGTGATCCTAGCAACCACAATAAAAAAACTACTGTTATTATCATCAATAGCACAACCATTGATTATCAATGGCCAAAGCCTTACAATAAAATTCATAGGTATTCAAAAGTAGGTACTCAAAAACCTATTTAATTCATACTAAAAACTGTAGCTTTAATAAGCTCCATAAAAGTTGAACAATTAAATAAAAAAATTCACAAAAGCTGGATCCTCAGATCCAGCGCCCTTCTGCACATTGAAGAAGTAGAACAAGCAACACCACCTGGTTTTTCTTTATTCAATCCAAATGGTCTCAATGTCATTAGTTTGTTCGCCCACCTTTGTTCTGACTGATCTAAGTTTTTAGGGCTTACCTCTAAAACAGTGAAAGAGTAATTGCTGTTAAAGTGATCAACTGACTCAAAATTGTGGGCTTAAAGTAAATGTTCTGCTAATGTTTTTTCATCTGATTCATTGATGATATCATCCTCCTCAATATAGCCTACATGAGACCTATGTCCAACTATCCTAGTTTGTAATTTGTTAGAGGATTTTCCAATATACTGTTTATTACACAGGTAACATTCGGCACAGTAAATGATATTACGTGTTTTGCAGTTAGCGCCTGGTAAGTTTAAAGTGATTCCAGTTGCAGAAGACTTGATTTTTTCTGTTTCAGACATCATGGGACATGTACTACGTATGGTCTCCCTTTCCTTTTTGCCCTGCTACTTACTGTCCAAAAGAGGTCTGCAACGTTTTGTACCAGGCGACTTATCATTGAGAGCAAAACGTTTCCTTTTCAAGATCATGTCACCTAGGTGCTACTTTGAAGTACTCTAACTCAGAGAGTTCGGATCGGATTATGTTTTACTTCGACATTTTGCTTGTAGACCTCGAGATTTACCTATGAAACGAGTTTTATTAAGATGATCGGTCGAAATATGTCGTCATCTGAAGCCTCTCAAGATTGAGCTGCAAGATGGTTGAAATTTCGTTAATGATGCATGGGACTACACGGCCCCCCCTTAGGGGGGGGGCCAGGCCCCCCTAGTTTTGAAAAGGCCCCCCTAGAAAAATCTTAGGGGGGGCCTTGGCCCTACCTAAGATTTTCTCAAAAATTTGAAAATCAAAATGAAGTGTTTAAAAACCAAGTTCAAATAAACCGAAGTGTCCTTGAAATCCATCTCTTCGGAATCAAATCAAACAGAAAACATGATTTTAGTTGTATTTTTATGCAAAATTAGGGCTTTTAAATGTAAAAATTCGCTCATGAAAATTTAGGCCCCCTCTAATTTTCAAAAGGCCCCCCTAAAGTGTACTGTAACCCTATTCTACGATACGATGGTGAACTAATAATGGTTTCCTCATGTCTCACAGTGACCAAATGTGGAAGATATACGATGAACAAGTGAATCACGTGAGTTCACGCGGAGGTTTTGTAGAAATTAAGGGATTAAAAGAAATTGATGTTCACACGCGATTTTCGACTTGATTTCGGTTAATAAATAAGATCAAATTCGACTTATTGACATGAAATTAGATCTGGGTGCTACATTTCAGCACGTGAGTTCACGTGGACGATTTGTAGAAATTAAGAAATTAGGGGATTTAAAGAAATTGATATTTACACGCTATTTTCGACTTGATTGCGTTGAAATAAGATCAAATACGACTAATACACGTGAAATTAGATCTGGGTGCTGCATTTCAGCACGTGAGTTCACGTTGGCGATTTGTAGAAATAAGGATAAGCGTCACTTTCGTTAATTCCAAGTTGAAAAAACGTTGTTTCGGACTGCGTGAGGTTAAGTTACGTTGGTCCCAACCAAAAGAAATGGACTGACGTTTAAACCAAAACAGCAGGGGGTTACTACGACAACCGTCCAACGGTTTTGGAGGTCCTAAGATTAATAATAAGAGCTGATAATTTGGGACCCAACTTAATAAAAAGATGAGATCTCAAGAACGGGAAATGGTAGAGTCATGATCGAGGTCACGTTGTGAAGATCTAAGATGGGAAAATGTTGGGGGGATGAAGCCCAAAAAAACCAAGCCCCACCCTACTTTTCCGATTACGTAGGTCCCAACCAAAAGAAATAGACTGACGTAACCAAAACAGCAGGGGGTTACTACGACAACCGTCCAACGGTTTTGGAGGTCCTTATAGATTGGACAAAAGTGATTGATAATAACTTTAAAGGCATCACTAATAACTATAAATTAATTCAATTCCAGTATAAACTTCTTATGAGGATTCCGACTTTTAAGTAGGTATATGAGATTTAAAATGAAAATTGTCACGGACAGCAGACGGTGTAGTCTTTGCGACGGGGATCTAGAAACGCTAGAACACATTTTCCTGAAATGCCCCTGCACACTTGTGTTGTCGTCACACTCCTTTGTCCACTTGAAGGCTACGTCCTTCTTGAGGAGGCGGTACATAGGAGTTGTGAGGTCGCTGTAGTGAGGAATCCACTTCCTGTTGAAGCCAAAGAATCCAAGAAGACTCATAAGCGACTTCCTGTTGGTAGGGGGCTTCAGATCCATCAGGGTTTTCTGCCGTTCCTCTGTGATGGACAGTCCATCCTTGTCGATGGAGACTCCGACGAAGGTACACTTCTTCTGTAGGAAATTGGACTTCCCAGGGGACAGTTTCATGTTGGCAGTCAACAGTCGCTGGAGTACCACTTCCAGCCTGTCGAGATGGTCTGAAACGCTGTTAGAGGCAAGAAGAAGATCATCAAGGAAAAAGATGAGTTCGTCGAATGGTAGGCAAGACATCAGCTTGTTCATACATCGACTGAACTGTGCTGAGCTGGTCTTGTGTCCCATGATCATTCGACGAAACCAATACCTGGTGCCATTAGAGGTTGTGAAGGCCGTGACTGGGGGGGGGCCAACGTCCCGCTTTGTCCCGGTTTGTCCCGCTTTGTCCCATTGCTCACCCAAATCTTGGAGCGGGACATTTTTTGGAGCGGGACAAACCGGGACAAAAGCGATACAGGGACAAACCGGGACATTTCTGATATGAAATTTCCAATATTTAAGGAAAAAGTTTATTTGTTGGCTCACCGGGCATTGAATTCATTGAATAAGGGGTGAAACTTCATCCCAGGCATATTTTCGACCTCATGGTGGGAAATCTGACCTTAGATCTCAGCCTCATGGACTACTTTTCTTGCCCTTATAGCTCACAAATATATGCTGCAAAGTTAAACGCTCACCCCAATGGCCCAATGGTCTTGAATGCATTTGATTTTGAAAATTTAAGGAAATACCTTTAGGACACTTGGGACAAATGGGACATTGACAAATGGTACGCAAGAGAACGACAATTTGTTTGTTTGGTGCAATATCAGAATATCCAACGTACCACCACATCCCCTTCCGGGGTGGGTGGCAACTCTCAATTGCAGAGAGTTTTACTGGGACCCACCTGGTTGCACTACTAGCCTTGCTGGCAACCTCTTACCTGGTACCAGGTGGTGATACTCTAGGAGTAACAATTGGTCGGGGGCGCCCCTTCGAAGATTAACTACCTTGATCCCTATGGTAAGAGATAAAAGAGTGATGAGACCCTCTTAACAGTATGTCGACGAGGGTGTGGTGAATATGCCCGCACATACCTTTACAATTTTATTACAGACAAACCATAGCTGCTAGAAAGCTGATTTTCTCTCTATCTTCGATTTTGCCTATTTCGAGTATGACTGAATAAAAATAAATTTTCAATTTTAATTAGTTCGTTAATTAAGGCTAATTTGATTAAAGATGGTTGCAAAAAAGTACCTTAAAACTAGCGTGTGGTATTTTTTACCCTACAGAGGCGCATGACATCAAAGGAATCTAATTGCGGTTGAGAAATTAGACCCAGTCCCTCCTTGCACCCATCTTTGGAACTCGTAATTCGATAACAATTAGTGCGAGATGGGATAGTGTAGAAACCTAATCATGTGGAGACTTCATAAATACACAGGGAAATTATTTTGAAAGTGTAAATAACGATTTAGCGGCAAGAAAAACAATGAGATCATGTGTGCCATTTATAAAGTAGATCTTTTGCAAGAGTGACGTAACTATCATTATCCAGAGTGTGGAATTGATATCGCCCGTGGGCCGTGAGTCAACAATTTTGCTTCGGACAGATTATCCATCAGATGATATTACAAAAAGTTGAAATACCCTTACTGTTTGTGTTAAGTATACCTTACTTAACAAAAGTGCACTGTATGTATGAGGATTTCAATGCCGCTTAATTACCTAGAGCACTGTAATACCTTATCACCTTGTCTGTCAGAACGCGAAAAAATTGAGCTTATCAGCTACCTAAGCCATTATGGCCTTTGATTACTTCTTTCTGCAGTACACCTATTAAATCGTAGGTAATTATGACTTAATGATAATCGATAATTTTAGATAATCAGCAATTTTATAACACTTCCTACCGGGTAGAACGTCAAAACGTAGTTGGTAATCTTAGAAAGTTGTTAGCCGTACGATTTGGCCTTGTTTTTGGTCGATAACGGAGTTTTGAGTCTGGAGAATGGTGCAATGATCACAATAATTGCATTCCTAATATGGAAACAGAAGCCGTATCTTATGGGACAAAATTATCACGGACGTGACATTCACGCTGATAACCTCAGCATGAAGATTAACGTCCGTGAAGATTTTGCGGTGATACTAATGTCCGTGAAAATTAAGTCAGTTATTTCCTCTTAAAATTTATCGGGTAGAGACGCAATATTTCTGACTTTACTGCTTTAAATGCAGAAATAATGAAAATTTCTAAGGAAATTTTACCTCTTTTTCGTGAAACATGGAAATTTATCATAGGTACATATTAATTACTTAACGAAAAAGTGAAAAATCTTCAATTCAAGTGTTCAGATCGTGGAAAAATTTGGAAAGCGAATTTTTGTCTTTTTTGTTGCAATTTGAAATGACAGGATCGATCTTGAATATTAATGATGTCTGTGAAATTTTAGCTTTTTAGGTCCGTGAAACTTAATCCGTGATAGGTAATTATGTCCGATAAGGTAATTCTCTGTTGGCATACGGCAGAGATTGGCCATAATAGTTGGTGCATTTCTAAAAGGAAAGCTGAGCCACTCATGAATTCTGAAAAACGTATCATTTTCTGAACCTTGTCGTTGGAAGTTGGCTTCGGTCAAATATGAAATGAAAGTACAAAATTCGTCCCTGAAACGGCGTTTTATCTGCGATAATAGGTACCGACGCTTTTTCCTACAATACCATACAATTTCCCAATGTTGGTGAAACAAACATTGTCTGTTGTTTTTACTATTTGATGAGATACATCAGCTACGTTAGCTGTGAGGCAACTAAACTGTTTCATAGTTAGCTGTATGATACTGTGTTAGCTGTGAGGCGACTGTGTAATAGTGGGTGAAATCTGTAGGTATTAGATATTATAACAGGCTACAGTGTACCTAATAGGGGACGGACATTTCATCCCAAGACACTATTCATCTCACAATAAGTATATCAGCTCTCTGCAAGGGTAAGGTTATGGGTTTGGATCAAAGTTGGGGTTTGGGTTTGGGTCATGGTTAGGGCAGGGAGATAATGTGACCTGAGATGAAATGTCGTGAGATTAAGAAATCGCCCACCCGGTCGGTGTTATAGTTAGTTGTATGAATGCTGTGTTAGACTGTTAGCTGTGAGGCGACTGTGTCATGAATACTGTTAGCCGGAGATACTATAACAGTATAACAGGCGACAGTGTCATAGTTACTAGTTAGCTGTATGGATAATGTAACATCTTTCTTAGACGAGATATAACAGGCGACAGTGTCATAGTTAGCTGTATGGAAACTGAAACATCTGCGTTAGCCGAGATATAAAGATATAACAGGCGACAGTGTCATAATAAGCTGTATGAATACTGCGACATCTGTGAGGCGACTGGTCATAGCTAACTGTATGAGTTTTGTGTGACATTTTGTGATGCTCTTCTTAGCTTTTTTAATGGTTTTAACAATTTACGATATTATACTGTACCTACTGCAAATTTTTATATCTTTCACGTCAAAACTACAGCTTTCTCGGGCTGGTAATTTCTGTAAGTTTACGAGGCCAGGCTCTGTTCACAGAATTTTGTTTGCGCTACCTAAAGCAATTTTACATTAATCTTACACTCTTGAGAGATTATCATGTCTGTAATGTAATCTGAACATTATCACACTATCACCGGCAACATTACCTTAGCAGGCCGCAAATCTAATTAGCTGCAGGCAAGCCCACTCCCACCTTTGGAGAAGTGTTTCAAAACCTAATTACGCATCCACTACAGAAGCGAATCCTTAATTATTTAATTAGTAAAATTTTGCACGTGTTAGAAGTTGGAAAAAATAAAATAGTGGAGTTCAATACGCAAGCACACAGCATCACAGTCATACAATTTTTTAAGAAAACAAACGTTCAGAAAGTGTAGGACTTTTTCACCACACGCTCGTCCACTCTCTACCATGTCTAGTCCATAAACTGTTAACCTTGTGCCCTTTGGGCATGCCACTGGTTAGAGCTTGTGCATGGTCTGAAGAGGAGTGAAGAGTAGGAGTGTGGACTCAAATTTGTGAGGCGAGAATGACAATGAACAAGAAAGATTGAGATAAATTGGACAGCGACAAATGGGAGTCAAAAAGTGAAAACGGATCAGGGAAATTGGGATAGGGGCAGAAGGGACTCGAAAAGTGAATTTGGGCATGAAAAGTTGGGTCAGAGAATATACTTCGCGTATTAAAAATCCGCCGGCCATGTGACCTTGCCAAGTAGTGCCTCAGGCTATAAAAGATGACATAACCGGCGGATAACTAATAGGGCTCAAAAATGGAATTGGGATATGGACAATTGGGATGAGAGGGACAATTGGGACAAAGGCAATTGGACTCAAACGAGTGAGAACGGACAAGGAAAGTTTGGACAAATGTGACAGAGACAAATGAGACTCAGAAAATGAAAACAGACAAGGACAATGGAGACAAATTTGACTCAAGAAAGTGAAGAAAAGTGGTAGAAGCTGCACAAACCGGACAAAACAAGTGATGAACTGAGGTAGACTTACGACTTACGTACTGGTATCAGCAACACGCAGTCCCCCCTACTGGTGCAGCTCGACATATCACCTACTCGTGTCAGCCAAGTCTCACATACTCACATACTGGTGTCAGAGACACGTAGTCTTACCTACTGGTGTCAGGCTGTCAGATACACGCAGTCTCACCACCTTGTCCAGAGACACGTAGTCTCGCCTACTGGTGTCAGAGACACGTAGTCTCGCCTACTGGTGTCAGAGACACGTAGTCTCGCCTACTGGTGTCAGAGACACGTAGTCTCACCTACTGGTGTCAGAGACACGTAGTCTCACCTACTGGTGTCATAAACACGTAGTCTTACCTCCAGTTCTACATAATGATGTCAGGGACACTAGTGTCTCACCAGTGGTTTCAGAGACAGTAGACACACAGTCTCACATACTGGTGTCAGAGTCACGTTGTGTCACCTACTGGTGTCAGGAACACGTAGTCCCCTTACTGGTGCCAGAGACACGTCATAATATCACCTACTCGTGTCAGAGACACCTAGTCTCACATACTGACATACACGTAGTCTCACCTGCTGGTGTCAGATACACGCAGTCTCACCACCTGGTGTCAGAGACACGTAGTCCCCCCTACTGGTGTCAGAGACACGTCATATCACCTACTCGTGTCAGAGACACCTAGTCTCACATACTGACTGTATACTGGTGTCAAAGACACGAAGTCTTACCTACTGGTGTCAGGCTGTCAGATACATGCAGTCTCACAACCTGGTGTCAGATACACCGAGTCTTGTCTACTGGTGACAGAGACACGTAGTCTCGCCTGCTGGTGACAGAGACACGTCTCTCCTGCTGGTGTCAGAGACACGTAGTCTCAGCTGCTGGTGACAGAGACATGTCTCTCCTGCTGGTGACAGAGACACGTAGTCTCACCTGCTGGTGTCAGAGACACGTAGTCTCACCTGCTGGTGACAGAGACACGTCTCACCTGCTGGTGTCAGAGACACGTAGTCTCACCTGCTGGTGACAGAGACACGTCTCTCCTGCTGGTGTCAGAGACACGTAGTCTCACCTGCTGGTGACAGAGACACGTCTCACCTGCTGGTGTCAGAGACACGTAGTCTCACCTGCTGGTGTCAGAGACACGTAGTCTCACCTGTTGGTGACAGAGACACGTCTCACCTGCTTGTGACACAGACACGTAGTCTCACCTGCTTGTGACAGAGACACGTAGTCTCACCTGCTGATGACAGAGACACGTAGTCTCACCTGCTGGTGTCAGAGACACGTCTCACCTGCTTGTGACAGAGACACGAAGTCTCACCTGCTGGTGACAGACACGTAGTCTCACCGGCTGGTGACAGAGACACGTAGTCTCATCTGCTCGTGTCAGACACCCCGGGTAGTCTCACTGATGTTTGAGAGTTGTCTGCAGTACTGTTGTCAGGGACTCTTCATAAGGCGTTTTACTAGTGTTAGAGGGTTGCGTAGTGGTGACAGAGACATCTTGTATGACGTACTGGTTTAAGAGACTATGATGTTTTACTAATGCTGGTGTCAGAATTGTTGGTACTATTATACTGGTGTCAGAGCTGTTGTGGTGTCATAGACACATTATGTGACTGATGTTTAAAGATAGTAGGCAGTAAGGACACTCTGTATGACGTACTGGTGTCAGGCACCGTGCCGTAATACGCCAAAAGACGTCAACACTTACCTACTGGTGTCAAATAATATCTCTGACACGTAGTCTGATGTACTGGTTTCCATGGGACTACACGGCCCCCCCTTAGGGGGGGGGCCAGGCCCCCCTAGTTTTCAAAAAAATCTTAGGGGGGGCCTCGGCCCTACCTAAGATTTTCTCAAAAATTTGAACATAGAAAGGAAGTGAAAATTTAGTTCATTTAGACAGAAATTTTCCTGAAATTTACCTTTTTTAGAGTTGAATCAATGAATAAAATATGATTTTAGTCGTATTTTTATGCAAAATTGTGAAAAGTAGGGCTATGGAAAATGAAAATTTGCTTCTTTAAATTTTGGCCCCCCGTAGTTTTCAAAAGGCCCCCCCTTGAAAAAATCTAGGGGGGCCTTGGCCCCCACTAGCTCGAAAAAGTGTGTAATGGCATGCTGGTTTCAGATACGTAGATAGTAGATACACGTAGTCTACATAGAGAGATAGTGATGGTTTGAAATTACTCAGATAGTACATGAAGTGTCACGTCCTGATGTGAGAGACACGCAGTCTGGCGTATTTGTACAATTAGGGACTCGTAGTACGACTGAGTTATTGACTTTATCAAGCTAATTGCGTGCTTTTCTGACACCACGACAATAACACTGTCTTGTTAACATGGCATTGACTGCTGAAAGTGCCGTGCCACAGTAGGTCGGACTAAAAACATTGCCACATCTATTTGAAACATTGTGATCATAAATGCCAGACCAGGTATCCTGAAAACATATAATCAGAACGTAAAACCAGGACGTATCTCTTATTTCTAATGCCTACATCAGTATATCAGGCCTGGGGTTCGAAGAATCAAGGATACCTGGTCTGGCATACTGGATAACTGGACACTAGTCATTTCAAAAGTTTTTTAATCTGTATCAGACAGCAATTTCCGGCTCGAAAACTCAAGAACAATCGCATTTCATAAGAAAAATAGCAATTTTTGGACCCATTCTCTCCTGCTTAATCTCCCTTGTTTAGTCGACCTTATCTCTTCCATTTTGTTTGATATACGTATAGAATGCCCATGTAGTGATGTATCTGACTATCCCGGTTGGAATAAAGGTTAGGCTGGTTGCCAATCCTGTGCGAGCGAAGCGAGCACGGTAGCTTTTGGTTGCGAGCGAGGTGCCGCGAAGCGGCGCCGAGCGAGCTGCAGCAGGGGTCTGGAGGCGCAGCCCCCAGCAGGGTCCAGGGGCAGAGCCCCTGGTGGGGGGTCTAGGGGGCGAAGCCCCCCCGGAAAATTTTTGCTAAAAATTTATAATTTTGCAGGGTTTTCCTTCATTTGAGCAAGAAAATATCCGAGATTTAAACAGCGTGTTTCATTCAAAAATCTCTAATTTTTTGATTCAGAAGCCCCGAGTAAGCTACACATTATGTACCTAATTCATAATTATTTCCACCTGACAGACAAAATTTGAATCACTTACTCACTGCTCACTATTCTTTTACTCAACCAATTGATGAATTGTAAAAGTAAATGTTCATGTTTCAAAGATCAATTGTGTGTCAGGCTTATAACTTAATAACTCACAAATATAATCAGCTAAAAGGCTGTCGTTTGATATATTACTATCCTAAAAAAAATGGAAGCACAGATTTTTTGTTTGATAAGCGAGTCAAAACGTCACCTTTACTCATACACAGAGTTCGAAAAAAACAAATTTCAGGCTGAATATTGATCATGATTTAATATTGTCTATGTGTCGCTGTATCTTGAATACGAATATTAGATATACTCCTGGTTTTTATTTCTAATTGGATTTTTGTTTTTGTTAAAATTAAGTCCACTCCTTAAAAGTTAAAACTCGATCAGATCATGCCGACTGGAAGTGCAACCACCGCTTTAGAGAGCTTGCAAGTTGCTGCTCTCAGCAGCAGTGTTTTACTACAGCTCACCCTCACAATAATCTAATCAGCTGCAACCAGGATCGCAACCAGGATTGCGAGAGAGCCTCCAGGATTGTAAGCGGAGCTTACAATCCTCCGAAAAAAGTAACAAGTTGGGTTGCTCTGGTTGCGCTAGCATGGTCCATGGAATTCTGGATATATGCTGGATATTATGAGGGAAGTAGATACACTACGCATATCCCTTCTGCAGTAATTATTAAAGCGAGAAGGTGTAATATCATAATATGAATGATACCAACATAGTAATCCTGACTAGTGCTAAGAATAAAATGGGAATTTTATGCATTGCATACTGATGGTGATACAGTGAGTAGCAAACTATGATTGCACGTTTCACTCTCCATTTTTGAAAACTGACTGATGTAACAGTAAAATTGTAGCTGCACACCTAATTTTAAGTCGTTAAATTCTGAAATTTCATGGTTGCTTTAACAAATAATGTTGCCCAGCTAGGATTGCCAGGATTGCAGGTTATTCCAACCGGGCTGACTATATCAAATAGTTGTAAGGTTTTAAAATGAGTCTCATGTTGCAGTGAAGTCTGCAAGAGACAAATGTCCCGCTTTGTCCCGCAATGTCCCGCTATGTCCCATTTTTGTCCCGTTGCTCACCTATTTTTCCAAACGGGACATTTTTTGGAGCGGGACAAAACGGGACAAAACGGGACAAAGCGGGACGTTGGCCCCCCCCCGCCGTGACCGGTTTGGAGCTCTCAGAATATCTGATTTGGTGAAAACTTTGGGAACAGTCAAACGTGCTGTACCACTCGTTGCCAGCTATCTTGTCAGTAACATGCCCGATGAGAGGGATCTGGTAGTCATCGGGGAGGCATTGAGAGTTCACCATTCTCATGTCCACAACGAAGCGCATCTTGTTGGGCTGGTGAGGCTTCTTCACCAGGAAGATTGGGCTGTTGAAGAGGGATTTCGTCTTGCACTCCTCGATTACACCTGCTTTCTCCAGACCAGCAATCTGTCTGTCCATCTCCTCACGCAGTAGGTATGGGACAGGTCGGGCAGGTACCCAAGTGGGTTTGTAATCCGGTTTGAGGTTGATCTCCGCCTCATAGGTAGTGCATTCCCCCAGGTCAAATGGTCCACGCGAGAAGCAATCTCGGTATTTCCAGACAATGGACTTGAGACGATGTCTCTCCTGTGGGGTGATGCCGTCGATGCTGTCGATCTTGAGCTCCTTGTACAACCAGCTTTTAGTCCAGGGTTTGCTGTCCTCCTGTTTGTCGTCAAGTAGGATCTCGTTGACTCTCTGCTCCTGCCGCCACTCAGGTTCCTCACTTCTCGTAGCAGTCACTCTCCTGATGTGCTTGTCACAGGAGTTGTCCACGGGGTGGAGCTGGCCAAGAACCTTGTTCTTGTAGAGCACAGTGGGGTCGTCACTGAGGTTGACAACCTTCACAGGTACACTATCTCCCTCAGTGTGGCACAGGCTGCTCTGGACGAGGAGTCCTGACGATGTCAGGAGGGCTTCTTTAGGTTCCAGGAAGGCAGTGTGCGAGCAGGTGGAGTCAATGTCCGGGACTTTACAGTCGAGGAACATCACACTGTTAGGAGGAATGGTGACAGTTCGTCTACTCCTAACTGCTGAAACGGATTTGAGCTGTGTGGGTCGCTTCAGGAAAGGTGTTGTGTCGGTAGCAGATCTGAGACACTGACCCTTGACATCAATGTTGATCTTGGACGCAGAAAGCATGTCCAGACCAACCAAGCAGTGAGTATCCAGCAGATCTGTGACGATCAGTCTGTGACAAAGAGATTGTCCAGCTAGGCAGACCGTCAGT
Source organism: Beroe forskalii (assembly GCA_011033025.1). NCBI lineage: Eukaryota > Metazoa > Ctenophora > Nuda > Beroida > Beroidae > Beroe > Beroe forskalii. Next base: position 417,445 of record WFMF01000118.1, on the reverse strand, counting down.
TTGATCTCTCCATAGGTCTTGATCTTGTCTGAAGTGAAGGACTTCAGGGAGAGAGTAGAAGGGGTGATCCGACTAGAGAGGCCTTGAGAGGCGACGAAGTGACGACTCACAAGTGACACGGAGCTACCAGTGTCGATGAAGAATGTCGCACTTGCTCCCTCACAGGTTCCTCTGACGATGATCTGGCTCTGATCCAATCCAGAGGTTGCCAGAACATGTTGCTGCTTCTGATCCTCAGATCGTGCATCTGCAGCAGTGGCACGATCTTCTAGTAGTTTAAAGGATTCAGAAGGCAGTGCTTGGCGAAGTGGTTAGGCTGCTTACAGTAGTGACAGAGCTTGTTCTTGTTCTTCTCCGCTCTGTCTCGAGTATCCCTGTTACCACCACGTTTAGCTCCTCCTCTGCCCTTGCGTCTGTCAAAGTGCTGATTGGACGAGCTTCCATGGGCAGCAGCTTCGTGGTGTCTGTGGTCCCGATGCAGGGTATCTTGCTCGATCCTGTAGACCTCCTCAGGGATGTCAGTAGTCTGTTCCGGTGCTCTCCTCTTCTCCTCCGCCTGCCTGATTCCATGACGACGAATAGCTTCCTCCACAGCAGCAGTAAACGTCCGGATGGAGCTCTCACGGAGCTGAATCCTCAGCTTGGTGTCACTGAGCCCCTTGACGAAGGCAGAGAAGCACTGATCGTCGACATTGGCACGGGAATCCTCAGCAAAGGCGAGGGAAGCAGTGTCTTCAACTCTGTGTGCGAAGGATTCAATGGATTCGTCAGACTTCTGGGCTAAGTCTGAGAAATCCATCTGGAGGTTTTCAGCTTCATGAGGGGGCATCATTTTCCTCCTGAAGATCGGGATGAACTTGTCTGGATCCCGACGTTGGGCTGGGGAAAGGATAGCTTTGCGAAGCTTTTTCTTCGTCGTTGCATCCAGGAGATTTATGAAGTAAGTGCTGAGGTTGTCGTCCTTCATCCTAGTGAGTTGGACGTGCTCTCTGAAGTCAGCACAGAAATCAGCAAAGTTGTTCCCCTCCTTGTACTTGTCTGGGCGAGTGAGTTTAAAAGTGTACTTGACGGTTGTAGACTCCTCAGCTTCTGAGTCACTGTCGTCAACCTCACTGCCCATAACGTTGTTTCCACTTTCATTTACGGCAGCTGTCACTCTGCCAGAAGTCGTTCCACCACCTAACAGCTGGGTCTGCAGTTGATGCTCCTCTCTGAAGAGTACTAGCAGTTCAGCTCGCTTGTCGTCGAGCACTTTCTGCTGAGCATCCTTGTCTGCAGGCTGGGCAGCTTCAACAGCCTGCTGTTGCTGTTGAACTTCATTCTGCAGCGTCATCTTCAGCTGAGCCCATGCTTGGAGATCCATGTTGGTGGTGTAGGAATGAGAAGTTCCTGAAGCAATCAGGAAGGAAGATCTGTTGATAACAGATGGGAAACCCTGTAGATAACAGAGGTTGTCTCACTTACTCTGTTGATAACAGAGGGAAGAACCTAATCTGCCGATGACAGAGGGTTCAGGAGACAAGAAAATGAGAACTGTCGCTGACAGTGATCTCAGGAAGATCTTGTAGATAACAAGAATGAGTGAACTGTAGAGAACAATTCAACTGGGCGTCTGCAGATAGCAGAGATGAATCTGAGCTTGTTGCTAACAAGTCAAATTCAGCAAGACGAGAGTATTGCCGCAGACAAAACTCTAGTCAACAAGTCTAGTACTACTGTAGTTTACAGTAACTAAACAGCAAGCAAGGAAGCAAGGTCTGTTGAAAACAGAGCCTCAAAACACTGCAGATAGCAGATAGAAAGAAACTAGTCCTGTTGCAAACAAGACTAGCAGCAGAGGCTTTGGTACTGTAGAATACAGTGCCCAAACACCTAACAAAGAGGCGAGATCTGTTGAAAACAGAGACTCGAAGAGAAAACTTGTACTGTTGCAAACAAGACAAGCAAAACAGAAGAGTTTGGTACTGTAGAATACAGTGCCCAAACAACTAGCAGAGAGACGAGATCTGTTGCAAACAGATGCTCGAAAAGAAAAACTCGTCCTGTTGCAAACAAGACAAGCAAAACAGAACTGCCGAAGACAGTCCTTCAAACAAGTAAAGAAAAGTTCTTAAACCGGGCCACCAGTTAAAGTAAGTGGGTTTAGCCGGTAAGAGTAAGCCCACTTGGGGTGAACAATAGTCTAGTGCCGAGCGGTAAACACTAAAACAACACAAGTAGTTTTCTGGTGCAATGAAAGGGCCCCGATCCTAAAATAAAGCTTATAGAGTTATAGGTATGGAACTACTTTGTATAATAAATGTAGGTATGTCATCCAAAGTTTGTTGCAATTTAAGAATTAAGATAAGCTCTCTGGGAGCTTAGATAAGCAAAAAGAATTTGTTGCTTTTATTAAGCAACATGCTCCATGTTGCTTTTTAGATACACTTACTTCAAATCCTTCCTGTACCGGCTGTGATTGATTGGTTTTTCACTAGGCTAGAGGTGAAAGATGGATCTAAATAGAACAGGCAAACCGCAAAGGTTTGACTCCTTTGATAATGACCATTCATTGGTATGACAACTAATTAAGGAAATTAAAATAGCGCATTTTTCTTAATTACTTAATTAGGTGACGCAATTAGCTCTAATTACTAATTACCTGTCTTTTGATTTTCTATAAATCAACTTTTTCAATGATTTTCAAGGACTTATTAAGGACCTGAACAAAGCAAAAACCCATTCTGTAACAACTTCAGATGTCCTCAAAAGCTCAAAATGGCCTTTAAAGATTTGTTGCTTAAAAGCTACGCGGAGCACTAATGGGTTAATTGATAATCATTTTTCATGAGTAGATATGGACAGAATCATTGAATAATCGGTTGCATCAGCTGTTTCTTTGCAGGTGCCTTGTATTAAATGTGCAATAGGTTTTTGCTTAGATTTACTTCATACCTAATCTAAATTTTTTCTGTATAATCACAAATGCCGAAATAGTAATGTCCTGTACGGAGCCCCCCAGCTTCGATTCCTTGTTTAACATGCCGTACAGCAAGGATCTACACTGAGTTCACCATGGTTAGGCACTTAGACATACCTAGCCAGTACTATAGGACAAATGTTTTATTTATAGGTACCCTCTGTCTAACACATTTGAAATTGTCAAAATATAATTCCAGTATAATGTAAATATAGTTGATGAGGTAAGTCAATCATTTTGTTTATTATTGTTCGTGGAATTCATTGACATTACCTGACTGATTTGTAATTTCAAAGAATTGCCAAACTCATTTTTGTATGATATTTGTGATAACTTGCTATGATTAGTATCTTCCCAAGGTAGAATGATATTATTGTTTATGTTATGGAGTACGATTTTTGCTGAAAATTGGATTACTGACTTGCACTCAACAGGTATGCACACTCCAGATGACTTTCCTTATTTTTAAGTTTCACATTTAATTTCCATTGGATTGATTATCTTTTAAAATTTCCAATATAACAAAATTGACACTTCAATCATACAATGTTATTATTCTTTGAAGCTGAAAAATCTGAAAAATATCATTCAAATAAAACTCTCTTTATTAAATTCAAATATCATTGAAAAATGCAGATAATTCAAACTTTTTAAATTTCGATGACACTTACCTATTCCCATTCAGAATTACTTATGATTTGGCCTCAATTTTCTCAGTTCATTCCAAATTGCTAATGATATAAGCTCCATTATGTGACTGAATCGTGAGAAGGAGTGTTGTGTGCCCCAAGTCCCTAGTTTAGAGTGAGATTGAAAAGTGACATGTAAGATTTGGGGTCTTGCCAATACACTCTATAATATTCCATTATAATATCAGCATGGAGATACATGTGTGGAAACATGCTCTGCTCAAACCCATGTAATGCATTATAATACATAATAATAATAATAATAATAATAATATATAAATAATAAATAAATAAATAATGACAATCATAAACTAAAAAAGTGTCCAATAAATAAAATCCTGTTGGTTCAAAAAAGAACAAATCAAATGAACAAATCCAACAGGTACCAGATGGCCCTGGTATATTTCGATGGAAAACAACTTGTAATTTATTGATTTTGTTTTCAATTTCAGTATTCTAGTATTGAAATGCTATGAATTATGGTAGGAGTTTTGTTAGTATTTGCCCAGACTTGCCACAAAACTGTTTTTCCTCTTCAGATGCAGTTGATAGGTGCACTTTCTCACTTTGAATTTACTTTACACTTTTCAGGTAGAGTTCCAGAAAACTTGCTGGACTTCTCACTGACAAACTTTCTATTTCAGAAAAGGACCGCTTTGTTACCTAGGGACAGTCGACCAAGGCTGATCCCAGCAATGGTTAAGCGGTATATAAATTTTCGTTTTTTTTTTTTTTTTTTTTTTTTTTTTTAAATATTATATAAGTATATACACCACCAAAACCGTTGGACGGTTGGTCTAGTAACCCCCCGCTGGTTTGGATGTGGTCAGTCCATTTTGGACCTTTTCAGGTTCTGTTGTCACATCCAAACCCGCGGGGGGTTACTAGACCAACCGTCCAACGGTTTTGGTGGTGATATCTTGACAGATTTATGTTTGAACCCATGTAACTTGCCCAAACGCAGTTTGAACCCACGTAACTTGCCCTCACGTAGTCCAAACCCACGTTACTTGTGTTGTACCCCAGTGTATCTCAGTATAGTGTAGCCTGATATTGTTCTATACATCGCGGTAGAGTTACAGCATGTTGATTGTGTAACCTTATTACGTATAGCTGAGGTGTGTATCTCGCAGCTCTGCAGATCTTGCAGAGATGTTTACTTAGCTGATTAGATTACTCTGACGCGTGGACCCGATATTGGATACGCAAGTGATTTGTTCAGTTCTTTGTTACGCAGTTTACTTTCCTCAATGATTCAATCCAATGTCTTATCTATAGAGGTGTATGGGTATACAAACATAACAAAATACTGAATATCGATTTCCTAATTCAAAGATTGGCATAAGAGGCGGAAGAGACTAAACTGTGAATCGTCAGCGGTTACCCTACAGTAGTAAGGTTTCCCTGCCATCTGCGATGTAGGTGTCCCATCAGCAGGTGACAAGGGAAACGGAGGGGTTTCGGCCCACGTACCCCTCACAGCTTACAACTGCAAGGCTGGGCCACCCAGGACTCCGGATTCCTGAGCAACACAGTTTAGAGGGAAGGGAGAGGAAAAGGAAAGAGTTCAGTAGAGGTGAAAGATCATTGAGTGCTAAAATCGAGGTGAATATCTAAATGTTATGCAATTAAAACCTGGAGGTGAAAGCTAAAATGGACGTGAGGTTGCAGGCATCTGCCTGTTCAGCCACACATTTAGTCCCAGGTTAATCATACAGCAAGTTATTCGAGGTCAGCAACAAGCTGCACGACAAACCAGTACAGAATGTGAAGAACCTCGCGTGCCAATACCTAATCAAATTGATTTAATATAACACTGTTATCTAAAATGGCATATTTTTGAAAAACTAAGCTATTCTTATTCAGGCAACGTTTGATAATGTCTACAAGATTGGAGCTACTATATCCCCTTTCAATCAGTTTTTGGAAAACTTTTTTAAGATTGAGAGGGAAAGTTTCAAATTCAGTACAAATGTTTGCATATCTAAGGATTTGACTGTAAAATACATTATGGCCTACATCTAGAGGGATATTACTTTGTGGAAATGTTAATAAGGAAACTACAGAGAAATTAAAGTCATCGGTCTTGTTATATACAGACACAATAACCTTGCTTGGTTGGATAGAAATGTTGAGGTCCAGGTAATTGGCGTTTTTGTTGTCGTTACCTGACCTCTCCATTTCAAGAGAAGGATGATAGATTTGTTTGATGAGAGCTTCAAAGTTGAGATAATTAGTGGTTATAAGATCATCAACGTAGCGTCGTGTCTTAGAAAGAATCTTAGCGAGAGAGAACTTTTTAGACTTTAAAAGATTAAGCATGAAGTTAAACTCTCGTTTAGCGAGAGTGAGATCCGCGATGGGGGAACTGGAATTTCCACCCATGGGGATTCCTAAGACTTGGATAAAAACTTTACCTGCGAAAACTATATAGGTGTGATAGATGCTTAGATGATAAAATGTACTGCTTCTTTGAGCTGATCTCTATCAAAACTATGGTAGCCGTCATAGACCTTCTTCGCGAAGAAACACTTGTTTGTATCATACTGTACTTACAAATATTTATGTACTTGTTTCTTTCCGAAAAGATAAGGTCTATAACTTCTCCAATCATATCATCAACTTCTTTAAGGTCTAAATTGGTATATAAAGTGGTAAAGTCATATATTTGGAGATTAAATACTTCACTGCCCTGCAGTGACTCAAGAAAACTGTGCAGAAGAATCTATGCTCCAGAACACATTTACACCACTGTTATTGTATATTGTCTGACAATACTTCTTAAAGTATTCTCGGAGGAGTTTAAGACTACAATTAACAAGGATATTCAGCTGTTTGGTAGCACAGCTTCTAGCCCCAGCTATGAAGCGTGCTTTGTATGGGTTCTTGTGGAGTTTGGGATTCCAGAACAGCCGTGGTAGACACATGTTTTGGTCGTCGACGGTGATAGAGTACTTGTCTCGTAATGTCGAGGTTATTTGTTCGACGTAGAAGTCAGGGTCGTTTGGGAGAGGAGAGTAGGTTTTGTTACCCGTACATTCTAGTGTATCAGTGTCAAAACCAAGTTCTTTAAGAAGTGTTATAACATAGAACTTCTTACAGATAAAAGCGAAGTTGTTAGTGTCTTTACTTCGTGTACTACCGCTACGCCCACGAGACCCGTACCCCCGCGGTACTATAACTGGTGGCCTCGGCTCCAAGAAAGCAAGAACTTGCCTTTTGTCTTATCTCTTCCCTCTTACAGTTTCATCTTCTCTAGTACGGACTTACTGAGTTACTGTCAGTGCTATCTTTTCTGAAACGGACTTACTGTCAGTTTTATCTTTTCTAGTACGGACTTACTGTCAGTACTATCTTCCCTGAAACGGACTTACTGTCAGTTTCATCTTCTCTAGTACGGACTTACTGTCAGTACTATCTTCCCTGAAACGGACTTACTGTCAGTTTCATCTTCTCTAGTGCGGACTTACTGTCAGTACTATCTTCCCTGAAACGGACTTACTATACTGTCAGTTTCATCTTCTCTAGTGCGGACTTACTGTCAGTACTATCTTCCCTGAAACGGACTTACTGTCAGTTTCATCTTCTCTAGTACGGACTTACTGTCAGTACTATCTTCCCTGAAACGGACTTACTGTCAGTTTCATCTTCCCAAGTGCGGACTTACTGTCAGTGCTTACCTCTTGAACGGACTTACTGTCTGTCCTACCCTTCTGTTGAGTGGACTTACTGTCAACTCGTTCTGCATCTGATTCTGCGTGGACTTACTGTCACAGCAGACCAATGACTTCGCAATTCCAGAATCTTACTAAGCTATTGGAAGCTATCCAGCTCGCAGGCGACGCTCGTACCAAGCTGCAGGATGCGCAGAAGAAGCTGGATGAAGCCGACGATGCTGGAAAGGAGGCAGCTATGACAGAATACACACAGTGTTTGGAGGAGTATAGGGGGGATTGTAGCCCAAAAAAAAACAAGCCCTACCCCATTTTTCGATTCTTTGGCTAGGTTTTTTTTGGTTTTTTTGGTTTTTTTTGGTTTTTTTGGGTTACATTTTGGTAATTTCTGGGGATTTTTCCAATGAATTTTAACTTGAAAATCTGTTGTTTTTGAATATATATTTCACAGTCAGCCGCTCTTAAGGGTTATTTGATGAATAAAAATGGTTATTTTCACACTTTCAGAGCTTGAAGGGCTTTGGTATCACCTAGCAGTAAAATGCTCAATATTGCCTGACTAACTGGTGTCTCTTGCTGACCTACTGGCGACTTTTGCCTCAGTGTCTGGTGACCATACCATGCTAGACCCAGCTTGTCACTGTTGCCTAACTCACTGGTAACTATAACCTGATCCAATGGGAACTCTCACCTCTTGCTTGAGCGAGACTTCCGGCTGAAACTCCTGGCTGACCCGCTGAGTGCTGACCCAGCTTTGCAACTCATGCATAATTCACTGGTAACTCTGACCTGACCAAGTAGGGCCTCTTGCTCTCTTGTCTGACTGAATGATGAGACTTTTGCCTGACCTATTTGCTGACCCATTATATAAAAATGTAGTGATTCGCGAAAATCGCGATTTTCGGGTCGCGTTTTATTAAGCATGTTAATTTAATCTGTTGGTCATGAAAATTTGTACAGCCGTAGTCCATGACATGAATAACAAACCCTCAAAATTTCATGAAAATCGATCACGTCGTTTTCTCAAAATAAATTATTGAAAAAAGCCAAATTTCCAAAAATTTGTACTATGGACGGCACGGCACGGTCCGACACTTTTTATCTTTGAGTGATCTCGAAAACCATAAAAGATAGAATCTTAATCTCAACGGCATATGAAACTTCAGAATGGTGTGCGTGCACTAGGCCATATGAAAAATTTTTCGGCCAATTCATTAATTGGTTAATAGGCCAATTAAAGTAATTATCGGCTATATCTCAAAAACTAAAAGAGATAGAAGCGTGATTCAAACGGCATTATTCAGTATGGCCTATAATACGATTGGTAGGATTATTTTGAGTATCGGTGGTCTCCCGCTTAATTAGATAATTGGCCAATTAAAGTAATTATCGGGGGGGGGCCAACCCCCTCAATTTTGGTGGATATAAAAAATCGCCGATAGGGGGTTTAATTTTGGGGGGTTTAAGGGGGCTGAATTTTCAGTGTCAAGACAAGCTTAACTGAGAGAAAAGGGACATTATTTTTTCAAATGGTACCATTTTTGTCTCTGATTTTCGGTATCTTTTTCAAATGGTACCAAATTTTGTGGAGGTTTTTTGGCGATTTTGAAAAATGGTACCATTTTTGTTTCTGATTTTTGGCATCTTTTTCAAATGGTACCATTTTTGTTCTTGATTCTTGGCGATTTTTTAAAATGGTACCATTTTTGTTCCCGTTTTTTGACCCTTTTTAAAATGATTTTTCAGATGTACCCTTTGAAATGGTACCAAATTTGTGTCCGATTTTTGGCGATTTTCTGAAATGGTACCATTTTTGTTTCTGATTTTCGGCATCTTTTTCAAATGGTACCATATTTGGTGGTGATTTTTGGCGATTTTGAAAAATGGTACCATTTTTGTATCTGATTTTCGGCATCTTTTTCAAATGGTACCATTTTTGTTTCTGATTTTCGGCATCTTTTTCAAATGGTACCATATTTGGTGGTAATTTTTGGCGATTTTGAAAAATGGTACCATTTTTGTTTCCGTTTTTGACACATTTTCAAAATGGTACCATTTTTGTTTCTGATTTTTCAGACGTGTAACCTTTGAAATGGTACCAAATTTGTGTCCGATTTTTGGCGATTTTCTAAAATGGTACCATTTTTGTTCCTGATTTTTTGCACAATTTCAAAATGGTACCATTTTCGGTCATGATTTTTGGCGATTTTTGAAAATGGTACCATTTTTGTTTCTGATTTTCGGCATCTTTTTCAATTGGTACCATTTTTGGTGGTGATTTTTGGTCAAATTTGAGTAATTTTTGCTGTCGATAGGGGGTTTAATTTAGGGGGGTTTAATTTAACCCCCCAGGTGGACATAAAAAATTGCCAATAGGGGGCTAAATATGAGGGGGTTTAGGGGGGTTGGCCCCCCCTAATTATCGCTTATATATCTCAAAAAGTAAAAGAGATAGAAGCGTGATTTTAACGGCATTATTCACTACGGCCTATAATACGATTGGTAGGATTAGTCTGAGTATCGGTGGTCTCCCTCTTAATTGGATAATTGGTCAATTAAAGTAATTATCGGCTATATCTCAAAAAGTAAAAGTGATAGAAGCGTGATTTTAACGGCATTATTCACTACGGCCTATAATACGTTTATTAGGATTAGTTTGAGTATCGGTGGTCTCCCGCTTAATTGGATAATTGGTCAATTAAAGTAATTATCGGCTATATCTCAAAAAGTGAAAGAGATAGAAGCGTGATTTTTACGGCATTATTCAGTACGTCATATGATACGATTTTTAGTACTAGTTTGAGTATCGGTGGTCTCCCTCTTAATTGGATAATTGGTCAATTAAAGTAATTATCGGCTATATCTCAAAAAGTAAAAGTGATAAAAGCGTGATTTTAACGGCATTATTCACTACGGCCTATAATACGTTTATTAGGATTAGTTTGAGTATCGATGGTCTCCCGCTTAATTGGATAATTGGTCAATTAAAGTAATTATCGCTCATATCTCAAAAAATAAAAGAGATAGAAGCGTGATTTTAACGGCATTATTCACTACGGCCTATAATACGTTCATTAGGATTAGTTTGAGTATTGATGGTATCCTGCCTAATTAGATAATTGGCCAATTAAAGTAATTATCGGCTATATCTCAAAAAGTAAAAGTGATAGAAGCGTGATTTTAACGGCAGTGCTGATTTTGGAATATTTCATAAATTGTGATACTTATACCAAAAATAAACCCTCCTTCCGTTACGGAAAATTAGGCTGGGCATTTATTGAAAATATCTAAAAATCAGTCATTTTTGTTTCCAGACAATCCCAAACAGGCCAGAAATGTCAAAGTAGACTACCTATAGAATGTTCCATAAGTAAGAAAAATGAGGATTCAGTTCATATAAACCGACATTTCGGACACAACTCTAAAATTTGTAGGTCCAAATGTGAATTTAAATACATTTGGTGACCGATTTTGCAACTCCTGAGCACCTAAATAGTGTGAAACCTCATGAATAGTTTGCCTGTGGTCGTGTACGGTCTTCAGAGACATTGGGACCCAAATATAATGGGATTATGATAAAATCTGATGGAGGAATGGGCCAAAAATGATGGTTTTTAGGGAATTTTCTGGTCCTTAGAGACACTTTTTGCTAATTTAACAAGAAAAATAACGGTAATTGGATCTCAAGCTGAGCTATATTGTAGTAAATGGTGAAATACATCATGTATGAGATTTTCATGTACTTTAAGATGATATTTTTCATTCTAAGGTCTTTTTCAGAATTTCGTGATTTTGAAATTTTTCAGCCCCGATTATTCAATCATAAAATCCATCTGTCCATAATCATTTGTTTGGGCAGACAGAAATGAAGTTATATATCAATATTGCATGGATATTTTCACCATCTGACACTAGGAACATGGAAATATTTGATATTCCTTCCGTTACAAAATCGAATTCCCTCCGTTACGAATTAGAGGCTATTGTAAATATCGTATAAAAGCAACTAAACCCTTTTTCTACAGCTGATTTCCTATGGGATGGTCAAGTGAAGGGATTATTTTCGATCACCCTGTTAAAAGATTTTAGTCTTAAAGCGAATTTCTGAGATAAAAATTGAGTTTGAGTGAAAAAAAAATTTGAAGCAAAATCTATCCCTCCATCCGTTACAAAATGTTCAAACGAAAATATCTCATAATTGCTTGGTCACATCGATCTGAAATTTTTACACAACATTCTGGACACACAAGAGTTTACCTGACTGTCAATTCATGGATCTAGAGCATTATTTGACTAAGTTATGAAAGGAATAGACTATCAATTCCTTCCGTTACGAAAAAGAGGGTTTTGAAATATGCACATATATTTGGATAAGTTTTGTTGCAAAACTGCTAAAATCGAGTGGTTTTCGAGGCAAATCTTATTAGAATATGTTCGACACTATAGTGGTTGCAGTATTAGAGTATTAGTACGTAATGGCTCGCCCCTACGGGGCTCGACATTATTACTCACCATGACACCATATTACTACACTAAGTTGGCAAGTAGACCCCAACTAGTCGGTACATACCACGGTACGTACCGCGGTACGTACCGCGGAACATGTCCTAACTAGTCGGTACATACCGCGGTACGTACCGCGGTATGTACCGATTAGTTAGAACATGTTCCGCGGTACATACCCCGGAACATATCCTAACTAGTCGGTACATACCGCGGTACGTACCGCATCTGCGCGCGCATTTATTCCCAAATTTCTTGCAATAAAGAGGTGAAGCTTGCAAATGCAACAAACAAAGGTCAATGATCAAGGCAATTGAAGCAAATCACTAGGTATTTTACAACATCAATGCGGAAATCCTAGGTAGGGCCAAGGCCCCCCTTAGATTTTTCTAGGGGGGGGGGGAGCTTTTCAAAACTAGAGGGGGCCTCCCCCCCTAAGTCCATAGTCTTGAGTCCATAGTTCCAACATTGCCCATGTGAGGCCTCGGAGCAAAAATGGCGTCCAAAAATCGAAATTTTGACCTAAATGATGGGCAAAACAAGTTTGAAGCTCATGTCTCCAAAAATGTGGCCGAAATCTGAAGGCCCAAAATAGGCCAACTGCCACTTTGGCGCGCACGCTTCGCATGGGCATAACTTGGCCATTTTTCATCCGATGACAAACAAATACACTAAAATGATCAGCTCGTCGAGACGAATCGAATGCAATCAAAAGCTAAGCTCTATCTCCATCAGGTAAAATTTCGATTTTTGGACGCCATTTTTGCTCCGAGGCCTCACATGGGCAATGTTGGACCTATGGACTCAAGACCACCGTCAAAATGTTGGTACACGCCCTGGCCATCCTGGCCAACTCATATCTCAAATTCGTGTTTTCCAAAATGTGAGGGGTGAACCCCCCCCCCCCCCCTTAAATTAAGCAATCCAGTACAATATACCTTAACCTCCGAAAATATATTCGGCCTATTTTTTAGTCAAAATTCGATTTTCGACTATAAATTCGGCAAACCATAATTATTACCGACTATAGAAACCGCAGACTTTAGTTTTCCAACCATAATTTTTGTAAGTTTGTAAGTTCAGCATAATATTATGAGAGTGCAACCTGGTCAGAAAATGGATTTTTATGATGTCATTCTAGCATTTGAGATGATTTTGTAAGAATTATCAAGAAGGCTGTAGGGATTGGCTCAGTCAGCCATACTAAAATCTATGATCTTCGATAATTTGAAGTCAAAGAAATTTTAAAAAATGCTTTGAAAATCGAAATTTGAGACTGAAAATTTTACCAAAAATGCCGACTAAAATTTCGGCAGACCATTATATGCTCCAGCTCAGGCCCTCTGTGACTAATTTTACGACTATAATAATTCCGACTATATTTTTAGTTTTTACCCGACTAAAATATTGGAGGTTAAGGTGGAGCCTGGTATGGTGAAACCCAGCAATGAGGTGAGTCTGGTACGGGTGAGCCCCTGTATCGGGGTTATCCCAAGGCATAGATGAAGCCCGAGGTTCGGTGCAGCCTGGTATGGTGAAGACCGGCAATGGGGTGAGTCTGGCATGGGCCAGACCGGGTATAGAGGTGAGCCCCGGAACATCTGGTGAGCCCTAGATTAACTGATTAAGGGGAGCAGTGTATAGGGGAGTCCATGATTAAAGGTGATCCCAGGTTTAGGGGAAGCCTGCGTACGGTGAACCCCAGTGGAATTATTTTTAAAAGTGGCTTGGAATGAGGATTTAGCGGGAAAATGGCTTTTTTCTGTCTTATGGCGTCTCTAAAATCTAAGACTACTTCATTCATGATTTCATGTCTCAAAATCACGGAAATGTGAAGGAGGCTCGCCAAATTTGACTATTCTTTGAGAAATGTTGTAGAAAACTGAATCAATATCATAAAGTTATAATAAAACAGTGAAAGCAATTAAGAAGTAAGGAATTTTTGTCGTATAGATTCACATAATTTTCATTGATGCACACGCCTCGCTAGCTCAGGTGGTAGAGCGTCAGACTTAGAAGAGCCGTGATGCGCCAGGTCGCCGGTTCGAGCCCCACTATGCTCAAATTCAAAATTTTCATTTTCTTAGCTTGAGGTCAGTTTTCTGATAGCAAATAATGATCCTAAAGCCCAATCAGTGTATCAGAACGATTTTAAATTGATTCAAAAAATTCTAAGATTGATTCAGCAGTTTGATTTCGAAATATATAGCGGGATCTACTCGAATAAGCATGTTGCACTGGCCGTTTAAAAGTTTAAACCAGAACTTTCAAAATGTTGAGTTCCACGGCAAAAAGATGATACAGTATGATGAGTTCCTGTCAAGCAATGGCAGCCCTGCAGCGGATTTTAGGAGTGTCTGGCTACTTTTGGAGTCTGGCAGCTAGGTTGGGAATATTTCGGCTAGATTAGGAGTCTGGTAGCTTTTTTAAGAGTGAATGATGGCACGCGTTTCGTGCGCGCTAATTGGATTCTGACGCAGTTTGGAAATTGCTCCTTTATCAAAACTAGCGAGTTGAGACGATGAGAATTATTGCGCGGCGTAAAATAGCCAAATATTAGTATCTAATTTCTTTAATAACTGTCAACCTAAATGGGCTTTTTTGCTTCAATTTGGGCAAATTTCGGCTGGGATTGCCGCTCCTACAATCCTCATATTATTCCACTGGGCGGTGAACCCTGTTATGTGATCCCGGGAATAGGGGGAGCATTAATGCCTCCCCCTATTCCCGGGCTCCCATACTTGCCAGCCCCATTGAAAATTACCGAAAAATAACAAAATCATGGCTAATGACATGGCGAAATAAAGATAACCAAATGCAATAACAGGACATATTGCAATAAAGTCTGGTCAGATATGCACGAAAATTGCTGAATTTCTGCATTTATAGGTGCAAGTTTGACTCGGTTTATAGGTTCTCCAGATGTAACTCCTTCGAAATGTACCATGATCCAATGTTGAAAAGTGTGGGAACATGCCCAAATGACCACGCCTATTCTAATCGTGAGAAAATTTTACAATTCTAATTTTCAGCCAATTTTCATTTGCTTGGCATCTAAATAGCATGTTTTTGATCTGCTGAATCGATTCCCGCCTCCCGGTATCAGTTTTTCATTTCAACCTTCCCCTGACCATTGCCCTACCACGCCCTTTTTTGTTAACGTATCAGTTCAAGATGATCCAAAAGCATTAATTTCCTCTGGATGACATATTATACATCAAAATAGTACTAATTTGAACCCTTGGATCGATTGCTGATGTTATTTTTCAGTTTCGACCTTCCCTTGACGCTCTCGGGCCGACCACGCCCTTTTTTGTTTGGATCCCATGAGGCCAAAACTTCATGAATCATCGCAATCAGTATTATATCAATGTAGGGCATCGAAGAAGTGGTTTTTTGAAGTCCAGAATCGATTGCTGATGTTATTCAATTATGCCTTGACCTTCCCCTGAACCTGTAGGGCCGACCAAGCCCTTTTTGCTTCGACCGCAAAGGACCAAAAACCTCATAAAATAAACCCCATTAAATATTATCATATCAATGTGCCAGGGAAAAGTGCCGTAAGGGCTTAGTGGTTTCTGGGTAAAGTGGTGCCAGAGATGAGTTGTGTCAGGGTTTAGTGGTGCCAGGGAAGTCGGGGTAATGTGATGTTAGGGTTTAGTGCTTAAGAGCTTAAGTGGTGTCAAGAAAATTCTTCAAAACATGGAAAATTTTGCTAATTAAATTATCAGTTATATTATCGTTCAGATTTTATGACCGGCGATATCCGATATTTTTCACGTTTTATCGGCGATAATTTATCGCCGATAATATTGGTTGCAAACCCCACTTTTTCAAACTTTTCGTCTTTTGAAAATTGAAACTTTGGCCTGGATGAAAAGCTGTCGTGTGTATGAGTGTGTGCTATGTAAGTTCGCGTAATATAGTGTTTACGTACATATTTACACATAAGTTACATTCGGTCATTATCTTTATTTCATTATACGATAACAAATCTTAGGCGGAGTGGTTAGGAACAGTGATACCAAATCAGGTATACCTACACGATAATTCATAATGCTATAATGGGTGATTGAGGGAGTGGTATGGTATGATACACACAGCCGTGTTATCATTGCTCAGTAGTAACACACTAACGGCATTCTTGCGGGAGTGGTTACGTATTTAGATTTTAGGTATTTCGATTATAGCTGCTCCTGGTGATAAGAATTTAGGGCATGCTTCTGAAGGTGAAGTTGGTGTGAACTGCACGTGCAGGAGCGTTCCAGTTTCAGTTTGTTTACATATTTGAACTAAAACCGCGCGCGCGGACGCCGAATCTCATACCAAACCACTCCCACAACTACAAGTATGCGTCCTTACCACTCCGGATCCAAAAGTATATTTCCTTATTCTCATACTGATACTGACATTACACCATTTTGTTTTGTTCACATCCAGGCCAGGAACTGTCTTCGTAATCTGCTACACCTATATTCGACGCGATTGAACAGTACGATTTTGTAAACTTAACGGCTAATTTCGAAACAATAGTTACTACTGTTATCGCCGGCTCAGCATTGATTATCGGCCAACCTCTGCCACAGAAAACAATTCATCTGAAATATCCTCCTTTATTCAAGTTATGTCCATTCTCCATCTTGAAATATTGAATTTGAAGTAAAGAAAACGTCAAATTTTCAAAAACTACAGTTTAGCTACTAACAGTAACGTAGCGTAATAGAAAGCACTCGCATAGAACTGATCATAATCTGCACGTGAAAAAAATAGGTTTCCATAGCAACGGCATCTCTTTTCTCCCTTTTGCCTTCGTTTCTCTTGATATCATCTTGGCAAGCTCAAATTTAATTGTATACAGCGGCACAAACAAACATTATTCACGTGTGAATTTACTTTATATATAAGATATATATTATAGGGGTGTCACAACGCGTGCTTGCGCACAAAGTACTAGCACGAATTTACGAGAAAAAGTGAAACACAAAATTTTGCATTCAAATGGTCATAACTTCAGATCTACACGTGTGATCGGTCTGAAATTTGGATATGTGCTATAAAACACTAAGGAGCATACTTCAGTCAGAGGGAATTTCAAAATTCGGCTTATAAAGGAAGTTATGACCAAAATAGACGCTAAATTTTGAAAATTTTCACTAAATTGCCTATATCTCGTCAATTGGATCGATTTTCAAAATTCTTTTCCGTGTGTTAAATTCAAAATTTTGTTCTCTGACATTTCTGAAAGTTTCATGATGATCCGATAAAAAATGTGGACTGTAGTACTTTCCCCAAATCCAGTTTTTCAGTGTGACACGCGGAACTGACAAAATATGCCCAAACAACGAAACTAATCAGTGCGCACGTGCTACGTTTTAACATTTAGAACTGCGCGCGCCGTGGGAATGCACGGGGGCGCTTGCGCGCTATTTAATAGTGTTTTCAGATTTGTTCTACGTCTATCCTGAGCCGAGTTATGGACGAAATACGTCCAAATTTTGACCAGTTGACTTTGAAGATTGATAACTCTTCTTCCACATATAGTCAGGGATGACTTGGTCGATATTCTAAATCCGTTGGCGTTGTTTGAGCACGGCGATTTCTCAACGGGATATGGTATTTCAGACCCTAAGGAACAAAACTAAACCCGTCGCCAATTTTTTATTTGGCGGCAACGCCCATTTTTGGCCACGCCCATGTTTGCGATTTGAGCACATGGTCGAATTATCGTATCTTGGGCCAGGAAGGTCGTAGAGACTTTGTTTTTAGTGCAAAATGTGCGCAATGGCCATGTTTTTATACAACTTTTTAATACAATATACCCTAAAACGTTCGCAAACAGAGTTATGGGCCAAAAACTGAATTTTAGGCCACTCGCAAACCCCATTTTGGGTAAAATTGATATCTCAGGCCAGGAAGGTCGTAGAGACTTTGTTTTTAGTGCAAAATAGGCTTTCCAGTCCGATAATCGAAACCGATAATTATCTCCGATAATTCGTCAAAATAAATTATCGGTTTATCTAGATAAAACTTATCTTTATCTAGATAAAATAGCAAAAAGTCTGCGTTGAAAAATGCTAGTAAAATTGGAAAAAATCAATAAAAAAAACTCTCGGGTTCAGACTGGTTTCAACTGTCACCAGCCTGACAGATCACTGCCACCAATCTAGCATGTCAATTGTCACTGGTACCTTTTTTACCCATTACAAACACCAGTCCGACGAACCACAGACACCTATTATAGATGTATAGTTGTCGCTATCCTGATGTATCACTTTAGTACCTTTCTTGTATCCTTTCATCTGCTACCTCGAATCATTTCATTGATCAATGAGTATGCATCAAACCACTTCATCATCTTCGTTAACATAATGCTATGCTGACCTTGTATGTGATTTGAATGGCATTGCTTTTGTCACAAATTATATTTTGAATTCTTGTAAAAATTCTGACACATGTTGAATGGATGATTGACACCTTTCTGACACAACTCTGGCACCAGTGTGACACTGGCACAGCGTATCACATGCACCAGTCAAATATTTCATCTGGCCAGACGTATTAATCCGCTGGTTGACTGACACCAGTCTGACGTATCACTGACACCAGTCTGACGTATCACTGACACCAGTCGGGCGTATCACTGACACCAGTCTGACGTATCACTGACACCAGTCTGACGTATCACTGACACCAGTCTAACGTATCACTGACACCATTCTGCCGGATCACTGACACCAGTCTGACGTATCACTGAGTCACTGACACCAGTCTGACGTATCACTGACACCAGTCTGACGTATCACTGACACCAGTCTGGCGTATCACTGACACCAGTCTGGCGTATCACTGACACCAGTCTGACGTATCACTGACACCAGTCTGGCGTATCACTGACACCAGTCTGGCGTATCACTGACACCAGTCTGCCGGATCACTGACACCAGTCTGACGAATCACTGACACCAGTCTGGCGTATCACTGACACCAGTCTGGCGTATCACTGACACCAGTCTGACGTATAAAGGTATAACTGACACCAGTCTGCCGGATCACTGACACCAGCCTGACGTATAACTGACACCATTGTGACGTTTCACTGACACCAGTCTGATGTATCACTGACACTGTCTGACTAATAACTGACACCTGTCTGTCTCATCACTGATAGACAGATTAATAATTGGCACTAATTTCTGTCGATCATTGACAACAGTATTCATATGGGAAATCAAACCCGTCTGACGTATCATGACTGATCCTTTCAGAACATCTCTGACACTAGTCGTATCGTTGATCTTGATACCAAATTGATGTATCACTGACTATTGACAGTTACAGTCATAACTATTCTGCCGCATCATTTACACTTGTTAGAAGCATCACAGATACCATTCTCAATTCTGTCTCATCAATGATACCATACAGCCGTAAAAATGTCGCCACTCAGACCAATCTGACGTTTCACTGAAAGTAATCTCATGTATGACTGATAGTGATACATTACTTACGCATGTCTGACATCATTGTGACGTGGGTTAATAACATCAGTCTGACACTGACAAATCAATGATACCAACCTGAATGAACACTGACACCATTTTGAAGTGCCTGAGCTGCCACCACTGTGACGTATCACTGAAAATTATCAGACGAAGCACTTTTACTAACACCAGCCTCACTTTTTTCACTGACGCCAGTCGGACGTATCAACATTCAACAATCACCAAGATACCAGACTGACGTATATTTAAGGAATTTTACCAGATTGACAGCAGCAGAAAAGTTTTTGAAAATTGATAGATTTTATCTAGATAAAAATTTTATCGAGATAAAACCGAAAAAATTATCGGTTTATCTAGATAAAAAATTTGTTACCGATAATGGAAAGCCTAGTGCAAAATGTGCGTAATGGCCATGTTTTTATACAACTTTTTAATACAATATACCGTAAAACGTTCGCAAACAGAGTTATGGGCCAAAAACTGAATTTTAGGCCACTCGCAGACCCCATTTTGGGTAAAATTGATATCTCAGGCCAGGAAGGTCGTAGAGACTTTGTTTTTAGTGCAAAATGTGCGCAATGGCCATGTTTTTTACAACTTTTTAGTAACAGATGCCCTAAAACGCTCGCAAACAGAGTTATGAGCCGAAAACTGAATTTTTGGTCACTCGCAAACCCCAATTTGGGCCAAACTGATATCTCGGGCCAGTAAGGTCGTAGAGACTTTGTTATTAGTGCAAAATGTGCGCAATGGCCATGTTTTTATACAACTTTTTAATAACATATGCCCTAAAACGCTCGCAAACAGAGTTATGGGCCAAAAACTGAATTTTTTAGTCACTTGCAAACCCCAATTTGGGTCAAATTGATATCTCAGGCCAGGAAGGTCGTAGAGACTTTGTTTTTAGTGCAAAATGTGCGCAATGGTCATGTTTATAAATTATGTACGACTTGTCATTAAATATATGACCTAAAACGTTCACAAACCAAATCTAAACGTAAGGATTTTAGGGCACCCTTCATTGATAAATCTGGCCTTGAGGTCGTACCCTGTACAGTCTTCTGTTTTTAACTTAATCCTAGCAAAAGGTCCGCAAAGGTTGTATAGGTAAAATAAATATTATAGAATAGTCCTTGTTGACGGATATATTCACTCACACACTGAGTACCTAGGATCTTATAGTCCTATACCCTCCTTGCCTTTTTCAGTAGATAAACCCAACCCTCACTCCCCCAACCTCTCACCCAGCCGTTACAACGCCTCAGAGATAGGCAGAACCCCCCTCCAGCATTAAATTCCGATGGACTCGCGCTAATTTGGTTTGATACAAGAACTAATTTGATACAAGGCTAATTTGGCCTTTTACAAGAACTGACTAGTGAAACTTTTGTGTGAACTAAGCCAAATTAAGTCTTTCGTCAACTTTACCACGGTCTGGGGTAGCTGGCCCTCTGCATTGTTCTTGTAAAGAGCCTGTTCTGAATCACACCAGCTCCCCACGACCAAGAAGTATTTGAGTATTTGGACGTTGTTTGATTGCAGATTATGTCAAAGATCAGCTGAAGATCTTCCTGAGTCCACATGGTAGTGGTTACAAAGTTACAAGGACGCAAGGTAGCCTAGTGTTCCTGGCCCAGCTTGATCCTGACCCAGATAGGTACTTCATTGCCACATGTTATAATGCGACTTTGCTTAGAGAGTTAGTAAAGCAATCGGAGTACAAGCTCCTCCTGAAGTTCCTAAAGTCCAAAGAGGCATGGGGATGCCAGTAGCATGATTAGAGAACTAGACTGAAGATCTGGTTTGAGGTTCTCTCTTTGTTCCCTCAGCCCAAATTCATATTTTTTCTTTCTTTCAATACTATGATCTCTCCCTGCTCAATGAATATAAGCAATCACATGAAATTATTCCAAATAGATATATTGGGCCTCAATGCTCATGATGATATCAGTTAACCGTTCATAGAAGTAAACCAGTTCATTGTGAAAATACAATGAAAAAACCATGGCAGTGGGCTTGTCACCAAAAAAATGTTTCCAAAAAGCGTACAGGATTCTGGGCAGAAAAGCAGAAACTGAAGACCAATAATTCAGTTTCTGGCCTATATCTCTGTAAAGCTGTAAGCTTTTTGGGCATATATGAGTGTATGTTAATCAAGTAGTCGTATATAAACGTGGCCAAATTGCAAACATTTTGCACTGAAAGCGAAGTCTCAGCAGTCAGCAACCTTACTAAGTTCCTAGATCAAGATATTGACTCGGCTCATGCAGGTGTCCAAAAATTAGTTTTTTGGCCCATTACTCTGCTTGTGAGCAACGAGCGTTTTAGGGCATATGTTTATTAACAAGTCATATATAAACATGGTCATTGCACACATTTTGCACTAAAAACAAAGTCTCTTCGACTTTCCTGGCCCGAGATATCAATTTGACCCAATTAAAGTTTGCAACTTGCAATGCAAGTGACCAAAAATTCAGTTTTTGGCCCATAACTCTATTTGCGAGCGTTTTAGGGCATATGTTATTAAAAATTTGTATATAAACATGGCCATTGCGCACATTTTGCACTAAAAACAAAGTCTCTACGACCTTCCTGGCCTGAGATATCAATTTGACCCAAATTGGGGTTTGCGAGTGACCAAAAATTCAGTTTTCGGCCCATAACTCTGTTTGCGAGCGTTTTAGGGCATCTGTTACTAAACAGTTGTAAAAAACATGGCCATTGCGCACATTTTGCACTAAAAACAAAGTCTCTACGACCTTCCTGGCCTGAGATATCAATTTGACCCAAATTGGGGTTTGCGAGTGACCAAAAATTCAGTTTTTGGCCCATAACTCTGTTTGCGAGCATTTTAGGGCATATGTTATTAAAAAGTTGTATAAAAACATGGCCGTTGCGCACATTTTGCACTAAAAACAAAGTCTCTACGACCTTCCTGGCCTGAGATATCAATTTTACCCAAAATGGGGTTTGCGAGTGGCCTAAAATTCAGTTTTTGGCCCATAACTCTGTTTGCGAACGTTTTAGGGTATATTGTATTAAAAAGTTGTATAAAAACATGGCCATTGCGCACATTTTGCACTAAAAACAAAGTCTCTACGACCTTCCTGGCCCAAGATACGATAATTCGACCATGTGCTCCAATCGCAAAAATGGGTGTGGCAAAAAATGGGCGTGGCCGCCAAATAAAAAATTGGCGACAAGTTCAGTTTTGTTCCTTAGGGTCTAAAATACCATATCCCGTTGAGAAATCGCCGTGCTCAAACAACGCCAACGGATTTCCAAGTCATCCCTGACTAATAATGCATTGCCCTGAATGTTTCGAGGAACGTCAGAAGAATGATCAAGCTATGATTTCCATGCTTTATCTTGTAGTTTGAGCGATGATTTTCCATTTAATCGCGTTTTTTGTGAGGACGATTGATATGCGTAATTTTGAGCGAAATTTCGGCGTTGCACATTTTGAGCGCGGCTCCTTGCCCACGTGCAGCCTATAACTCTCTCAAATCATCAAATTGGTCAATAAAACTTAGTTTGTTTGAAAGAACTCATCGTGCTGATCATTTTGGTACCAATTTTATGGGGAATCGTCCAAATTGATTTTCATGACCCCCTAATATATATATATATATATATATATATATATATATATATATATATATATATATATATATATATATATATATATTATATATATATATATATATATATATATATATATATATATATATATATATATATATATATATATATATATATATATATATATATATATATATATATATATATATATATATATATACTACTATATATATATATATATATATATGCTATATATACTATATTTATATATATATAATTTCAAATTCAACAGGACTCAAATGATACAACATTTAACTGATCTGGAACTTCGATAAATTACATCTTCTAAGGATCATACTAAAAATACATAAACGAATTAGTATAACAGAATACAATATCAAATTTGAAAAGTCAAGTGATGACGTGCGGTCAGAGCACAGTTAAAAGGTTGTGTTACAATTTCAATGGATCATAAATATCTAAAAGAAAGTTTACATTATCAATGGGTAACATACATCTGAAAGAATACAATATCAATAATAATACATCATAAAAACATCAAACTTAAATACATCTGAAAAGTATAAACATAATACGGGTAAAATGATGGAGAAGATTGAACAATGCAAAATAATTCAATAAGTCGATTAGTAAACTCATAGTAATAAATAAAATATAGAATTGACTGATAGAAGGGATTTGGGAATGCTCTGGTGCCTATTTAAAGTCATGGGATTAATTGCCTTGTGTGCGCTTATTGGCTATTATCTTTCATTACGGATGTTCAGCCCTCCATCTGATTCAAAGTTTTAAGTTGGTGTTGCCAATGCCTCTTTCTTACTTAACTTATTGCATTATAGTTCCATGCGCTGTGTGCATGAACACTCTGTAGTTGTCTGGCATTGCGTACCAGAAATGTCCATTCAATCCTCTTAATTATCATGTTTCAATGGCATTAATATGTGGACAATGGGTATAATTAAAACGCTTAAATTAGTAGCACTTCCTTTTACTCTTATACCAGAACACAACGGCAAAATAATTCCAACGAACTTCTTCAGCTCAATGCGAAAATATGTGATTTTTTCTCCCCACGAACCGTTAAACCTGAATTAGGTACTGATGCTGCGCGCAACCGAAATTGGTCGTACTATGTGAACAATTCCAGAGTGTGTTTCTGGAAGTTTCTCAATTTATCTTCATAATGATGGGGGAAAATTCAACAGCTGATAGAATTTATAGAATTGGTTGAGAATGGTCATTAATGGCGTTAGTATTGTTATGGTTTATAATGGTAAATTGTTGACTTTTTAGTTGAATTACATACCACAAGCTATCCTTTGCGACCGCTACTCTTGGCATCACTCCAGCGGTGCAATCCCCCGTCACCTTACCCCAACACAGATGGGTGTATGCGTCACGAGCAAGGTGCTCATCCAATGCGATTGATTGGGAACGCATATCCCGCGTTATTACGAGTGTAGGGGCAGTTAAAAATAATAAAGATGCACAATGATCCCTGCTGAGTTGCTGACGCAGTGAGGGTTACGTAAAGATATAAACTCCGCCATTTCGCTTTCGAAATATTCGTGGCGGCATAAATAAACAATAAGTCAAGGCAAGAGCAAAACCACCTTTGTAATGCTAATGAGCTGTATTAGGATAAAAAGGAAACTGACAACATAGTTTCGCATATTTTGCAACATGTCATTCTATCGATTGTTGAGCAAGTGGGATCCTTTTCTAAACTTAGGCTCTGAGAGCAGTCTTTTTTCGCAACTGTTTTTTCATAATCAACATTAGTTTAGAGACCAAGAAATTTTTTAATATCACTTTGTGGTAGAAGAAAACAAGCAAAGTTTATTTTATTTTGATCAGATTGATAAGGTCCATGTCTATACTCAATTCTAGGCTTATTTACCCTTTAGATCGCGAATTTATATTTTCGTGAAAGCAAGTGGGGCTCAAGCCCCCCCCCAAAATATTTTTCATGGGAAGGCCTTTTGAAGGCTAGGGAAGGGTCCTTTCCTAGAGAGAGGCTCGTAATTTATGATAACTCACGTGTAAATTATACTACTTACGAAAGAAATTTCTTTCGAAATCCTGTCGATGCCCCATCTATTTGTATAATCGATCAATAAGTAGACATATATGCAATAATAAATAAGTATAGGCACTTGTAAGAGGGAATAAACCTACGTGAGGTCAGACAGCTTTGGTAGAGTTTGCGTGCAACGTGATTCATATATAACTCTGAATATTACCATGAAGCATAGACAATATTCCTGCTTTGCCATGTCATATACTACTCTATTATAGCATTAGGAAGGACCATCAATAGCTGCTGCTGCACGGTCTTGTCAAGTTTAGCGGCTGTACTTTTTATATTTAAGTTTTTAAATCTTGTTGTCGTCCTGTGGAAAATCATTATAAACACCTAGTATGGTCATTATAGTAACCCATTAGAAAATGTTTTAAATGTAGACTGGAGCAGCAGTTGGACTATATATTAACTACTTTAATTTACACTAGATAATTGACCTGCAGATCTTTATTTTCACATTTTACTCTTCTTACTAAAGTAACAATCGCTGAACTAGAGTATTTCATATCAAAGTAACCTACTTTTTGTCCATCTGACGTCCATGAGAAACCACTATAATAACTCACCAGTCAGCAGTAATATACGTAGTGTAATGTAGGTTGTTTGTTGTCCTTGTTAATGTGTTTTACAAAACATGGCAAGGTATTAGTCCAGGTTGCGGAGCTGTTCAGTAGTTCGTGCAATATGATGCAATATTACACTTCTAAACAGTGGTTCAGTCGCTGTTCACTGGTCAATGTTCCGTACTCACACCCCTGATAGTAAATTTGAAATTTATACATTTTACATAAGATTTATTATTTTCTTGAATTATTTTCCTTAACTTTTTCTTGTGGATGTCATTATAGGTGAGTCGCATAGGATTTTTAAAACGGTATTTTGATTTTATGAAAATTAGTTTCTCTGTACCCGATTTTCATGAACTTGATAGAATCGTGCAACTTGATTGAATAGTCGAAAACTTTTACCAGACTATCACTTAAAAACTTTTCGACTACTAATCCCACTTTTATGTGCAGTTTGATTTTCACAACTTGGTCGTATGCATATATTATAACCACCAAACGGCCTCGCGTTTTCACAAGGCAAAGAGCTATGCAATCATGTTCATTGTTCATCAGTTATGGCATCGAATAATGAGTGGAATTGTGAGGAAACAATGCGCCAAGGTATGTTATAGTAAGTAAGGTACATGTAAGTTAGGTACATCGTATAGAACTTTGAAATTATGATGCCTTAGTATACAAAACTTAATAATATTGCGGATTGCCGATGAATTACCGAACAATGGATTTTCATTACCACCGAAGAAGTTTGTACTTTGCACTTAGGCATTAGGGAGTAAACTGAAAAATGATACGAAAACTTTTAAAAACCGGAGCTTTTGAAAATCATGTAATTGCCGTCTTTAACTTTCGCAGTTAATTCAACGCTGCTAGATTTTAGGGTGGTAAATCTGGAATTGAGTAGTGATTCTAGTGAAAAAAGTCAGTCTCGAAGACTCGAAAATCGAAAACGCCCCACGGCCCACGCACGATATTACTTATACTTCGTCTAATATTTTTACATATTGCATTGTGTGATAGGTCGTGTATCATAGTGAGTTGCAGCTTGTCACGCACTGGTTCCGTGATAATCTGGTGTGAGTTCCATCTTACGGATAATTACCATGTTAGAGAGTGGTATTCAGCCACCTGTAATACCCAACACAGCCTTGACAAAGACCAGCGTACGACTTGTTGTTATTAGTGTACGTATATAATAATATACCTAAATCACATAACACACCAGACTGGAGTGGCAAGGAAGTAAGCTGCAATGTTTCAGCTTACTTCCAGCAATGGTAATTCCATTGTTGTGCTCAATTGACATTATTTTTTGCAATTTTTAGGGGGCCTAAATCTAAATTTTCTGGATCAATTCATTTCTGCGAAATTTCTTCTTCTATATAATTTTGTCATTCTTCATTTTGACAAATAAATGCTCGAAAATGATCAGCCAGCAGTAAAAAATCAAATGGAATTAAAACTAAGCCCTATTTCTATGAATTGAAAACCTTTATTTTGAATCCCAATTTTTGAAGCCTCACATGTTGAATACAGCATGAATGGACTTAAAACAGCCTCAAATTGATATAATTCTGGCCAATTCTTTGTCATATCCAAAAAATCGTTTAACAGCTTACTTCCACCACTGCAGGTGTTTGCAGTGTACGCAGTTACATATTGAATCTTTGAATGTTGTTAATATCTTGCTATATCTTTAGTAACTTGTAACTGTATCTGTAGTTTCCTTCATTCTCTATTATTCTCAACAGACATCAACTCAGCTGGATTTTCAGATTTGTCAAAATTGTGTTGTTATTGTTGTAGCGCAACAGCATCAGGTGAGTCTGTGTTTAAGGACTGAAATAAGGGGGATTCTACAATAAGGGAGAAAGCCAGATTCGGCATTGATTTATATAACTTTTTCGATTTTCAATTGCAAAGAATTGCGTGACCCTATCACGAATAAATCCATTTTATCATGATTATCATAGTTACGGATCATTGTACGGTTATTCCAGTCGTACTAATTTATTTGAATGGTGCAGCTGATTATTTTGCCTCCCTCTGTTTTTCACAGTTTAGTGCCAAACTTTAAGGCTCAGTCGATGAGGATGATGGTTTTATTTCACTTGTTTTATTGCCAAGTTCTATGATGTCATGGTAATTGGTAAGCCATTATAAAAGTATAATACTACTTATCAACATTCAGTCATTGAATTAACAAAGCTTTAGCCAAAGCCTTCACTGTGAATAGGTTTATGTTTCATCTTTATATTTTAATCCAAGTTCATCTCACATCTGGCTTCTCCTTTCACGAGACATATTACGCGTTTCCATGACATACCGCATCGGCTTTAATAACCAGCCTTCAAGGACCACGTCATGCACTTTGGTTGTAAGAGCGGGTTAAAAGGTTGGCTAAAACGCGGCCAGTCAAATTAATTTTGGTATACGAATATACCACAACAAAATTTTGGTCCGGAAAGCCAGTAACAATGGTTCAAAATGAAATGAATTTATTCTAAAAATTTTGGTTTAATGAGGGCAGATATATGAAAATTTTAATTTTCAAAAGTCAATTAGTTATTTTTAGAAACCCAAATATGAATCTACATTCAAAGATATCTTATTCTTAACCTGTTAAGTAAACTCGTTGTATGTCAAATTGCCTTTCCAATTAAAGCAAAATTCTAAGAAGCTACCTACAAATATCCTACCAGAAAAATTGTCTGCAGTAATTTGGGTTACTTACGATTAATTTACTGTCACGTTCTACGAGCTGGTACACCCACGAAACCAGGAATTTAGTCAGTGTGACTATTAATAATGTCACACTTGTGGGGAATTTCTAGCCTTCAATCTTTCAACACAAGTCACAGCGCTCAATTACTTAATGTTCAGTCTCAAGTGCACAAGTTCCGTTTCATATTTCTCTTCTTACATCGCGGTGAAGTACCTGTGTTTAGTAGGCTTAAAAGAACCTTCGTCTAGTGTATCCATTTTTTACTAAATCTTTTGTTCTTTTGTCGAGCGTTTTCGTCAACTCGAAGTTTAAAGCCAGAAATTCCATTACTTACGATCAGATTTGGAGGAGCCGTTGTCAGTTCATTAAGTTGCGCATGTCAGCAAAGCAGTGAAAGTCCTTAGTTGCATATTTGACAAGTGTTGCGAATTGAAGGCGGACTTCGCACATTCTTACCGGACCTTCGTATCCAAGCCTTTATTCCTGCTCAATTGCTGTTTCTACTTTCTCCAACGAAATTCTTCATTGCATATTTTAATCTATCTTTTAAAGTTTGAACTTATGATATACCATTACAGTAAAAACTTGTTGATAAGGGGCAATCAGGCTATTTAAGTAGCACGTGGGGTGAACTGTTAATTGTCGATAATTGTCAAAACTAGAAATAGTTCCTTTATAAAATTATCATTTATCATAACCCAAAAAATCGAAATTGTTCCATCTAATTCGCAGTATTAACATCGTAATCAGTAATGTACCACGTACCAGCAGGGTTTTATTGGGACACATCAATCTTCAGCAAAATGCGAATTGTGAGGAGGTGCGATTATGGGTCAGAAATGGTTAGGTCACCAGTCCAACAAATTCATAGATTGATTATCTGATCAATCCTCACCAAACTTCTATAACCTGAATCCTTAGATAATCATAGCTCCAGTACGAATATCATAATCATGCTTCAGCAATGGCAGAAATATTAATTCTTTTGATGATTATTCCGGGCTAATCCAATTACCTATTTAAACTCGCTGAAGGCTTTTCTTATCTCGTAGCGTATAAAGGTCATCATTACTTTTATCTGGGTCATGAGGCAATGAACGCTTATAGTTGTAGTAGTTATCAAAAATCTGAGATGGGTCAAAGAATCCCCGCAAAATTGGACGGCAGAGTTTGAAGAGACGAACTATAAGGTGCATTTAGCAATTATCATAAGATGACAGTTTGCACTTCTTGGCTTTTACTCTTGGCATTTGCAGACATTGCTTTCACTCTTTCAGTTAACATTGGCTTCTAGTGTCCGGCGAGGAACAGGACTCTTGTGCCATCCAGGGGTCCACGAGCGTGGGAGCGCTCACCTCGGCCTGAATAGACGCTCCCTCTCCTGGGCACCCTCTGGGTCCTCTCTATCCCATCCCCCTTCTATAATAGTTCTAAAGTTGTAGGCTTCTAGTGTTATGTTTCATCATTGATGACGATGCTCACTTAATTTTCACCCTGTCCCATGTGATAATTGACCAATTACTGAATTACAATAAGTTTGGATATGACGCAGGTAATAAGTAAAAGATGATCTCCTTTGTCTCCAGAGGTCATCAAAAGAGCCCATCGCCTGAGCTGAAGAGTGTATAAAGTTACAAAATATTAATAGCAGAACACCTGGATAGCCCCTTTCAGATCTATTATACGGACTATTAGCAGTTATATATACGAGACAAAGCTCCTAGAAAGTGTGTCAATCCTCCCGCAAATTAACAGTATATAATATTTAACATGATGGCAGCAAGATATAATAGAGTGGTTACAGATAATTGTTATTTATTTACATGCCTGACTCAAAGAATAGTTGCATCACTGCAGCGCTCATCAACGAAGCATGGTGGGGAGGGAGCAACGCTATTTGAGGCCATGGTTCTCGAGAGCAATCTTGCCATTTTTTAATATGATGGTGGCCTAAAATAGTCCAAGAATTCTTTAGCAGAATTCTTTAGCGCTGATACAGGTCATGTTCGCATTTCTCGATACCGTTGGCCCCATTTAGTACTCGTATCGTGACGTCTACTTACAACTTCATAATGTTGGATAAAAGTGCAGGATTTGCTGCTCGCGTTAAACCGTCCAGTAAACCGCTTTTCTATTGTCATTAATCATTTGTTATTCGTCGCCATTTCACCGAATTTTTGACAATTTACAAATTAATTTCCGGCCTGATTCGGCACTTGGTACCCACAAGCACTTTTCTTTGGAAATAAGTCATTATCATCTTGAAGGTCGATCATTAGCAGACAAATTTCTACCAACAGGTTGAACTGTCAAAATCTTCTAATCAGCACGCATTCTAATCACCAGTGAGCACACTTCACATTGACATTTGACCGAGAATCATGTGATTCGATGCCAATAATCTGCTAATATGTTAGGAATACCATGATTACTGGCAATTTCACAGCACTACTTTCAACAACTATAAGCTCGGCAATTCAGAGAATATTCCTAATGTCAGTTAATCCGATTGTGCTTTTTCTATACTTCATTGCGTGACCCTTCTGAACATGAATCAGTACAATAATTCCATCGACAGCATTATTGTATGTATAGCTAAGGAATGTTTGAAATATTTGGGTACCAACAACTCCATAACATTATCGCAGTTTGCTTTCAAACCAGAAATAATAAACGCTGCTGTTATGTTAATTAATGAGAGTATAATAGTAGGATAAAACATTCGGCACGCATATACCTCGCATTATTTTCAATTCATTTGCATTCTGCTTGTATATGTGTATGCAGCAACTCAAGTATTAAGTTCAATCCATTAATATGTAATTAATAAAATTTATGTATTTCAATTAATGATTAATGATCTAGTAACCACCATTAGGTCTAATTTTAGAGTTTTATACATTAGGGCTGTCGACACGGGAGGAGTTTGGATGTGTTTCAAACCCTCTCTTTCATAACGACATAATATAATCCCCATCTTTCCGAAGTAAACTTCATACCCCAAATCACAGCATCCAAATTTACATGACTGTCAGCTTTGCTGATAAGTATCGAATATCGGCCCGGCATATCATTTTACCCATAGCTTACCATGGTATGCCAGAACAACACACAGAATCATACGAGCTGTGCGCGCAGATTGGGCTGATTCAACGTGCCAACCTAACCTAGGGTAGTCTACTTCTCCGAGTTGCAAGGCTGCGTACACTTGTCGATAGTGTGTATCTTAGTGCACTGCATGTATTCTACACAGAACCTATGACTATAGCTTTCCATTCTAAGACATGAAACATTTCATCTTCCTGCAGAACATGGCGACAGAAGAGCATCAAATTCCGGGCTACACGAACCACATGTTCGCAGTGATCTACATCCTCTGTACCTTCATCGGCCTACCCTGCAACATCATTTCCTTCATGTACTTCCTCAAGGCTTCAGCCAAGAAATCGCAAGTTCCTAACAAGGCCTTCTTCAACATCATCTACATCATGACAGCGACAGTTGACATACTGGTGTGTGCAACCCTCCTGCCTGTTATTGTAAGCTTCTTGAGGCACAGAGATTCCGTTTGGTTCCTTAATCCGACTTTCTGTCTGGTTTGGGGCATGTTGTGGGAAATGCTGCCGTTTATGTCAGTTTTCCTGGTGGGCATCATGTCCATTTCCCGGACTTTGGTCCTGATAAAGCCACTATATCAGCTGAAGAAGGAAGCTCTGTGGGGTGCGATTATCATCTATTTCTTGTTCCTGGTGGGAAGGACGGCCCTGCCCATCTCAATGCAAGACGCGGAGTACGAGTACGTGTTTAGCGACGTGTACTGCTACGAGCTGCCCACTGCAGACTGGAGCTACAAGTTCAACTCAATTTCCCGGCTGCTGACCCTGGCTGCTCCAGTGGTTCCCATCTGCATCAGCTGTATCATCTCCTACTCCATTATCATCCTCAACGAACGACGACAACTCAACCTCCGGCGTATGTCGCAGGTCAGCAAGACGACCAACCCTGAGCGGGACGAAGCAATTGCGAAACAGAAGGCTTCGCAGAAGGTATACGCTACCATGACCATAGTTATCTTCACAGTGGCGTACATTGTCTTCAACATACCCGTATTCATAAACTACATCCTCATGTCGATAGCCGGGTACAGCAAGGACTGCGTCAGTGATTGTTACACCAAAACCTACGAGAACCACCCAGTTCTGATATGGTACAGCTGGAACTTTACGTACATCATGTGCGTCGCAGTGAACAGTACGATCAACCCCCTTATCTACTACTGGCGGATGAAACCCATCAAGTCGTACGTTAACAAGGGAGCTCGGAGAACGAGCCAGTACATCCTGTCCCTCGGTAGGCAGTCACGAGACCACTCGCTGCCTCGGCTGTCACAGGTCTTCCGGAGCAATAAGATCTGTAACGGAGCGGTGGTAGTGCCAAATGAACAGTGCTTCAGTAATAGTAGGACTATTGCAGAGAGCCCTAAGGAGAGCGATGGTGAAACTGAAGATGCACTGTAAACTCTGGCGAATAATGTTTGCGTTTTCATAAATCACAGTTTCTGTGGCCTAGAAGACTTGGTACCCTTTTTATAGCCCAGCAAACAATGTAAGATCAAAACTTTCTTCTTGATTATTGGCCAATTAGCATATTCAGAAAGTTTCTTCAGCTCATATTGTGTGAAAATTGATTATTTGGTTGAATGAAGATTTCTTTTTATATTTTGAATTTCTGAATATGATGTTGATTCGTGTTTTTAAAGTTCTTGTTTTTCTTTCTTATTAAGAACATTCTTTGCATTAATTAAGTTATCTTCAATTATGACAGAATTAATTCACATTTACAGAATCTTAATTCAAAGTTAAAAACAAAACGAGGAGGAGGAAACGCCAAAGGGATTTCTCATAGTCTGTGGTACTGCATAGATAATATGTTAACTTTCATGCAAACATTATGGGTATTGACAACGTAACAATTGCCCTTTTTCGAATAAAATTCACTTCACAAGCACGTTTGGCATGCATACAACCCAAAAAATTCTCCACCCAAACCGAAGGTTTGACCGTAAAGAATTTCTAAATCGAATTTGATAGTGTTTTGGTCTTATGTCAAATACCACACGGCAATCGGTTAAATGAGGGTTTCTCCATTTTGCCCAAAAAAACAATTATAATATCAGACTTATGGTTGAAATAAGATGAAGATCATCGACATGTTGGAATAACACAAAACCAGTGGAACAAGTGAACAACTCAAACTCCAAACAAGCTAAGAAGCTACCAGTATCATTTAATTGAGAAACAACCTCAAATGAGCTTGAACTATCCGAAGCTACCCAAATCCAGTAAAAATATGATTTTTGGGTGGTCTCGGGTTGGTTCAGATGGTTCCGCTGGCTCGAAACAGGCCGTTTTGGAGGGGTTTTGGTACGATATCAAATTGTCCCACTGGCTTTGGTGTGTACCGACTTCCAACCTTTCAGTGAGTAGCAGGTAGGTAACAGTCATGGTTGATTCTCAAGCAATTTTCTAGATATGGAGTAAATGGGCGGTTTGGGCGGGAAAGGATGGGCCCGGTATTACATGACATAGCACAGGAGGGCGCTCACCCTGCACAACCTCATCACACCTCATTAGCGAGGTGTGATGAGGTGCTACCCAGCTCTGATGAGCTGTCTCCACACCTCCTCGAAGTGGGTTTCACACAGGGCCACGTTGGCGGAGTTAGCGACCAGGAGGAAGGCATCCTCCTCACCAACCCTCAAACTCGGGGTATTGGTGGCACACGCAGGACACAGGGCAGGGCTGGGGGTGGAGCTGGTCCCTGGGTCAGGGGGCGTCATTCGACCCTGCTCCGGTACATTGTACAGGGGTACATTACGTAGGTACAGGGGTACTTTGTGTTTGTAGGTACAGGGGTACAACTTATGGTGCAATCTTTAGGAAATGTACATCTACAATTGTTCACAAAAAATCGGCTGTAGGGCAGATAAGACAGCTGATTTCTTATGACAGCTATGATAGGGACACTCGATACCGGATTGCAATACTCTGCCTTGATTTGAGATTTCTTATAGTATGAAACATACCCCAAGAGAAAAATGAATTGTTCGATGTAGCTAATGTAATTTCTTTGTGCTTTTATGTTGTGCAATGAGATAGAGATTAGAGAGATGAAATAATTTTTGGCCCAAGACCCTACAAGGAAAATGTAAAATCGGTTACCAATGACAATGGCCAATCAAATGAGTCTATTGGGGTCACGTGACGCAAAATCTGTAGTGAAGATAGACACTTTGCCATCGCAATGCCAATGCGCGCTACGTACACTATAGATGAATCCGCGGATTTGGAACCAAAATGTCAATTCGGAATTTCGTGTTATGTGCGTTACCAAATGGTCCCACTTTTTGTCAAGAATTTCGAGTGAGTATATTTCATTTTGTCAAGCACGTTTTTGGCACTCTTTGACTCCAATCGGCCCAATATTTTCAGCGATAGGTCACACCATCCATAACTTTCGATTCCGACCATTTTCATGAAAAACCGATAAAATTTCAAAATTGACCTAATTAGGCCTTCTAAAAGATTTCAGGGCCATGACATTTACAATCTTGACTTGAAAGTTCCTAACACGTTTCATGACATCAATATCTACCATATGGCAATGATTTTCAAGCATAAATCGCAGAAAAATGCGTTTTGACAAGTGGTTCCACTTTTTTTGTCAAGAATTTTAAGTGAGAATATTTTCTTTTGTCAAGCACGTTTTTGGCACTTTTTTAACTCCAATCGGCCCAATATTTTCAGTGATTGGTCACACTATCCATAACTTTCGATTCCGACCATCTTTTTGAAAATCCGACAAAATTTCAAAATTAACCCAATTAGGCCTTCTAATTGATTTCAGGGCCATTATATTAGCAATATTGACTTGAAAGTTGATCAATATGTTTCATGCAATAAATACGAAACAATTGACATCGATTTCTAAGTGTATATCGCCGAAAAAATACGTTTTGACAAGTGGTTCCACTTTCTTGACAAAATCTTGACATTGGTTCCATTTTGGTTCCAAATCCGCGGAAACATTAACTCTACGTACAAGTGGTGAGAATTTGTGCCATTGCCTCGTGTTTTCTGCCGCACGAATTTTTAACCAAATCCAGAAAACGAGTCACTATAATACCAACTCACGTCTAACAAAAGAGCATGCTAACAGACTCACAAGATTTCGGTTCAGTGGATGATGAAGTTAGGGCAGGGAGCTTGATCCCTTTGTTCTGAATTTCAGTGAATCCGTCTGAGAAGTACTTGTGAGGGTTCGTCATGAAATCGGGGCGTGTGGGCACGCCAATTGAGTCGAGGTCGCTCACCTTCAGCACCTAGATAATAATACCATGGGTTTCAAATTCAGGGATTATAAAAATCGGATGGGGAATTGAATCAAAATATGAATGGATACTTTAATAAATGACAAAAACTTCAAAAAAAGGCTGGTCAGTGACCAAACCAAAGGAAATGCTTCCTCTATTATCACGATTGCTTGTTTCCCTCAATTCCGGTACAGAACCACTGTTTCCCGACCCCATGTTCACCTGTGAAGGACCTCCCATCTGTGTTCCTGATATGGGTCGTTGGTCTGCCCCTACTTGAGGCAGTCTTGGGTAGTGGTGCGGTTGCTTTCGAGGCCGCTTCTTCGAGCGCTGATCTGCATACGATTTACCTGAAGGTGTAGAAAACCATTTATACTGTGCTGACTGAATTGTAGACGACCAGAAAAAGGTTACTTGGGTTGGAAATTCTCTGATTGAGAGATTTTCCAAAAAAAAGAAGCCAGCCCGATGCGGGGCTCGAACCCGCGACCCTGAGATTAAGAGTCTCATGCTCTACCGACTGAGCTAACCGGGCACTGGACAACTATCGAAAATTTGCATCTGATTCAATAGGATACAGTAGTCTGGTCAGTATATGCATGTACCCTGCAAAAATTCAGGAACTTATCCCACTATGTTATTTGTGCTTCTTATCATGTTAGAAAACATATAAGCCCAGGAGTATTGAAAAATACCTTGGGGAAACTCGAAAATTGACCACGCCCTTTTTCGACTGTGGGAAAATTGATCGATCACAGAAAAAAGAAATTTATTGACATATATAGCATGATGGGTGTTTAAACCCATGTTTTTTGGGACGCTGAATCGATTGCAAGGGTTATTTTTAGTCTCTGACCATCACATAAGTCATTAGTGACCACGCCCACCCTTTAGCGTGGGAATTTTTGAGTCATTTTCACATGATATTTTTCCAAATCAAACTGTGGCATGTTAGGTGTCTAACCCCATGTTTTTTGGGACGCTGAATCGATTGCAAGGTCTATTTTTAGTCTCTGACCATCATATAAGTCATTAGTGACCACGCCCACCCTTTAGCTTGGGAATTTCTGAGTCATTTTCACATGCTGTATTTTCAAACCAAGCAACACACAAGTCACAAATCTTTTTTATCAGTAGGGCAATTTATTTTGTGGTAAATTTTGATCTTCAGATCCAACGGCAACAGGATCATTCCAGTTAGATACTCAGTTCATACTGAATCATCCTGAACGCAATATTATGTTAATAGAGTTATGTTGGATATCGTACTAAGGAATCGAATCTAAAGTATTGCAACTAAAAGCTTCAGTTGCAATTAAAACTTCAGGCTAAATAATTTGAATGTTATGAATTCAGAAGCGAGCTCCAGCAAAATATGGCAGTCAAGTATCAATAAATGAGATAGGGGCTGAAAATAAGGGAATTCAATGAGACACAAACATATGCTAGGCTTCACTTAGCTTCCACTCAGCCTCCAATAGGCTCCACATAGCCTCCATAAGGCTCCAATCAGTCTCCACTAGGCTCAACTCAGCCTTTGCTAGTAGTGGAGGCTGAGTGGAGCCTAGTAGAGGCTGTGTGGAGCTTAGTGGAGGCTGTGTGGAGCCTAGTGGAGGCTGTGACAGCCTCCACTAGGCTCCACACAGCCTCGACTAGGCTCCATTCATGCTCGACCAGGCTCCAACCAGCCTCCACTAGGCTCCACGGTCCACACAGCCTCCACTAGGCTTCACTCATGCTCCACTCAGCCTCCACCAGGCTCCAGCCAGCCTTCACTAGGCTCCACTTAGCCTCCATTTGGCTCCACTCAGCCTCCACTAAGCTCCACTCAGCCTCCACTAGGCTCCAAAGAGCCTCCACTAGTCTTCACTGAGCTTCCACTAGACAGTAGACACCACTCAGCTTCCACTAGACACCGCTAAACCTCCACTAGGCTCCGAACAGCCTCCCCTCGGCTCTCCACTAGTCTCCACTCAGCCTCTACTAGGCTCCACTCAGCCTCCACTTGGCTCCACAGAGCCTCCACTAGGCTCCGAACAGCCTCCAATAGGCTTCACACAGCCTCCACTAGGCTCCATTCATGCTCCACCAGGCTCCAGCCAGCCTCCACTAGGCTCCACTCAGCCTCCACTAGGCTTCACTCATGCTCCACTCAGCCTCCACCAGGCTCCAGCCAGCCTCCACTAGGCTCCACTTAGCCCATTTGGCTCCACTCAGCCTCCACTAAGCTCCACTCAGCCTCCACTAGTCTTCACTGAGCTTCCACTAGACAGTAGACACCACTCAGCTTCCACTAGACACCGCTAAACCTCCACTAGGCTCCAAACAGCCTCCCCTTGGCTCTCCACTAGTCTCCACTCAGCCTCTACTAGGCTCCACTCAGCCTCCACTTGGCTCCACAGAGCCTCCACTACTAGTAAAGACTGAGTTGAGCCTATGGAGGCTATGTGGAGCCTATTGGAGGCTGAGTGGAGGCTGAGTGGAGTCTAGTAGAGGCTGAGTGGAGCCTGGTGGAGCATGAATGGCTCCACACAGCCTCCACTCGCCTCCACACAGCTGAGGATGAATCCATGATTTTAGGCTGCTAGAACAGACTAATGTAGCGTGGATGCTTCGGTTTGAGGGCTTCATACAACGGTTTGATCGGACTACGTAGTACCTGAATGCATAAAGCTTAAAGTAAGAGGTTATGAAATATCGTATTTGTTACTGTAGCCTCATACTCTATTCTCTGTGGTCTCTGCTACAGACTCTGGATAACGTCAAAATGTTAAACAGACCGTGGGAATCGATTCCGCATCCTTGAAAATCATAACCTAAATTGTTGCAAAAGTGCTCAAAAAGGTGTTTAATTTTTGGCAAACTTTGGCAAATGCTTCCACTTTTTTGGAGTTTGCCATAGTTTGCCAAAGTTTGCCTTACCTCCTCCCCCCCCCCCTATAGTTATCAATGAATGATCAAATCAAATCAGATCAAATCAATTATAACTTCAAATTCAAGTATTCAAATTTCAAGATGCCCAAAAATTCATTTGAAGAATATGTTGAACAGAATGAAGCAGGAGTCTCGAATGCTCTAATAGAAAACAGTAAAACTCTATCTATCATTGAATAGAATAATTAGATGTCAAGAATAGAGTATATAATCCACCCGATTTTTGCAATGACCTAGAAATTTTTTATAACAATTCATAAACTACCTTATTGTAGGAAATTAAGCACTCAAAAAATTAAGCCTACATGTCATTAAGCACCTTGAAATTAAGCCCTTTTGAGAGGTCTGGTGCTTAATTACATGTTGTCTTAATTCAATGGAGGCTTAATTTCATGAAGACTTAATGCAATGATGTCATAATGTATTGAAATTGCACGCAATTTTTTATGTGCGTCTGTAGCATAAATCAAGGAATTAGCAATTGTTTCGCCATAATCAAATGAAACGCAGGTATTCCCTATGTATGCACTATGCATACATAGGGAATACCTATAACTGCAGTTTTTCACCTTTGAAAATTTTGTGAAATATCCAACATTTTATGCTTTTATAAAATCCCAAAATTATTTGAAAATTGAGGTATACAAAAATTAAGCCAGCACGTCATTAAGCACCATGAAATTAAGCCCTTTTCGAGGCATTGGTGCTTAATTTTCTGAGTGCTTAATTTCCTACAATAAGGTATTTCAGGGGCTAGTACTGGGTCTCAGGAGCCCAGAAAAAAAAGTTTACCAACCTACCCCATGGGGGCGGTGGTTTTTTGGGCCACGCCCTTTTTTATATTTATACGCTATGTCGTTTTTTCATAACTCGGCTTAGGAAAGTCGTAGAGACTTCATTTTGGGCTCAAACGAATCGCAATCAACGTGTTTTTAGACAATTGTTGACACCAATATGCCGTAGAACCCTCAGGGAAGACGTTATGGGCCAAAAACCATTTTCGGAGTAGTCCGCAAACCATTATTTAGGCTATATTGGTATCTTGGCTCTGGAAGGTCGTAGAGACTTCATTTTGGGCTCAAACGAATCGCAACAGCCGTGTTTTTATACAATTTTTGACACCAATATGCCGTAGAACCCTCAGGGAAGAAGTTATGGGCCAAAAACCATTTTCGGAGTAGTCCGCGAACCATTATTTGGGCTATATTGGTAGCTTGACTCAGGAAGGTCGTAGAGGCTTCATCTTGGGCGCAAACGAATCACAATGACCACGTTTTTATACAATTGTTGACACCAATATGCTGTAAAACCGTCAGGGAAGAAGTTATGGGCCAAAAACCATTTTCAGAGTAGTCCGCAAACCTTATTTAGGCTATATTGGTATCTTGGCTCAGGAAGGTCGTAGAGACTTCATTTTGGGCTCAAACGAATCGCAACAGCCGTGTTTTTATACAATTTTTGACACCAATATGCCGTAGAACTCTCAGGGAAGAAGTCATGGGCCAAAATCATTTTTCAGAGTACTCGCAACCCATTCTTTGGGTTATAGTGGTATCTTGGCTGGGGAAGCTCGTGGAAGATTTATCTTAAAATGAAATTGCTCGCAAATTTGGCAATGTTTTTATTTGACTGCTGCCACAAATATGCTTTAAAACCCTCAGGAAAGAAGGTACGGATCAAAACCATGTTTTCGGCTACCCATAACCCATTGCTCGGGATTTTAAATTGGTATTTCGACTCATGAACTCAGGCAGTTCCTATAGACAAAAAACGCGATTTTATTTCATAGCGGCCACAAACCATTTTTCAGGGTACCCGCAACCCATTCTTGATGTGAAGTATTCATATTTGCTTGGTGCTTATTTGCCTAGTGCTGCTAGGCCTGCTGACTCCAGCTGTGAAGCAGCTGGTGTCGGCAGCTGGATGAAACTGATCAATGAACTGAGGGGAAAATCAAAAGTTAATATCAAAGATTCATTCATAATCAATGGTGAAATGGTAAGAGATAGAAGGGTTATTGCCAAGGAGTTTAATATATTCTTCTCATCTATTGCTAGGAACCTTAACACAAAAGTATATTCTTCTACTCTGACAACAGGTCTTGGAGGACCAGGCGATAGCTTCTGGAAATTTTTAGATCCAAAGAAAAAATCGTGCAACAGCTTTTTCATGTCTCCCTGCACTATAGACGAAGTTGCTGATATAATTAAAAACCTTGACTCCAGCTGTGAAGCAGCTGTGAAGCAGCTGGTGTCGGCAGCTGGATGAACAAGACGTGTCAGCTTGTCAGTGACAGGCAAGGGCATCTATTTTCTTTCATAGACACACCAAATGTCTTGATTATAAGGTGACTACAAATTTCAACCATTTAAGCTGCTAAGCTTAAATTATTAATAGATACCTAATTATGCTGAAATTTATGTTTGTGTAAAACTTTGTTAGTTGTTGAGGAATGAACAGAATCTGAATTGCAGATGCTTATATCATGGATTTCTACCATGTCAAACAAGAACATGATTGGTCAGAAGCTGTAGGATAATGTCCTAGCTGTAGGATAATGTCCTAGGATAATGTCCTAGACTTAAAGCTGTAGGACAGTGAGTGAATACCTACTTACCTACATACAAAACTACAAAAGCTCCATAAAATCATGGGTTTTGGGTCTCTACCTGAGCCCACCTGAGGTCATGAGTCGAAATACCAATATATCCCGAGCAATGGGCCATGGGTAGCCAGAATCATGGTTTTGATCCATAACTTCTTCCTGAGGGTTTTCAAGCATATTTGTGGCAGCAGTCAAATAAAAACATTGCCATTGTGATTCACTTCAGTTCAAAATGAAGCTTCTTGAGTTCTATGAGCTTCCTCCGCCAAGATTCCACTATAGCCCAAAGAATGGGTTGCAAGTACCCTGAAAAGTGGTTTTTGGCCCATAACTTCTCTTCTGAGAGTTTTCGAGTATATTTGTGACGACAATCGAATAAAAACATGGTCCTTTCGATTCATTCGCGCCAAAGATAAAGCCTCTACGACCTTTCTGAGCCAAGATACCAATATAGCCCAAATTATGGTTCGCAGACTACTCCAAAAATGGTTTTTGGCCCATGACTTCTTCTCTGAGAGTTCTACGGCATATTGGTGTCAAAAATTGTATAAAAACACGGCTGTTGCGATTCTTTTGCGCCCAAGATAAAGCCTCTACGACCTTCCTGAGCCAAGATACCATTATAGCCAAAATAATGGTTTGCCGACTACTCCGAAAATGGTTTTTGGCCCATAACTTCTTCCCTGAGGGTTCTACAGCATATTGGTGTCAAAAATTGTATGAAAACGTGGTCATTGCGATTCGTTTGAACCCAAAATGAAGTCTCTACGACTTTCCTAAGCCGAGTTATGAAAAAACGACATGGCGTATAAATATAAAAAAGGGCGTGGCCCAAAAAACCACCGCCCCCATTGGGTAGGTTGGTAAACTTTTTTTTCTGGGCTCCTGGGACCCAGCACCAGCCCCTGAAACAGTAAATGAATTGTTATAAAAAATTTCCAGGTAAGCTGGAATTTTTGCAAAAATTGGGTGGATTAATAAGAGTATCTTGAACTTGATCCAATCCAGCAACAATTGACGGTGAACTGAGCAAAACATCCTGATTTTTATCTTTTTATGACATTCTCTTTCCAGTTTGGTGAAATCAAATCCATTTAAATCAACGCTCCTTTGCCAACTGATTAGTCATCTAAAATGAATCCATCAATATCCAACAGCTGTATTGACATAGTTTTGGTTTGTTTTATCAAGGAAAACTTTCCTTTCATTGATGCAACCTCCTCTAATATAAATCTTTATCCACGCAATCGTAAAAACATCATGTGAAAATGACTCGAACTTTTCTACAATGAAAGGTGGGCGTGGTCAATAATGACTTATGTGATGGTCAAAGACTAAAAGTAACACTTGCAATCGATTCAGCGTCCCAAAAACATGGGTTTAGACACCTAACATGCCACAGTTTAATTTGGAAATATATCATTTGAAAATGTCACTAATGACTTATGTGATGGTCAGAGACTAAAAATAACCCTTGCAATCGATTCAGCGTCCCAAAAAACATGGGTTTAGACACCCATCATGCTATATATGTCAGTAAATTAATTTTTTTCTGTGATCGATAAATTTTCCCACGGTCAGAAAAGGGCGTGGTCAATTTTCGAGTTTCCCCAAGGTATTTTTCAATACTCCTGGGCTTATATGTTTTCTAACATGATAAGAAGCACAAATAACATAGCGGGATAAGTTCCTGAATTTTTGCACAGATGAGCCTATTTTTGCATATACTGACCAGACTACAGCAATATTCATCAGTGTAGAAATAATTTCTGCCTTCAACATCGTGAATCCATTTTCGAGTGTATCGGCTAGGAAGTAAGTATTTGAGCATATAAACGAATGAAATTCAAAATTATCAACCAAAGTATGTCGTTATTCCCTAAAATCTCACCAAGAATGGTTGAATTCCAGGTTTCGTAGCTGTAACTAGGGTCAAACTCTGCGACAGTTCCTTCCGTGAACTCCTCGATATGAACCACCTCCTCTTCAATCTCCTAGAGGTTAAGCAGGTAGGGGTATACATGTCTCCTTGAGTGCAATCAATATCGTGTTCTTGAGTGGTTTGAGGTGAGTGGCGTTTGCTGGGTGATGATGGAACTGTTGCTGGAGCCTGGATGACGCTTGCCAAAGATTGGTGATGTTGCTTTGTGATTGATGATCTTGTGCACTGGTAACTTAAAACTGAGTGGGGTTAATAGCTGTTACGTTGATAGATACATGAGTTGAAAACATGAATTGACTACAATTGGGTTGACAACACTAGTCGACAATAGTTGACAACATGAGTTGACATCACATGAGTTGACACCACATGAGTTGACACCACATGAGTTGACATCACATGAGTTGACACCACATGAGTTGACAACATGTCTTACATCGTCTATCTCCTCAGTCAACATGCTCTCCTCCTTGGTTTGTTCCGATAACACCGAC
This sequence comes from Beroe forskalii, assembly GCA_011033025.1. Classification (NCBI taxonomy): domain Eukaryota; kingdom Metazoa; phylum Ctenophora; class Nuda; order Beroida; family Beroidae; genus Beroe; species Beroe forskalii. The sequence continues at coordinate 373,794 of WFMF01000118.1, read as the reverse complement.
TCTACGCTAGGAATAGGAGCTATTTCTATGGAGTCCAACTTCCAGTGTTCCTCCTGGGACAAATGAGAGTCAAGTGGTGCCTGTATAGTAAACTGTTTGTCAGTCGAAATTAAACCAAGAGTGATTCTTATTAATAATTGTTAAGTTGTTAAATGAACCTCAGATTTGCGCGAATATAGTATCATAAAATCAATGACATCAACAATCAACTTATCCAAATATCAGTATATGTGTTATTGAAAAGTAAGGAATTAGGGCGGGTTCTCTACCTGAGCAAAGGTTCCAATGCACATTCCATCTGGAGCCCAGAGTTTGAGAGCGCAGTCACTGCTGGCAGTAACGATAACCACCCTCTCCCCCCTGACACACACCTCCACGTCCGTGATGCACTCAGCGTGCCCTGACCACGTCCGGTACAGCACTGTGAGGGGAGTGTTACATCCTGATCATGGGAAAGTATCAGGAGGTGAACTGTCGAGTTCTGGTAGCACGCGCAAAAAGTGCAAACTGTCACGTCTTACATCTCTCTTTTTAACTTGCTAATTCATTTTGTGCTCATCAGAAACGGGTAAAATGGAGTTCCTGAACCCCTCCCTAATAAGCCGCTATTTCAGTACAAGAAAGTACCGGGTTTGTCAGTTTGTTGAGGCGTTGTACACTCCGAGTCTCCTTCGCAGTACCCGTTGATTAGCCAGGTCTTCATCTCCCCCAGGGTGTCTGCAGTGACCAGCAACTGGTTGTCCGGGTCCACTGCCATCGTGATGCTGTCCACGTTCACATGCGCTACGAACTCTTTCTGGGGTGGGAAACAGGGTAACATCTTGTTAATGAAAGCTTATTGTTCGAAGAACAGTGCGTTACGGCTTCTTATCGCACAAGGAGCAGCCGAGTGTGACTTATAACACGAACTCTTTCTGGAGTGCTGGAGTGATAAACAGGGTAACATCCTGTTATTTAAAGATTTAAAATTTATCTTATCAGTCGCAATATCAGGGGCCTGTACGAAACCTCCCAGTTTCACTTCCTTTTTACTAACATGCCGTATTATTGCAAGGAACTCCGAACCCACCTCGCACTTGCCAGTGGTAATGTTCCAGAACCTGACCCAGCCGTTCTGTCCACAGGTAACCAGAGCTGCCGATTTAGGGTTCTCCAGCCGCGTCTCCAGCAGCAGCATGATCTCAACAGTGCACTAAACGGTGGCTTTAGTTAGAGGCAAGCAGACAGGAATCATTGCACTATTGAGTATGGCTTTACACCCAGCATTAGAAATTCTAGCTTTGCCAAACATGATTCAAAATTTGCTACGAGTGGTGAAGTGATAAGATATGTCAGTGTATAGCAACGATAAACTAATGAAAATTCCTAGAAATAACCTGAGTTTTTTGTGTTTTGTTGGACCGGCTTTCCAGCTTCATGATTTTGTTTTCACTGTTTGGATTCCACAAGACTATCTCACCATCTGCACTTGCAGTGGCCAAATAACCTAAAAATACCTTGGTCAACATTCAACAAGGAGTCCTAATTCCCACACTCGGATCGCACTGGTAAAAAATGACTGGTAAATTATGAGTGGTAAAAAATGTTCGCGCCTGCCGTAGGTAGGTACTAAAGTCCTAAAATGTAAGCACTGAATCCACACGAGTCCACAATCCAAATACTCTCTCGCTACTTAACGGCATTGGCTGCCCTATGTTCACGGAGTTTTCTGAAGACGAGAGATAATATAATCATTTTCAATGTTGTATTCTCGAAACTGGCAGTAAATCAGTGGTGAAAAGTAGATCTGATTTGCCTGTATTGACCAAATCCTCCTCATTTAAATTTTAAAACAAATTTTGGTAATTCCGGATTTGTTTCAAGAACCGAAACGGTGTATTGAATAATTATAATATAAGTATATAATATCAGATCAAAATAATTCGATTTTGATTAGAGATAATGCAGTTATACTTGTTTTTATCAAAATATTGTAACAGAAATACGATAGACAAACAAAATATTCAGAAGCACATCATAGTAGCCTATTATCTGAACAAAACTGATAATAATATGATAAACTGAAAATTTCCAAATTTTTGCTGAATAGTCAGGGATGACTTGGACATCCGTTGGCGTTGTTTGAGCACGGCGATTTCTCAACGGGATATGGTAATATGGTATTTTAGACCCTAAGGAACAAAACTGAACTTGTCGCCAATTTTTCATCTGACGGCCACGCCCATTTTTGGCCACGCCCATTTTTGCGATTGGAGCGCATGGTCGAAAAATCGTATCTCGGGCCAGGAAGGTCGTAGAGACTTTGTTTTTAGTGCAAAATGTGCGCAATGGCCATGTTTATATACGACTTGTTAATAAACATATGCGCTAAAACGCTCACAAATTGAGTTATAGGCGAAAGACTGATTTTTGGGCCCTTGCGAGCCATCGCTGGAGCGATTTTTGTAACTTGGTCCAGGAAGGTCGTAGAGACTTCATTTTGGGCGCAAAAGAATTGCAATGGCCATATTTATATACGACTTGTCAACAAACACATGCCCTAAAATGCTCACAAACCGAGTTATCGGCCAAAAACTGGATTTTTGGTCACTCGCAAACCCCAATTTGGGCCAAAGTGACATCTCGGGCCAGGAAGGTCGTAGAGACTTTGCTTTTAGTGCAAAATGTGCGCAATGGCCATGTTTATATACAACTTGCTAATAACCATATGCCTTAAAATGCTCACAAACAGAGTTATGCGCCAAAAACTGAATTTTGGTCACTCGCAAACCCCAATTTGAACCAAACTGATATCTCAGGCCAGGAAGGTCGTAGAGACTTTGTTATTAGTGCAAAATGCGCGCAATGGTCATGTTTGTATACGACTTGTCAATAAAAATATGCCCGGAAAGGCTCAAAAACAGAGTTATGGGCTGAAAACTGAATTTGTGGACACCCATGCTTAGTCAATATCTTGGTCTAGGAATTTCGCTGAGACTCCGTTTTTAGTGCAAAATGTTTGCAATGGCCATGTTTATATACGACTACTTTATAAACACACGCCTAAAAAGCTTACAGAGTTTTAAGCCTGAAACAGAATATTGGTGTTTTCAGTTTCTGGTCTGCATATCTCTGTACGCTTTTTGGGAACATTTTTTTGGTAACCACTAAGCCAAACCTCTTCCCGCTGCCGTGGTTTGCCATTAATTTTTCACAATGAACTGGTTGACTTCTATGAGAGGTTGCTTTACTTAACCGGTATACCGATATCATCATGAGCATTGAGACCAAAGAGATTCAGTTAGGATGAAATTCATGTGATTGCTTTTAGTCATGAGCCGGGAGAGATCATAATAATACATGAAATATGAATTTGGGCTGAGGGAATAAAGAGAAAACTTCAAACCAGATCTTCCGTCATATAGTTCTATGATAATGCTACAAGCATGCCTCTTGGGATTTTATAAGAACACCAGGAGGAGCTTTTACTCTGTTTACTGTTTTACTCTAAGCTATGTCGCATAGTAGCAGGCGGCAATCAAGCACCTATCTCAAGAAATTTTGGACCAGGATCAAGCTAGGCCAGGAACAGGCTACCTTGTGTCCTTGTTACCACTGCCATGCGGACTCAGGAAGATCTTCAACTGATCTTTGACATTATCTACGATCAAACACCGTCCAAATATTGTTTTGGTCGTGTGGAACTGGCGTGATTCAATACTGTTTTTGGCCGATAACTCGGTTTGTGAGCATTTTAGGGCATATGTTTATTGACAAGTCGTATATATGGCCATTGTGATTCTTTTGCGCCCAAAATGAAGCCTCAACGACCTTCCTGGACCAAGTTACAAAAATCGCTCCAGCGATGGCTCGCAAGGGCCCAAAAATCAGTTTTTCGCCCATAACTCAATTTGTGATGTTATTAACAGTATGTCGACGAGGGTGTGGTGAATATGCCCGCACATACCTTTACAATTTTATTACAGACAAACCATAGCTGCTAGAAAGCTGATTTTCACTCTATCTTCGATTTTGCCTATTTCGAGTATGACTGAATAAAAATAAATTTTCAATTTTAATTAGTTCGTTAATTAAGGCTAATTTGATTAAAGATGGTTGCAAAAAGTACCTTAAAACTAGCGTGTGGTATTTTTTACCCTACAGAGGCGCATGACATCAAAGGAATCTAATTGCGGTTGAGAAATTAGACCCAGTCCCTCCTTGCACCCATCTTTGGAACTCGTAATTCGATAACAATTAGTGCAGGGATGGGATAGTGTAGGAAACCTAATCATGTGGAGACTTCATAAATACACAGGAAATTATTTTGAAAGTGTAAATAACGATTTAGCGGCAAGAAAAAACAATGAGATCATGTGTGCCATTTATAAAGTAGATCTTTTGCAAGAGTGACGTAACTATCATTATCCAGAGTGTGGAATTGATATCGCCCGTGAGTCAACAATTTTGCTTCGGACAGATTATCCATCAGATGATATTACAAAGGTTGAAATACCCTTACTGTTTGTGTTAAGTATACCTTACTTAACAAAAGTGCACTGTATGTATGAGGGATTTCAATGCCGCTTAATTACCTAGAGCACTGTAATACCTTATCACCTTGTCTGTCAGAACGCGAAAAAATTGAGCTTATCAGCTACCTAAGCCATTATGGCCTTTTGATTACTTCTTTCTGCAGTACACCTATTAAATCGTAGGTAATTATGACTTAATGATAATCGATAATTTTAGATAATCAGCAATGTTATAACACTTCCTACCGGGTAGAACGTCAAAACGTAGTTGGTAATCTTAGAAAGTTGTTAGCCGTACGATTTGGCCTTTGTTTTTGGTCGATAACGGAGTTTTGAGTCTGAGAATGGTGCAATGATCACAATAATTGCATTCCTAATATGGAAACAGAAGCCGTATCTTATGGGATAAAATTATCACGGACGTGACATTCACGCTGATAACCTCAGCATGAAGATTAACGTCCGTGAAGATTTTTGCAGATACTAATGTCCGTGAAAATTAAGTCAGTTATTTCCTCTTAAAATTTATCGGGTAGAGACGCAATATTTCTGACTTTACTGCTTTAAATGCAGAAATAATGAAAATTTCTAAGGAAATTTTACCTCTTTTCGTGAAACATGGAAATTTATCATAGGTACATATTAATTACTTAACGAAAAAAGTGAAAAAATCTTCAATTCAAGTGTTCAGATCGTGGAAAATTTGGAAAGCGAATTTTGTCTTTTGTTGCAATTTGAAATGACAGGATCGATCTTGAATATTAATGATGTCTGTGAAATTTTAGCTTTTTAGGTCCGTGAAACTTAATCCGCAAGTAGGTAATTATGTCCGATAAGGTAATTCTCTGTTGGCATACGGCAGAGATTGGCCATAATAGTTGGTGCATTTCTAAAAGGAAAGCTGAGCCACTCATGAATTCTGAAAAACGTATCATTTTCTGAACCTTGTCGTTGGAAGTTGGCTTCGGTCAAATATGAAATGAAAGTACAAAATTCGTCCCTGAAACGGCGTTTTATCTGCGATAATAGGTACCGACGCTTTTTCCTACAATACCATACAATTTCCCAATGTTGGTGAAACAAACATTGTCTGTTGTTTTTACTATTTGATGAGATACATCAGCTACACGTTAGCTGTGAGGCAACTAAACTGTTTCACAGTTAGCTGTATGATACTGTGTTAGCTGTGAGGCGACTGTAATAGTGGGTGAAATCTGTAGGTATTAGATATTATAACAGGCTACAGTAAAATTAATAGGGGACGGACATTTCATCCCAAGACACTATTCATCTCACAATAAGTATATCAGCTCTCTGCAAGGGTAAGGTTATGGGTTTGGACTCAAGTTGGGGTTTGGGTTTGGGTCATGGTTAGGGCAGGGAGATAATGTGACCTGAGATGAAATGTCGTGAGATTAAGAAATCGCCCACCCGGTCGGTGTTATAGTTAGTTGTATGAATGCTGTGTTAGACTGATAGCTGTGAGGCGACTGTGTCATGAATACTGTTAGCCGAGATAGTAGATACTATAACAGTATAACAGGCGACAGTCATAGTTACTAGTTAGCTGTATGGATAATGTAACATCTTTCTTAGATGAGATATAACAGGCGACAGTGTCATAGTTAGCTGTATGGAAACTGAAACATCTGCGTTAGCCGAGATATAAAGATATAACAGGCGACAGTGTCATAATAAGCTGTATGAATACTGCGACATCTGTGAGGCGACTGGTCATAGCTAACTGTATGAGTTTTGTGTGACATTTTGTGATGCTCTTCTTAGCTTTTTAATGGTTTTAACAATTTACGATATTATACTGTACCTACTGCAAATTTTTATATCTTTCACGTCAAAACTACAGCTTTCTCGGGCTGGTAATTTCTGTAAGTTTACGAGGCCAGGCTCTGTTCACAGAATTTTGTTTGCGCTACCTAAAGCAATTTTACATTACACTCTTGAGAGATTATCATGTCTGTAATGTAATCTGAACATTATCACACTATCACCGGCAACATAACCTTAGCAGGCCGCAAATCTAATTAGCTGCAGGCAAGCCCACTCCCACCTTTGGAGAAGTGTTTCAAAACCTAATTACGCATCCACTACAGAAGCGAATCCTTAATTATTTAATTAGTAAAATTTTGCACGTGTTAGAAGTTGGAAAAAATAAAATAGTGGAGTTCAATACGCAAGCACACAGCATCACAGTCATACAATTTTTTAAGAAAACAAACGTTCAGAAAGTGTAGGACTTTTTCACCACACGCTCGTCCACTCTCTACCATGTCTAGTCCATAAACTGTTAAAACAAATGTTCATTAACAAGTCGTATATAAACATGGCCATTGCGCACATTTTGCACTAAAAACAAAGTCTCCACGACCTTCCCGGCCCGAGATAAGATTTTTCGACCATGCACTCCAATCGCAAAAATGGGCGTGGCCAAAAATGGGCGCCAACGGATTTAGAATATCGACCAAGTCATCCCTGACCTGAATTCAGATTTTTGTTTCACTCTTCAGGCGACCACCCTTTGATTGCTGCATCCCCGATTCCTGTCAATGTCTGTCGATCGTCACTCTCGCTCCATAGGAAGATTAATAAGTGATCCCTTTAACAACCCACTAACTCAATCATTGGTTGTGTTCACCCCACCACAATCCACATCATATATTTCTGTGAATTGACACATCAGCTGTGCACATTCTGGCACTGCCCTGGACAGATAGCTGATGGTAGGGAAGAGAGACTCCACGAAACCAATATGCCCTCCGGCAGTTGTACTCAACAGCACGACACAAGGGTTACTGTCAATGAGGTCCAAGTTAAAGTCTTCGAAGGGAGTCAAGAAATCATCACGAGAATTTATATAGATGAGTGGCTTACAAATATCCTGAATCTTGTTTGCAGGAGAAGTTTTTAAGTAATACTCTGCAGCCCCAGCCCATCCATAAATCCTGGAAAAAACGTACTCCTCAAGTTCCCATAACGTCTTCAAGCTGTACATTTCTGTGGCATCAATGCCGCATTCACTGAACCATTCCTGTTTTAGATCCCTCTCAGCCTCATTCGAGTACCTACAGAGCTTATTGACATATTCTGTCATGATTGCTCTATAGAAAAGATGGTAATAAATTCCGTTTGCAACGTTATTGTGTCGCTTTTTCCATTGCCACACACAAGAGTGAACTACTCCGCCGACTACACAAAGGTTTTCTGCAGCGTGGGATGAGGCCAGGTAATCGATGATACACTGAGCTCCCAAGCAGGCCCCCACTAACAACACCTTCTTGCCCGGATACCGTCTCATGAGTTCCTCTACTGATGCTCTGATGTCGTTGAACCCTTCACAGGGGTGGGAGAGCTGCTTGGTCATGAGGGGTATGGAGCAGAACCCTCTGTAGTTCATGATATGGATTGTGTGGTATCCTGCCCGTATCAGATCGTGAGCCAAGTTTAGTATGTTGGGGCTGTGAGTATTTGATCCGCCACCAGGGGCTATCAGAACCACGTACTCTGATCTCTGTTCTGCTGGTTGGTTCCCCTGCTGGTCCACTAGTCTACCTTCAGTGGGTAATGGAGCGATTTGATCGAATGCTATGACACCCTCGTCTGGGAGTGTTAGGGTTTCTTTGTAAATCCTCACAGGGGGCGTTTTCTCAAACCTAGACCTGATGTAGAACTGCATTGCCGGATTCAGACAGAGTAGCGGAGGACAGTACCGCTCGTGAACCACCGTTCCTCTGAAGTAATTCATATTATCACGGAAATAATGGTATTTTGTTTCTTTTACAGTTTTACGCCATTATAGTCGTACCTAATCAATACATTGTGTCTATGGGATTGACGATACGATTGGATGAAGCATCATTAATTTTGAAATATATAAGTGGACATCATTCAATAATAGCATTCAAGAAGCCAAGGAAAACTAATCAAAAACAACCAAAAATCCAACGCTGTTAACAAATTAAAGGTATCAAGGCATTACTACATTAGCATATTATTAGGTACCTTTCTAATATGAACTTTTTTAGATGTCCAGAGCCGAAAAGTTCAGGTTTCGACCATTTTTTAGATGTCCATAGCCGAAAAGTTCAGGATTCGACCATTTTTTGATGAAAATTGAAAACATGACTGTATTGGAAGTTATCAACTACAGTACTTTCCTGAAAACTGTCAATGCCCCGTGACACCTCCGTTCTTACGGTTCAACACGAAACAAGTAACGTCTAACTCTAATGCCCTTAAACTCCTATGCCCTTGACTTTCAGGGTATTGGGCATAGGTGACTGAGTGAATTCATGATTAAGGATGTTGATAACTGGGGCTATTAATAATTGGATAATGATATTTATTATTGAAGGTCAGGAGTGACAATTTATGAAAGAAACTGAGAACACTTTGCGAAAACATAAGTTGATTTTTCAAATGACAAAGCAATCAACCAAATAAAATAACAATTGAAAACAGAGGTAAGAATTTCATGATGTATTGCTTCTCTCAAAAAAGCAGTAGTGCTTGGAGAGTTGGAGTTAGGACATGCGAGGAATACTGCAAATCAGCATAGAATTACGTATATCATCTTATCATTTATATTTATCATATTGATTATTTGAATTTTAGTTAATTTATCACTATTCTTATCATTATTATCATATTATTGATTTACTAGAAATGCCCGTTGGGCCCGCTAGATAATACAGAACCAAATACTAAGCTCACAAAAAGTTTATGTAGGAGCAAAATTTAACATTATTCGTTGGTAACTTTTAGTAATGCTGGACCGACCGGGCAAGTTTTGATTATTATAATTTGCTCTTGTTTGATGAAGTTAAATCTGAAAATTAAAACCGACTATCGTACTCATACTGAATTTTGAATTAATAAGACTTATTAATTCAAAATTCAGTATGAGTACGATACTCGGTTTTAATTTGATACGTTGTTGACTGCTACGTTTTAGCGTTTAAAAGAACGGTGTGTACTGTGTTTACTTTTTTCATTTGAAATTCAAGATCTGGAAATAGAGAACGGGCATGGCTAGCATCGTTGTGGCTATTTCCGATAGCATCTCTTCATAAATCTGCGGCAGACGTCGGTCGATTTAAATCAATGCTGAGTTGATTATAACGGAAAATGTGAATTTTGAGCAATTTAAGATTGACCAAAAGCAAAATCGGACTGAATCAAATTTTGGCATAGCACATTGCGAATTTGAAAGACTGCTCTTGGCGTGAATAAACACTTAGTGTTTATTCACGGGAAAAAACTCGAGTTACAGAATTATATATAGTAGTCTCACGACAAGTTTTGACCGATTTAAAGGGTAGTACTATATGCGTAGAGTCGTGTTCTACACGCGTTTTATATCATGTGTCTGTTATGACTTACAACTTTAAATGTAAATCTATGCGACCTTTGTATTTGCGTTACAAAAACGTGCATATCTCCGAGGTTTTTTGAGCAAACTTGATGAAACTTTCAGGATATTTAGAGCTAGATATAAGCAACATCTCAGTGAAGTTTAGATTAATTTTTGAGCTCCAAAAGCGGAGTTATGACCGAAAAGCCACTTATTAAGCGGTAACTTTAAAACAAAACACCAGTTTATTTGTCATATCTCAATTTCTGGAGGTCAAAAATGTTAGCTACTCCAGGATTATATTGGTCATATCTTGCCCGTAATATCCTGAAAATTTGATCAAAATTGCTCAAAAAACGGCTGAGTTATGCGCTTTCTTGTTTTGTGTAAACAAGCATTTTTATTATTACCATATAAGGTAATGTGTGCTTGTTACAGGGTGTGTCTTGTGTACACCGTTCGGCTACTATAGTACTTTAGAGGCTCAGACTCACCGCAGAAATATGATTTAGAGCACTCGGCTCAGCTTCGCTTCGCCTCGCACTCTAAATCATTTAAATGTCTCCAGCTTCGCTGTCGACATTTAAATATTATATAGAGCCCTGCTGTCGCAGGGCTCTATATTGTCTGCGTGTTCGTCTTACGCCTCTAAAGTACATATAAAGACATGGACTGATCAGCGTACAGCAATTCTGTATGTGGTTAGTAGATAAAAATATATAAGATCATTAATAAACTATTATTATCCCTCCCAAATCGCATTTTTGTTTCATCAAAAGGCATTGAGGAGGGTTAGCAGAGATCGTGGTTTGCAATGAATATGTGCATACTGCATACTGCATAATATAATATGAGGTCCAGTTTTACAATATAATGATCAGTGTTGATTCTGAAAAGTGCCCGGGTGGGGGAGAAATTTCTACAAATGGGTGAAAAATTTCCACAAATAGTGGAGAAATTTCCACAAATGTGGTATAATTACCGGTATCCTTGAAAGCGCGCGCAAGCTCCTCCGCAAGAAATTGACGTTCATCGATTTAACAATTCGAATGCAGAAAATTTCTTGCCACTCATTGTTTACCACTCAATTTTTACCAGTCACAATCCTAGTGCAGATTTCCTTATCATGTATTGAGTATAATCGTCAAACATTCTGCCAGAAAAGCGGGAATAACTATGAACTCAAATTGTGTAATACATTTTCCCAGTGCAACAGGTCAACTGCAGGTGCAAGCTGAGTATCAATTGAAGTATTGATTAATGCCAGTCGATAAACTGTGTAGGGAATTACGCTCATTTAAAACAATTCAGAACTTTCAGGTTTGATGTGTAAGAAATGCAGAAGTGGCTAGTATTTATGTGTAAGAAAGCAGAAGTAGCTAGTATTCATGTGTAAGAAATGCAGAAGTAGCTAGTATTTATGTGTAAGAAATGCAGAAGTTATTGTTGTAAAGAAATACAGAAGTAGCTAGTATTTATGTGTAAGAAAGCAGAAGTAGCTAGTATTTATGTGTAAGAAATGCAGAAGTAGCTAGTATTTATGTGTAAGAAATGCAGAAGTAGCTAGTATTTATGTGTAAGAAAGCAGAAGTAGCTAGTATTCATGTGTAAGAAATGCAGAAGTAGCTAGTAATTATGTGTAAAAAATGCAGAAGTAGCTATTATTTATGTGTAAGAAATACAGAAGTAGCTAGTATTTATGTGTAAGAAAGCAGAAGTAGCTAGTATTTATGTGTAAGAAATGCAGAAGTAGCTAGTATTTATGTGTAAGAAATGCAGAAGTAGCTATTATTTATGTGTAAGAAATACAGAAGTAGCTAGTATTTATGTAAGCAGAAGTAGTTAGTATTTATGTAGTATTTATGTGCAGAGGTAGTTATAGTATTTATGTGTAAGAAAGCAGAAGTAAAGTATTTATGTGTAAGAAATGCAGCTAGTAAGTATGTAAAGGTTAGCTAGTATTTATGTGTAAGAAATGCAGAAGTAGCTATTATTTATAAGAAATGTGTAGTAGTAGCTATTATAAAGAAATAGCAGAAGTAGCTAGTATTTATGTGTAAGAAAAGCAGAAGTAGCTAGTATTTATGTAAGAAAAGCAGAAGTAGCTAGTATTTATGTGTAAGAAATGCAGAAGTAGCTATTATTTATGTGTAAGAAAGCAGAAGTAGCTATGTGGAAGTTTAGTATATGTAAGAAAATGATTTGCAATCACAGAAGGCATCACAATTTATTTATTACTAGACTTTTAGCAGAGACTCTTGAGAACTTTTAAATGGACTTATTGCTTATCATAGGTTTTATAACTGTTACTTCAATAATTTGACTGGGTTTGGGCACCTCCATTTAAACTGCATCCTGCAAAATGAACTGGCTAACTAGTAGACACCTATAGTCATTTAATAGTTTGTACCCTGGTTTTAAATGATGAACATAATTTATTTGAATTTAATTGAAGGGTATGTTTTCAGTTTTAAGCTAAAAATTTTCCTTTTCAACAGCATCCTTGATGCTATAGATTTTATACTGGTTTTAACTTAAGAGAATGTTATGCCTACGTGAAGAGGTTCAATAAATTATTAATACTATTCAGATATAATAATAATAATAATAATAATAAACATCACAAAAATAAAACACCCAAAATTTTGAAATGCGCTACACGGGGGAGTTTTGGTTTGCCCTATTCAGCGCGATTTAGGATGCAGGAGATCTTGTGTTAATTGAAGTGTTGGCTGGGGGCACAGTTCGTGATGACGTCTGGTCGAGCTGAAGATGAAGACAGAGTTGGTTTGTTGATAAGGTGGGGCTGCCCCTAGTCTTGTCTCTGCTGCAGACAGTACCGTTCCCTGATGAAATGGTACTGTTGGGGATCGCTGCTTATTTTCTCTCTCATCTGAGCAACGAGATTCTCCTCTGTTCTCTCTCCTCTCACGGCTCCTGTCGGGGCGATGTACACCTTCCTGAAACGTCGAAGCTCTCAACACTTTGGCATTCCCCTCAGCACCCTTGTCTGCTGCTCCGCTGCGGAGCACCACCTTCACTGCTCGCTCAGAATCGGCATAACATTTCCAACACGGTAACAATCATTGTGACTGGGGGCTTCTCTCTGAGCAGCTAACACTGAGCAAGTCCTCCACCTTCAACCGCAAATGCTACGTCGGGGCCTCGCCTGGTCGAACACCATGAATGATTTCGTTCTGTCGTCTTCCGTCACAGCAGCCTTCACAGCAGTCTTCAACACACAGTGTTGTCGTCATGCCTGTCTCTGGACATCCCTTCTTGACAGCATCGCTGAAACTCAATTTCATCCTTCACGGTTTTCTGCACTTCCACAACTTGATCACATTTTGCTCTTAGTAGGTCTTCCTGGAGCTTTAGCAACGTTTTCTGGCTCTCTATCTGTTCCTTTCTGAGTTGTTCAAACACTCGTAGCAGCTGATCCTTGCATCCTTACACTTTCCCAGTACACTAACAGCTGACAAAACGAGATTGGTGAGAGTCGCTTTGTCAAATTTCGTCACTGTCGTCTTGTTGACCTCAGTCAGTTCACTCAAACACAGCGCCGAACACTGAGTCCACATCCTTCTCCACGCTGTATAGGTTTTCCAAGGAGAATTCCATGTTGCCGATCTTTGAAATTGTACACAGCGGTGTACAACAAGGTAAAGGTGTTGCTGAGTGCGTTCAAGTTGCAATGTACTGATAAGAGAGCTGCTTAATTAACACGCACAAGAAAACTGATAAATAGCAATCCAGAATATATAATGCTTCCTCCAGATATGAATTTGAATTTATTGATAAAGTTTGATGGACTTAGGCCATTTAGAATTTTAAACATAATATATGATGATGACTTGCCGCCTTAATAAATGTAAGGGTAGCCATTTCATATCCTTATAGACATTTATACTACTTTCGGTTTTTTCAACACCTAGGGCTATTTTGGCTACTTTTTTGTATAAAATATCTAATTCATGAAGCTTGGTCTTAGAAGCCCTGCCATATAATATGGTATCAAGATAATCAAAGTGAGGCAAGATCAGAGAATTTGCAAACATTTTCCTATATTTAATGGGGAGTAGACTGCTTCCTCGATACATTGGGGGGGGGCCAACCTCGAAAAACCCCCATAAACCCCGAAAAATTAAACCCCTATTTGGCTTTTTTTTATATCCACTTTGGGGTTTTTGGGGGTTTAAATGGGTACCATTTCAAAATAGGGCCAAAAATCCACAACTAAAATGGTACCATTTCAGAAAAGGGTCGAAAATAATCATCAAAAGTGGTACCATTTGAAAAAAATTCGGAAAATTTTCTAAAAAATGGTACTGTTTCTGATTAAATTTTAAAATTTCTCGACAAAAAATGGTACCATTTAAGAAAAGGTTCGAAAATCCTCAACAAAAATGGTACCATTTCAGAAAAGTGCCAAAAATTTTCAGCAAAAAATGGTACCATTTCAGAAAAACAGTTGAAAATCTCAACAAAATGGTAGGTACCATTTCAGAAAAGGGTCGAAAATCGTCAACAAAAAATGGTACCATTTCCGAAAAGTGCCAAAAAATCTTCAGCAAAAATGGTACCATTTCAGAAAAGGGTTGAAAATCGTCAACAAAAATGGTACCATTTCAGATAAGGGTCGAATATCGTCAACAAACATGGTAGGTACCATTTAAGAAAAGGGTCGAAAATCCTCAACATAAATGGTATTGTATTGTATTGTATTGTAGGATCCCCATACTCAGGAGTATGGGGGACAGTACTCTGATGAGCACTGCCAGCACAGGGGCCACGGGACACCACTTATAGCGCTGCAGGGATGCCTCTGGTACCCTCGGTGTGCTCTGGGTTTAGTGGGAGTCAGCATTTCAGTGACAGTGGCTTGGTGAACTTCACTGAGCAATGGGGGTCCGGGTGTTAGGCCAGACAAGCCGCCTTTACTGCTGCACACTACAGTTTGAGTCAACCTGTCAACTAAATTTCAGTCCAAAGCACCGAAAAGTAGATTTACTCTCCCTGTCCACTTACCAGGAGTCAGTCAAGAAAGTCAGAGTATTGAAAGGGTTGAGCTGGGTTGCCTTCAGTAACAGGTAAAAGTCAAATTTAGAAATGGTAATGATTTCTTGTTTATTGGTAGATTATCAAAAAGTCAGGACCCTCCTGCTCTCCTGACATTTTGTGTCGAGGTTTAGGTGTTTTAGACAAATGCACTAGTTATATTATATTTAGTTAGTGAAGCGTTGTCTTTTATTGTTGTTGCCTTGTTATGGTGAGCTTCTTCGTTTATTGGTTAATGAGATAAGATTATGTTGGGAGAAAGGCTCCTTTTTGTCACTGGGGGTAATCTTTCGAAGATATTGATGCCACTGAAAAATTTGATCATTCGGTTGATCAGATGACTCATTTTGGTATGTTGCAATTCATCAATGTTTTCGTATTAGAATTTGTTTAAGATTTCTTTCCTTTTATTGCTAAAGAATGGACATCTACAAAGTATATGATGTTTCTAGGTAATTCTCTTCCCAGTTGATATCTACGTGTTTCATTACTTCCGTGCAGTATTCACAGTGTTCATTATATCTCTGTTTTTCTCTTGTCATGTGATAGTATAGATTGTTATGATTGGATGGGATTTTCATTAAAGTACTTATTTTCTCACAGTTTAGTGTCATGACTTTTTGTATCTCGTTGTGTTGTTATCGGTGTTTAAGATGGTTGAAATTGGATTATCCCGGTAAGTGGGTTCATCCGTCCTTCTTTCCTTACGGGAAGAAGAGCCTGGAGAACTGACTCTATACGAGGTAAGCGTTGGCGATAGTTCCTGATCTCTAGGAGTTCTTGGAGCAGTGTGCATTTGTACGTGTTGTGATTAAGTAGATGAAGAGAGAAAATACTCAATGGAGAACGAAAGAAACGTACGCAGAGTGGAACAAAGAGATGGGACAGAACAAAGGAAAGAAAGCCTATGCGCGCGTGGAAAGCTGCGGGCGGAAGGAGAGCGTGGTTCTAATACAAAAACTCGTAATTTTTTTTTGCTAGTCGCGTGTAGAAGCAGTGTAGAGAATGGTCTCAAAATGCGCGGGAACAACCGGGAACAAGACATTGGAGACAAAGTAGGAACAGAGAGTAAAGATGGCATATGAGAAATAGAAAGTGGTCAGTCTTAAGTAGGGAGGGTTTACTTGACAATTCTTAAGTTCAATTGAGAGAGTGATACTGTAGGGATAAGCAACGTATTAAACGTCCACAGTGACAAGTATACTTGAGGGCATAGTAAATTCATTAATTCAACAAATTGTTTCATATGATTAATGAAAATGAATGATAAATTCTTACATAGGCCGAGACAGCCCCAATTATTCATCATGAATGGTGTATTGCAATATAGTCCAATATAAATATATTTCAATGAACAACAAAATGATAAATTTTGTATATTCAGGTGATAACATAGTTTCAGAGAGAGCACAAATCATAATGAGTATGTTCATAGGATTTATTATATCAAATTGGAGTATAATAGGTAAGATAGACCGTAGTTATGGTGTAATAATACACTTCTGATAGATCAACGTATGTATTTTGTTACAATCTTACAAAATAATTGTTTATTAATAATTATTTCATAACTGTAACTTTTAATTTGGTGGTGTAAAATAAATATTTGCACATAATGCTATACTGTCACATCATCTTTGCTATTTAATGTTAAGTAATTAATCAATTACTCTTTGAATATTTTAAATTATTCTATGTCTTTTAAGTGGTGAAATTTAAAATTTTGGCAGAGCTTCCGCAGGGCAAAGAAGCCCTACTTTAGCTCAATTGCAATGATTGTATATAAATAGTGGTTGAAGTTGGTAATAATCCCGGTTAATGGGTTAACCGGTCCTTCTTTTCAGAAGAACCGGGTGAACTGTCCCATAACAGGGTTAACCTCCGGGACAGTTCCTGATCTCTAGGGGTTCTTGGATCAGTATGTATTTGTAGGAGATAATTTACCCAATGTCAGTTATTTGATGCGACAGATTGGGACCTCACTGGTAGATCTGGAGGATTTTTAGTTCTCATCCGGCTAAAAGCACAAAGAACTATTCACTTTAATAAGAGAAAGACTAATGGCTAAAACAGCGCTAGTCTATTAGGTTGCACGTTGTTCTTCTACTACAAGAGTAAAAGAAAGTTGGCAGCCTACATGTTGCTTCTTGGTCTTAACGCACCATCGCTGTAGTATTAGCGAGCTAATCTACAGACTACGGCCTCGGGAGCAGCAAAGAAGCTCCGTTCCAGGGAATCTCACCGATGTTCTGATATAGCGGTATGGTGCCCGAAACATCAGAACCTGGAACATAAATGGTACCATTTCAGAAAAGTGCCCAGAAAAAATTTCCAGCAAAATGGTACCATTTCAGAAAAGGGTTGAAAATCCTAAAAAATGGTACCATTTCAGATTAGGGTCGAAAATCCTCAACAAAAATGGTACCATTTCAGAAAAGGGCCAAAATTTCTCAACAAAAATGGTACCATTTCAGAAAAGGGTTGAAAATGCTAAACAAAAATGGTACCATTTCAGAAAAGGGTCGAAAATCGTCAACAAAAATGGTACCATTTAAGAAAAGGGTCGAAAATCCTCAACAAAAATGGTACCATTTCAGAAAAGCGCCCAGAAAAAATTTCCAGCAAAAAATGGTACCATTTCAGAAAAGGGTTAAAAACCCTAAACAAAAATGGTACCATTTCAGATTAGGGTCGAAAATCGTCAACAAAAAATGGTACCATTTCCGAAAAGTGCCAAAATCTTCAGCAAAAATGGTACCATTTCAGAAAAGGGTTGAAAATCGTCATTAAATATGGTACCATTTCAGATGAGAGTCGAAAATCGTCAACAAAATGGTTCCATTTCAGAAAAGGGTTGAAAATCGTCAACAAATATGGTACCATTTCAGATGAGAGTCGAAAATCGTCAACAAAAATGGTACCATTTCAGAAAAGGGTCGAATATCCTCAACAAAAATGGTACCATTTCAGAAAAGTGCCAAAAATCCTCAGCAAATATGGTACCATTTGAGAGAAGAGCCGAAAATCCACAACTAAAGTAGTACCATTTTGAGAGAAAATCGAATTTTCCGACCGAAAAACGGCTATTTTTATCAGTTTAGCCTCCTTAAACCCTCATAAACCCCGAAAAATTAAACCCCCATTTGCCAATTTTTATATCCACCCGGGGTTTTTCGAGGTTGCCCCCCCCTACATTGCACCAATTCTTTTCTGGATTTTTTTCTTAACATAATCAATATGGATATCAAATTTGAGTTGATTGTCAACCATAAGTCCGAGATATTTAAACATTTTGCACTCTTTGATAGCATAATCATCAACGATTCTTATTTTAACAGAGAAGTTTGCCTTATCAAAAATTAGAATTTTAGTTTTTTCTATATTAAGAGATAGTTTATTGACACTCAGCCACTTTATAATGGTTAACATTTCAATCTTAATACTCAAGTAAGTTCTACGACAAATATTATTGAATAACAGTGCCCCATCATCTGCAAAAAGATATGGGTGAGATAAGTTACATGCATTTACCAGGTCATTGATGTAGATACTAAATAATAGTGGTCCTAATAAGCTACCTTGTGGGACACCAAACTTAACAGGAAGAAAAATACTCTGTCTACCTAAAAATTTTGCTGCCTGTTTTCGGTTTGATAAGTAGTTTTCAATCCATAGGATAACAGTACCATCTACTCCATAAAACTTAAGTTTGTCAATAAGTATCTTATGGTCTACTGTATCAAAAGCCTTCTTGATATCAAGAAAAATTAGTGCTGGGGTATTCCCTTGAGATTTGTTGTCAAAGATTTTGTCAAAAAGGTCCATGGTAAGATATGTTGTAGAATAGTTTTTTCTAAATCCAAATTGATGATTACTTAGTATATTATTACTTTCAAAATAATTTGATAGTTGCATGTTGACACAATGTTCTATGCATTTTGATACTATTGGTAGAATGGATATTGATTATTGGTCTATAATCATTAGGATCATTACAATCTCCTGTCTTGAAGATGGGTGAGACTACAGCTTTTTTGCATGAATCTGGAAACTGGCCTGTTGATAAGCTTAGATTGACTATATGTGTGATGCTATGGGCTATTATGGGTAAGATCGATTTAATCACTCTGAGTGGTAGGAGATCCGAAATTGCCTTATTTGAAGATAGTGATAGTACATAATCTTTAATTGTGTCACTAGAGACTTCATTAAAGGACTCTAAAGAGGAATTTGGGGCATTTGAAAGAAAGTCCCTGTGACTTATGTTTTCATAAATGGGTAGGTACAGTAGCATTTAAACTAGGACCAACCTCACAGAAGTGTTTATTCATAGTATTGGCAGATAATTTATTTTCATCCACTCTAGGCTAGTTGCTAGTTTTAATTTAGTTGCTAGTTTTAATGATTTCCAAATACCTTTCAGGTCGTTTTTAGCACTTTTAGACTTTAAGTCGTTTACAAGGTTGTCACGTTTATTATTTTTGGTGATCTTATTGGTTATGTTGCGTTGTTTTCTATATTCATCCCAAGCAAGATGTGCATTGATACAATTATTACATAGGTACATTACAGTTTCCACATTTGGAGTTGTTAACTTTTTTAATTCTAACTTGGAATTTCCTGTGCAACTTCTTTTTTAACTTGATAGCATCCAAACTTTCTTTAGATGGTTTGTAGATAAAATTCTGGTGCTTTTTGACAGACTTGAGGGGAAAGAAGTGGTCATGGAATTTATTTAGATGTGTTTCTAAGATTGATACAGCATCATCAACTTGGTTGCTATCAAAGAGTGGCTTTAAGTCTACATTTGCTAAATACTTCTGAAAAGCTTTTATATTATTATTACTGTAGTCATAAAATGTTAACTTCTGGAACTTAGCAGGTAACTCTACTTTAAATTGAATTTCACACTTAATGGAGAAGTGATCACCAATCTGTTCAGGAAGGACTGATGATGAATCAAAATCTGAATAGCAGTTTGTTATTAATACATCAATTGTGCTGTATGTAAACTTACTACCTCTCTTGGCTACTCTAGTATAGTTCTGGATTGTTTGTACCATGTTAAAAGATTTAAGAGTGGAGTCTAGTTTCCCATAGTCAGAATCAGTTATCTTGTTCTGATCAACATTAATATCTCCTATCCAAATTACTTTCTTCCCCTTTAACTTAGTCATGCATTCAGTAAAATAGTCTATAAAAGTATAAAGTCATCTAATTTACAATAACCATTTGAACGATAGAAGCCACAAATAAAGTAGTTACTACTTTATCCATTTGGCTTCAATTTTAAACTTTTCATCATATGCTACCTTGTTACTAATCAATAAACCACATCCACCTCTACTGCCAGTACCCCTATCTTCACGAAGAAATGTATAGTTTGTAGGGATATTTAGTGTGTTAGTTGCAATTGAATCATTTAAATTAGTTTCATTCAAAGATAGGATATCCATTTCATACTTTTTAACCATATCTGAAATTTGTGTAGATTTTGATATTCCTATTAAAGTATTAAACCTCCCTGTATGTTACAATGACCCAAGGTTAAATTGTGTAAATTATTCATGACAAGCAATCCTTTATCAGCAATAATATTACTAATTTAAAAAAAATCAAAATCAATAAGGGTGTGAAAGAGAGAGAAACTTTGTCAAATGTGAGAAAAACTGAGTAGTTCACCAATAGTAAGCAGGATTAGGTACATGAAATTGATTAATGTAATTAATTGATTAGCTACAATTCTTTAAGCTAGGTCTCAAGAATCATGATGTGCAATATACTTCAAATATTTTCCAAGTCTTATAACTCCATACCTATTAAGATGGACATTGTCATCACCATTTGTGCTGAAATAGTCATTCTTCCTATATCCTGATTTAGTACTGAAAAGACAACGTTTGCACTCAGATTGCAACATGGTAACATACGGAAGAGATTGATCAATGCCATAAATAAATCTGTTAAGATCATTGATGACCTGGTTACGACACAAACTGGTTCGAGGTAGAATGTTCATGATGTTGATCTTTGCCGTTTGAGACCAGTTATGTAAAAAGGCTATGAGATTACTTATGTCTGACTTGGCCTTTTAAGGAGATGGTCATGAGAAACATTATTTGTTGCACAGAGAATGAAGATTTTTGAGACTTTGTGGGCATTGATTTCAGTGAATTTTGTGTCCCTTTTGAGTCTATGCAACATTTCCTCAGCTGTAGCTCCTGGATAGTACAATACATGAGCTTTCTGATGGCTGGATGACATTTTAGATTCATTTATACCCCTAAACATGCTTGAACTAATGTAAAGGACAGACTCATTCTCATCTGCTGCTAATGATGGGTGATTAGATGACACTGCACGTCTGAGGTTGTAGATCTAGGCTCATCTGATACTGGTTGCTGATGAAGTGGAACACTATAGCCATTGGGCAAATCAATGTTGGGGGGTTTTAGCAAGCGACAAGTTATGCTTATTCTTGGGGCCTTAGAAGCTTAGAGTTGTCCACTGGAATGCCATGTTCATATACAGATTGTGACTCTTTACTCATGATGAATACTTCTCCATGATTGGGAAAGAATTCAGTTAACTCATGGCTTCCTATCCTTCTGAATAAGATTTTCCTGGTGTGTCCTATAGTGATGGTCAGTATGGAGGAACCATCAACAATGTCTGACTCATTGTCAGAGTGGAAGCCAAGGCTATCACTACCATTTGCATATTTGGTAACAAGCACACTGTTAAAAAGAAAACTTGGATGGTTAGTGCGGAGCTGTTCTAAGATGCCACTTATTTGACTTTGACCTTCTGGGAATGGGCTTGTTGGGTGGGTCCTACCACTGTACTGATATGCATGAGGGCTGTATAAGCATGTGGACCTATTACTATGGAATTGAATGAAGTTGGTTTCTTTATCTAGAGCATCCAGGGAAACATGTGCAAATGGCTTGTCAGAAAGTTTCAAAAACGGATTCAGAAGAGTATTATCATGTTGAGGGGCACCTGTTGTTGAATGTGGTAGCCTGGTTTCTTTGTCATTATTAACATTACAGAAGATTTCAAATAGCACATTAGAACACTCAGCCTCCATTCCTGGATCAGTCTGAACAGATTTAGCAAACATGTCTGATAGTTGTTGTTCATGCTGGGTACTACACATGTTATCAGTTTGAGTAGATTTTTCTTCTTTTGGGTGGAATAATAGTTCAAAAAGATTATCTAGCTTTTCATTTAAGTCCTTAACTTCTTGCTTATTAAGGGCAATACATTGTTCTTTGAGTGAATCACAATTGGCACAGGGCCCAGAAGTGTCAAGAGTTGACAAGTTCATAGGGAAAAGATATTTGATAAGGCAAATAAAATGTTACCAGGAGTAGAGATGTTGATGATGATGGAGAGTAGATTTGAGATATAGGGAACTTTAGCTTTACTCTTTACTGGTGATCAGCACTCTGTTTGCAAGCTCACATGAAAACAGTTGTCTCTCTCTATTCTTGGTCAAATCTGAAACACATGAGGAAGCCTATCTCCCGTTCCAATACAACTAGTGGTGTTGATCGCTCAGCAAGTTGATTGATCACCAGTGTATGGAAGACAATGTACTTTGGCCAAAGAACTCAGCACAACAAGTACACTGTCACTAGCAATGGGAGAAGGTACTGAAGGAGTTGCGCTAGCAAAACTCTCTCAGGTGACTCAAATTTGATTGTAATTAGTAGTGTTGTTAAGTCTGTTTCGTAGAACTTCTACTGGGTCATCACATGTGTCCGCGACTGCCCTAGCAGATTCGCCTCTGCTTTGTTCATGCACCAATCTAACAGCGATCCATTCAATGAATTGCTGGCTGAAACCATACCGTTTCAGCTTTTCAAGTAGCAGCCGGTGATCCACTTTGTCAAATGCTTTTGCATATCATATGCTAGTGCAGTGAGCACATCAAAAAATGTACCATCACTCAGTAAATCTATTGAAAATCCAAGTCAAGATGTCATAGTGTTAAATACTGACGCTCAGAATGTAGACTATTGCAAAGTTGTCAAATGTATTGGAGATCAGCTTAATTCAGTCCCTGTTGACTTTCTTCAAGAAAAACAGTCCCAAAAGAAAATTATCATAGGTTTCCCATCATCTGAAATGAAAGAAAAGGGGAAAGATTTGGCATAATAGGCCGCGAACTTTAGTTCGCCGCGAACTCGGGCGAACTCAGGCGAACCCGCGCGAACTCCGCGCGGGTTCGCAAGCGTTCGCCGACAGTTCGCCAATTTTTTTCCTTGGCGAACTCCGCTGAAGTTCGCCGAGAGTTCGCCGGACGTTCGCCGAACTCCGGGCGAACTCGAGCGAACTCAGGCGAACCCGTGCGGAGTTCGCCGCAAACTGGCGAACAAGTTCGCCGCGAACTAGTTCGCAGCGAACTAAAAATTTTTGGTTGGCGAACGATTGTTCGCCGGCGAACAATCGTTCGCGGCGGACTAGTTCGCCGCGAACTAGTTCGCCAAGAACTAGTTTTTTCTAAGTTCGCGGCGAACTAGTTCGCGGTGAACTTCATTATTCATTTTATGCTGCGAACTTGTTTGTCATCAACTATAACAATTCCGCTGCAAACTGCCAAACTAGTTCACCTCGAACGATCGTTCGCCAACCCAAACCCTAACCCGAATCCAAACGTGAACCCAAACCCGAACCCAACCCCTAACCCTAACCCAAACCCTAACCCTAACCCTAACCCAAACCCTAACCCAAACCCTAACCCTAACCCATTAACCCAAACCCTAACCCAAACCCTAACCCGAACTCAAATTCTAACCCAAACCCAAACCCTGACCCAAACCCTAACCCAAACCCTAACCCAAACCCTAACCCAAACCCTAACCCAAACCCAAACCCAAACCCAAACCCTAACCCAAACCCTAACCCAAACCCTAACCCAAACCCTAACCCAAACCCTAACCCAAACCCTAACCCAAACCCTAACCCAAACCCTAAGGGGCCATCCATAAAGGACGTCCGCAATGAGGGGGGAGGAGGGAGTCTGCCCAATGCGGACGTTTGTGGACATAGGGGGAGGGGGTGTTTGGTCAAATGCGGACGTCCGCAATTTTTGGAAGTTATGGTCGATTTGACGGTTATTTCACGAGAAAATCGTGAAATTTCGGGCCCAGAATGATGACTCAAAAGATTTTTGGTATGTGTCCCATATAACTCTGGCTGAGTGACGTCACAGACCTAAAGGTCAATTTTTCTGTATCCTAAACCTAACCATGACCCTAACCAAAACCCTAACCTTAATCCTAACCCTAACCCTATCAAATCCTGACCCTAATCGTGACCCTAACCCTAGTCCTTAAAGCGCTAGGTGCGCTTAACTATATTTTTCTGACTGACGTCATTATCATAGATAATGAAGAGCCAGGAGTTATATGGGACACTAGCCAAATTTATAAGAAACTAGTGCGGACGTCCTGTGGGGAAGGAGGGGTTTCTGAAATGCCGACGTTTGCGGACAAGGGGGAGGGAGGGGTCTAAAATGCTCGAAATTTTGCGGACGTCCTTTATAGTTCATGGATGGGCCCTAACCCAAACCCAACCCAAACCCAAACCCAAACCCTAACCGAAGGCAAAGGGGTCAGACAACGTCGGACAAGAGTTCGCCGCGAACTAGTTCGCCGCGAACTTAGAAAAAAGTAGTTCGCGGCGAACTAGTCCGCCGCGAACTAGTTCGCTGCGAACTCGTTCGCCGCGAACGAGTCCGCCGCGAACTCCAAAAAATAGTTCGCCAACCAAAAATTTTAAGTTCGCTGCGAACTAGTTCGCGGCGAACTAGTTCGCCAGTTTGCGGCGAACTCCGCTGAGTTCGCCTGAGTTCGCTCGAGTTCGCCCGGAGTTCGGCGAACGTCTGGCGAACTCTCGGCGAACTTCAGCGGAGTTCGCCAAGGAAAAAAATTGGCGAACTGTCGGCGAACGCTGGCGAACTCGCGCGGAGTTCGCGCGGGTTCGCCTGAGTTCGCCCGGGTTCGCGGCGAACTAAAGTTCGCGGCCTATTATGCCAAAGATTTACTTGCTGCATGCCCAGAAGTGGTATCTTGTGGTTTTGCTGTCAATGATGCCAAGAAAATGTTACCTAAGATCACTGTCACAAACATTCCAAATAGCTAAATAGCATTGCAGTATATTATAAGTCGTGAATATGCACCAAAAATTGTCTCACTCGACCCCTCCTACGTCATAGTCACGTGACTTGATCACATGACCTGTTCACGTGACCCACATTACCCATTCCCACCCCCTTATCATGATCACATGACCGATTCTTGTCACGTGACTGTAACAGCCACTCATTTTTATCGCGTGACTATCAGCATGTGACCAAAACGGTCACGTGACCCACCCCCCTGCGGAGCAGGGGGTGGATCCCGGGCCACGTCATAATCATGCGATAAAGTGTAACAGTATGTCGACGAGGGTGTGGTGAATATGCCCGCACATACCTTTACAATTTTATTACAGACAAACCATAGCTGCTAGAAAGCTGATTTTCACTCTATCTTCGATTTTGCCTATTTCGAGTATGACTGAATAAAAATAAATTTTCAATTTTAATTAGTTCGTTAATTAAGGCTAATTTGATTAAAGATGGTTGCAAAAAAGTACCTTAAAACTAGCGTGTGGTATTTTGACCCTACAGAGGCGCATGACATCAAAGGAATCTAATTGCGGTTGAGAAATTAGACCCAGTCCCTCCTTGCACCCATCTTTGGAACTCGTAATTCGATAACAATTAGTGCGAGGGATGGGATAGTGTAGGAAACCTAATCATGTGGAGACTTCATAAATACACAGGAAATTATTTTGAAAGTGTAAATAACGATTTAGCGGCAAGAAAAACAATGAGATCATGTGTGCCATTTATAAAGTAGATCTTTTGCAAGAGTGACGTAACTATCATTATCCAGAGTGTGGAATTGATATCGCCCGTGAGTCAACAATTTTGCTTCGGACAGATTTGTCCATCAGATGATATTACAAAAAGTTGAAATACCCTTACTGTTTGTGTTAAGTATACCTTACTTAACAAAAGTGCACTGTATGTATGAGG
Organism: Beroe forskalii; assembly: GCA_011033025.1. NCBI lineage: Eukaryota > Metazoa > Ctenophora > Nuda > Beroida > Beroidae > Beroe > Beroe forskalii. Next base: position 347,762 of record WFMF01000118.1, on the reverse strand, counting down.
ATTTCAATGCCGCTTAATTACCTAGAGCACTGTAATACCTTATCACCTTGTCTGTCAGAACGCGAAAAAATTGAGCTTATCAGCTACCTAAGCCATTATGGCCTTTTGATTACTTCTTTCTGCAGTACACCTATTAAATCGTAGGTAATTATGACTTAATGATCATCGATAATTTTAGATAATCAGCAATGTTATAACACTTCCTACCGGGTAGAACGTCAAAACGTAGTTGGTAATCTTAGAAAGTTGTTAGCCGTACGATTTGGCCTTGTTTTTGGTCGATAACGGAGTTTTGAGTCTGGAGAATGGTGCAATGATCACAATAATTGCATTCCTAATATGGAAACAGAAGCCGTATCTTATGGGACAAAATTATCACGGACGTGACATTCACGCTGATAACCTCAGCATGAAGATTAACGTCCGTGAAGATTTTTGCGGTGATACTAATGTCCGTGAAAATTAAGTCAGTTATTTCCTCTTAAAATTTATCGGGTAGAGACGCAATATTTCTGACTTTACTGCTTTAAATGCAGAAATAATGAAAATTTCTAAGGAAATTTTACCTCTTTTTCGTGAAACATGGAAATTTATCATAGGTACATATTAATTACTTAACGAAAAAGTGAAAAATCTTCAATTCAAGTGTTCAGATCGTGGAAAAATTTGGAAAGCGAATTTTTGTCTTTTTGTTGCAATTTGAAATGACAGGATCGATCTTGAATATTAATGATGTCTGTGAAATTTTAGCTTTTTAGGTCCGTGAAACTTAATCCGTGATAGGTAATTATGTCCGATAAGGTAATTCTCTGTTGGCATACGGCAGAGATTGGCCATAATAGTTGGTGCATTTCTAAAAGGAAAGCTGAGCCACTCATGAATTCTGAAAAACGTATCATTTTCTGAACCTTGTCGTTGGAAGTTGGCTTCGGTCAAATATGAAATGAAAGTACAAAATTCGTCCCTGAAACGGCGTTTTATCTGCGATAATAGGTACCGACGCTTTTTCCTACAATACCATACAATTTCCCAATGTTGGTGAAACAAACATTGTCTGTTGTTTTTACTATTTGATGAGATACATCAGCTACACGTTAGCTGTGAGGCAACTAAACTGTTTCATAGTTAGCTGTATGATACTGTGTTAGCTGTGAGGCGACTGTGTAATAGTGGGTGAAATCTGTAGGTATTAGATATTATAACAGGCTACAGTGTACCTAATAGGGGACGGACATTTCATCCCAAGACACTATTCATCTCACAATAAGTATATCAGCTCTCTGCAAGGGTAAGGTTATGGGTTTGGATCAAAGTTGGGGTTTGGGTTTGGGTCATGGTTAGGGCAGGGAGATAATGTGACCTGAGATGAAATGTCGTGAGATTAAGAAATCGCCCACCCGGTCGGTGTTATAGTTAGTTGTATGAATGCTGTGTTAGACTGTTAGCTGTGAGGCGACTGTGTCATGAATACTGTTAGCCGAGATAGTAGATACTATAACAGTATAACAGGCGACAGTGTCATAGTTACTAGTTAGCTGTATGGATAATGTAACATCTTTCTTAGATGAGATATAACAGGCGACAGTGTCATAGTTAGCTGTATGGAAACTGAAACATCTGCGTTAGCCGAGATATAAAGATATAACAGGCGACAGTGTCATAATAAGCTGTATGAATACTGCGACATCTGTGAGGCGACTGGTCATAGCTAACTGTATGAGTTTTGTGTGACATTTTGTGATGCTCTTCTTAGCTTTTTAATGGTTTTAACAATTTACGATATTATACTGTACCTACTGCAAATTTTTATATCTTTCACGTCAAAACTACAGCTTTCTCGGGCTGGTAATTTCTGTAAGTTTACGAGGCCAGGCTCTGTTCACAGAATTTTGTTTGCGCTACCTAAAGCAATTTTACATTAATCTTACACTCTTGAGAGATTATCATGTCTGTAATGTAATCTGAACATTATCACACTATCACCGGCAACATTACCTTAGCAGGCCGCAAATCTAATTAGCTGCAGGCAAGCCCACTCCCACCTTTGGAGAAGTGTTTCAAAACCTAATTACGCATCCACTACAGAAGCGAATCCTTAATTATTTAATTAGTAAAATTTTGCACGTGTTAGAAGTTGGAAAAAATAAAATAGTGGAGTTCAATACGCAAGCACACAGCATCACAGTCATACAATTTTTAAGAAAACAAACGTTCAGAAAGTGTAGGACCTTTTCACCACACGCTCGTCCACTCTCTACCATGTCTAGTCCATGGTTGCACACAATCAAACAAAACGTCATCAAATCCTACATCCCCCCTATAAATATACCTGCATGTAGGTCAGAATTCATAAAATTCACCTCTGCAGTTAGTCTTTGTTACTGTCTTCTGTTTACCACCATGGTTAAAGAAATTACATGTGTTCGTTGTGAATCTGTAATGCTTTATAAAAATTATAAGCGACATTTGCTGACATGTGGTGGGGCGGGTCGCTTCTGCCCTATTTGTCAGGAACACATTCATCTCGAAGGACAGCTGTTAACTGATCATCTACTCCATTGTCAACGCAAATGGTTGGTTTCATTTCTTCGATAATTCCTTGCTTCATAATTCCTGCTCCTTGAAAATTGCAATGTCCCACTTGCTTGCATTTCCCTGAATTCAACTGTTACGTTTATGTATCTAGCTTTAACAATTGTTATCGTAATCATTGACACAGCTTTCATGCGAGGACTGTGGTGCCCGTTTCACAACTGGTAGGGCCAGAAGCTCCCACCAGTCCCTGATCAATATCATTGAGAACGGATGACCATATGGGGATGACCAAAACGTCATGACTTAATTACTTAATTAAAAATTTGCTCCTTGGTTTTCTTAATTTTCAATGAGTAAATAGGACAGCGAAATACCCATACAATTCTTATATCGCACTTTCGAAATACGTTGAAAACATAGAAGCAATAAGCATTGCTCTCAGCTATTATAATGAAAGATATATAGGTAAGTACGAACAGTAAGCGGATGAGTTTTACATCATTATAGTGTTCCAATGTATTGAATTAGTGACGGTAAAAGGTTAAACAGAACAGCTATCAATTTATTAAAGCTGCAGCAGATACTATTACGGATACAAAGCTCTGCTGGATGACCAGGAATGTGATTACCAAACGCTATATATTTTCTACTTTGATCTATGTAAGTGATACTTTTTGGGGTTCTGGAGGTGAGATTTGCGATTCTCACCTCCGTAAAGCCAGAAAATCATATATTAACGTTGGCAAGCTAATTAGATTTGATCATAATGTATCTCTATGATTTTGGTCATCCTTGAGCTCTTGAGCGCAGAGGCATCATGATATCACGTTATCACATAATATATGCTCAGAATAAATAGGCAGTCGCAATGACGCCATCAACTTTGTATGCACTGTCAAATTGTTGAAAATAACCGCCTACTTTTCGCGTGTGGGGTATAATTGAGTGATAATAAGATCTTACTTGGCTGGGACCGGATAGATACGCTGATATGGGGGAATTGGAATGTTCTCAATTGTACCTATAGTATGCGAATAAATTTATCAAGCACATGAACCACGAAAAACTTCACAGTGTTGTTTTGATACTAGCTAGTAGAGTAGTACTGTAGCTCTTTTGTTCTAACATGTCGAAGTTCGCCCACAAGTAGGTTTAATACATTTTAATTTATTACCTATGACCTATGCCCATGTCAGCCAACCCTGTAGAAACTAACATAATGAATCTTTGTTGATTATAACCAATAACATAATCTATTTGTCTAAAATCTTCGATCAAAATTTCCTGAATACCATTGAGTTTTAAAGCTTAAAAATCAATATATTTTTTGTTCCAGAAAAAATTCAAAAAATGGATGACCAAATTTCACTTCGGGGATGACCAATTAAATACGATGTTGATATGGGCCACCAGTGCGGACGTTTACAGCCCCCACAGAAGAGACGCAAAACCTGTGCCCCCAGTGGGTTGCAGGAGAAGACAGCAGTGGATGGGCTCTTCAAGATTATCGAAATTCCCATCACTGCCACCACTCCCTCAGTTGCAGAGGAGTTGCAGAGTGAGATGGAACGGTTGACGGATATACTGAGGTAAAAATTTCATGAGTAACAAAAATAGCAACAAAATAGATGAAAAGTGTTGTCAAGTATGTTTGTTTTCATATGATAAAAGAGTGTTAATTATTCTATAGTAAAGACTTATTCGCACATGAATTCACAATTTACATTTATCATTATATTATTATTATTATTATTATTATTATTATTTTCAATTAAGAACCTTGCAGAATGCAGCTGGACTTCTACCGTGCAGTGCGGTTCTACTTCAGCTTGCAAGTGGTGCTCCAGAAAGCCGTACAGATCGAGGAGGAAACCACTGCCTCCTTCCGAACCTGTGCTAGTGACCTAATCTCCTCCACACCCATTGAAGAGGAGATTTCAAGACATCCTGACATCTTGGCTGTGGACATTGATAAATTCCTGAGAAATGGTGATTTCTAATTATTGTGAACATGAGATTCGGTAAAATTTTCTGTAAAACTTTCATTCCTTGAAAATTATTGTGTTTATCAACATACAATTACCGATAATCTCAGGCTCTGGTTGGGTGGTTAAGGGTCTCAAGTGCGTCCACCTCTACATCACAAAGTACAACCCGATGAGAGTGGGCAGTTACATCCCCCTCCCGGAGCCAATCAAGAAGAAAAGAACCCTGTTAAATATCCAGAACACTGACAACAAGTACATAATGCAGTTTTTTTTTTTTTTTTTTTTTTTTTTTTAATTTTAGTTTAATTTAGCAAACTAATCCATGAATGAGAGAAGAGTGTTCCAATAAATGTTTAACATATTGTTATAAATCAACAGGTGTCTGAAATGGGCTGTTCTTGCTAGCAAACATCCCTCATCTGGTCCACATGCAAACCGCACCACAGACTACAAGCAGTTCGAGGGGGAAATCAATGATTCGGGCATCACCTGGCCAATCCCCATATCCCAGATCCCAAAGTTTGAGAGACAGAACAGGTTGATAATGCAAAAATATATAAAATATAAAGTTCTCGGAATAATGTCATTATGATGAATTTACGCGAGTAATTTATGGAATTCTTATCTTAATGAATTCTAGTCCCAAAAATTTAGAAGTCAATGAACATAAATTTATTCAAAAATTAAGATCAATTAAACCATTTGGAATTAATTCTAATGACCCCTTTGGGATACCTCTACTCTCATTCAAGACTTAGGTGGTTTTCTTTACATTTGATTTGCTTTTTTCCTAACCTAGCTTATTCTCATTGTAGGCACTGATGATGTGTAAAACGAAAGATTTCTGTCTCATTTTGATGAGAGTTTAATTCAGTATATCAGCATTTCATTCTTGTCAGAGCGATTGGGAATTTATGTATTCAATTTATGTTGCTCTTTATCTATTTAACCTAATTTCAGTGTTCGTGTCAATGTCGTGGGATATGATGATGAAGCAAAGCTCGATCCATTCTACCCATTGGCAATTTCCAAGTCTACAAACAGTGAGCATCCAGTGGTGAATGTGCTCCTCATTGAGAACAGAGACACGACACACTTTGTCCTAGTGAAGTCTCTCAGTGCTTTGTTACGTAAAGGAAACACCAGGGACATTAAGCACTACTGTGAGAGGTTTGTTGAGCGAGTATATTGTATTCTCAGTTGTATCATACACATTACACACATCACTCTATCTATGTTTGTGAATTAATTGGTACATTAAAGTTTGTAACGGTATTCTATATTCTAATACAGTATTATATTTTCAGATGTTTCCATGGTTTCACAAGTCCTCAAAATCTTGAGAAGCACAGACCTAGTCCCAGTGACAGAACACTGCTGATCTGCCACGCTCAGCGTGGCGAGAAGTCGGCCTCTCGAGACGTGATTTTGGTGAAAAATGGACCATAAAATTGTATAAATTGATAATGTTTTAAGTTTTTGAAAACTATCATAAAATCATAGAAGCATTAAATATGCGGTTGAATATTCATGCCACCAAATAAAACTCGTGCTGGTAACCAATTTGAACGCATTCAATCATGGCTCAGCTTCAAGCTTTCAAGGCTCGGCTATGGTATCGTTATTTCAGCGGCAAGCATAAGCAGAAATCAATCTGAAGTGAAGACATAGAGAAAATCACGTCTCTGAGCTAAGAAATGCGAAATGGTGATCTCAGGGGGCAGACGTGATGTGAAATCACGTCTTCGCGCTGAGCGTGGCAAAATGCTGATCTGAGGCGCAGACGTGATCTCAAAATCACGTCTCCGCGCTGAGCGTGGCAAAATGCTGATCTGAGCGCGCAGACGTGATCTCAATCACGTCTCCACGCTGAGCGTGGCAAAATGCTGATCTGAGCGCGCAGACGTGATCTGAAATCACGTCTCTGATCCGAATGGTATTCCGTAATTAAAATATCATCATTACCCGGTTGCCTGTTTCTATTTTGTTACTACCACATGTTCGTTCAATAGGCACTTTTGTATCACCAATACTACATTCTAGTCTATAATAATTACGTCACATTAAAGAGCTCTCCAATCGTGTAACATGTAAGTACATGATATATGACATTGTTATGAATAAGATGTGTTCTGTGATATGAACAGTATTACATCCTCTCATTTCAGATGTGCCTTTGATAGATTTGTTTTGTTGTGTGTACCTGCGCTAAATCAGACAGGACTCAGATCTTTTCAGTGAAAAGATCGAACAACCCGTTTCCGGGGACATGGGACAAGCAAGCTCCAGACTCGGATTAGATAGAGCTTGACCGAACCCAGCACCCCGTGCTCCGACTCCTGTATTGGAGTATGGCTATTTTGTAACTTTCTATTTCTGCTTTAATTTATTCACCTTTGCAGTGTGTGAAACCTATTTACTTTCTTTGCCTCTATTAACTGCAATGTTCGCTAAATGTTGGAAATATGTACCACCTTTTTCCACAGAAATAACATACCTAAAACTTACCTGCTTGCTTAATTTAATAAATACTCGGGGCTCCCCAGGATCAGGGAGACTACCCCAAGATCAGGGATTTTCCCCAATAACAGGGGACTCTCTCAGGATCAAGCTATCAAGGGAAGCAAGGAGACCCTCCAGAACCAAGGACATGTTTTGCAGGACTGGATCTTTTCCTAAGATCTTGTCCTAGGATCAAGGAATATACCCTGTGATGAAGGAGTGAGCCTGGATGATGAGTCTGTCACAAGATAGAGTCTTTACCAGGTTCAAGGATTCTTTCCAGTATCGAAGTGCATCTTATTAATGAGTGTATCCCAATATCAAGGAGACTATCCAAGGCCAGGATCAAGGAGACTCTCCTAGGATGTGAAAGAATACAATTCAGGAACAAGGAATCCAGTCCTAGGGTGAAAGAGTCTTTCAGGTAAGGAGTCTTTCAGATGAAGGGGAGTCTTTCCCAGGATCAAGGAGTCTATCCCAGGATCAAGGAGTCTTTCCCAGAATCAAGGAGTCTTTCCCAGGATCAAGGAGTCTTTCCCAGGATCAAGGAGTCTTTCCCAGGATCAAGGAGTCTTTCCCAGGATCAAGGAGTCATTACCATCATCAATAAAATGAGTGTATCCCAAGGACTATCCTAAGTCAAGGTATGTTGGTAAGTTAGAGCACAGCACAACAATTAAGAAATAACCCAAACACATGTAGACAGCAGAATATTCTAACTGACCAAACTTGAATAATCTTTGGCATATCAGCAAAATAACTTGAAAATTCTTTGTGTATATACACCAATTTGCAATATTAACATTTCCAGAAAAATGACAGGCTTTAAAATTAAAACAAAAATCGCTAAAATATAATGGCATAGTAACTATTTGAACCATAGGGAACATAGAACTTTTTCTACATATTGTGAAAAATTGAAATATTTTGAAAATTTTGTAATTTTCGCTGCATATTGCAATGATGGACGTGAGAGTGCGTACTATTGGAATTTGAATCACGAATGTCGCGTCAAATTCTCACTTGTACGGCGCGCGCGACCGCCGAATTTGCGCGCACCCAGTGCCGGGGGTGCCTATAGTGGGGTTAAGGGTACAAATTAATGATCTGAGTTGGTTGTGTGGCCAAACTTTTTTTCCGTCCTGGCAAGGACGGCAACCCCCTCACAGTAAAAAAAGAAAACTTGCGTTTGAAAATAGTCAAGGAAGCATCTGAGAACTTCGAAACCTATCTTAAACGATTCCTCGTTAAATTCTACGTAGGAGTCGACCCCTCTCGAGTGAATGCGTATACCAAAATCAATAGTTGGATTAAGGGTACAGTTTGGGGGACAAGCCAAATAGGGCTAAAATCAGTGGGTTGTCTTAATGTTGCTGAAAAATGGTTAAAAATCCTGCAATTGACCTCAAAGGTTATTATGACTCTCAAATGATTAGAGCAGATAGTGTTGTAAAGTAAATGGTTAAAATTCATTCCAAATGTGGTTTTTTGGTGGTTAAAGTAGAAAAAAGTCACATTTAACCACTTTCTGAAATTCGTTTTTGGCTCAAAATGGTCTCAGAAGCTGATATAAGCCTTTATTTTAGTATTTCATTGAAATTTCCACTTAAAAGGCTAAATTGTTGCCATAAATGTGGTTAAAATAAACAATGGTAAAATAGCTTATAATCTGTTATCATCAAAATAGTGGTTAATAATGGCCTGTAAGAATTGGAAACTGTCATACACATATTTTGATGATAGAAACAACATATATAATATGAAAAATATGCACTTTGTTGATTTTTGGTGGTTAAATAGATCAAGAAAGGCATTTTTAACCTAAATTTGGGGGTTTTAACCACTAAATTGGCACCTTTTTGTCCTGAATTTGAAAGGAGAATGTTCTCTAAGGTGTTAAAGAGTATATGCAATCAAATTTATATCATTCTGACCATTTTTGGGTGCTGAAAGGGTGGTTAAAAGGACATTATCCAGAAATGGCCATTTTAAGCAAAAATGCTGTTTTGGGCCATAAAGTGGTTAAATTGAATTTTTGATGGTTAATTCCAATTCAGAAAGAAACATAACATTAAGATAAACTACCAAACTGAATTTGAGCCAATTACAACTTTGCGTTGTGGAGTTATGTGGTTAAAACTTCAAAAACCAGTTGTCCGACTAGCCTAAAAAATAAAGGTTATCGTTAACCACCACCAAGACTACATCAGATACAGAAAATTTATTGGTGTTGGGAATTTCTGGCATTATTGGCAGACCATATACAACAAAAATTTTGATAGTCTGGTCTATGTTGTAGTTGTTATTGCGGTTAAACGATTTCAGTGGACGACAAGTCGAAAAAAATGTTTGGGGCCCAATTGGTGGTTAAATTTGATTTAACCATTTGAAACCCATTGCATATGATTTTCGCAATGGAGTTCTAACACAATATGTTGGCTCTAGGGAATTGGTCTTTGCGTTGCTGAGTTATGTGGTTAAACTATCGCGCATCACTTGCCACGACGCGAGCGGGAAAGCCACTTATCGTTAACCACCACCGACATTTTTTGAGGTAAAATGTAGGACCTTCACCAAAACTATTTCGCAATGGGGCTCCACCTAACCACCAAGTCTCAGAACTCTTCCTCCTTTTTTTTCAGCCGTGGTGGTGAAATAACCACGCCAAGGCTGGGGAAACCCGCTTAACCTTCACCACCGCCGAGCCAACATGAGGTAAATTTTCAAGCCCCATTGGATTAAGTCATACTAAATTTCATCTCTGCTGGACTTGGTTTCAGATCTCAGAGATTTATACTTTTCTCAATATTTGCCACTCTTTGTGGTTAATTGAGTACTTGTCCCCTAAAATTGCCAATTTTGGCCTTTTTTTCACCACTTTTTGGCCCCTGGTTCTCACCAGAAGGCTTTGGAAGGATCAAATTTATGCTTGGTCGACAGCTCAATGCCTTCTGGATGTGGTGTAACTGGTTTCAATTATGAATTCACTAATTTGTGGTCATAGCAGTGGTTAAATGTGAGCTAGTTGGAATTGTAACCTTAATCCAACTATTGATGTCCAAATCTCGAGATATCTCGAACGTAACCTTGCCAGGACTATATAGTAATGCATCGATGTCACAGGACGAATATATATAGATAGACGTGATAATTTTAGGACCAAAACGGGAACAGGGTAAACTCAAAAACCATAAAAGATACAGACATGATCGAGGGTGGGTTTTTTTCAGCAAAGATAGCAGATTGTCTTAGGCTATGTAGGAAGTTTCGCGGATCGATTTTTTTGCTGTTATGACGTCATCAAAATCGATAAAATCACGATTTTAGCAAAAAAACGTAATTTTGGACCACTTTGAAGCACTGTATCTGAAAAGTTTTCTACCGCTTCATGATTTCCCGACTTATGTAGCAACATTTCCTCGAGATTTAGCCACAAGAGAAGTTTCATGGTGATTGGTGAAAAAATGAGGTCGTGGGAGGCCTCCAAAAATCGAGGATCCTTATTAGGCCAAAATATGATGACTTTGAGCATCTATATCTCAGCTCACGAACATTGCTCCATCTTTTCCAGGCGTATCAATGTTCTTTCTCAGGCAAATATCAAGGGTAAAAAGTTTCAAGTCTTCCCGATTTAAGGGAAAGGTGTGGTGGCCCCTCAAAAACGTAAATTTGAGCCGCGCAAAAAAGTCGAAAATTTGGCTAAGTCCAATTTCAGGCCGAATTCCATAAGTGCAGGGCTGTTGTGCTATACGATAGTGACTGAATCAACATTTTGATTTACTTGGTACTTGAATAGAACAAGAAATGGCCCATGGAAATGAAGTGCACGTGAGTTCACGTGGACGTTTTGTAGAAATTAGGCAAATTTGAAATTTGAGTCTTAAGACCGAATTTTCGACTTGATTTGATTGAAACAAGTCACAATGCAATAGACAAACATGATTTTAGGTTCATATGACAAATTTTGCACGTGAGTTCACGTGGACGTTTTGTAGAAATTAGGGAAATCACTATTTCAAGGATTAAAACCAATTATTTCTATGTTTGACGCTTAATAACGTATGTTTAGATCATAATAACCTCTAACAATTAAAAAACGGCACCCCTGTAACTCTGTGAGGGGGTTGCTATGACAGCCGCTTGCGGTTTTGTCTGTGGTATTTCTATTAACTCAGATTTATATAAATCAATTTTCAGAGACGATAGTGCAAACAGCGTGTTCTGTTTTGGGTGAGCTTGTTGTCGACAGCTTTACTGGAGAGGGTACACTTGTGTTTGAATTCAAAGCGTATGCAGAGGAGGATTTCTCAACACCGGTCACATTCCCCCAACAGACAAACCTGGGAGAACTTCTGTACATGTGTACATGGAGGTTTGAGCATAGATCTATTGAAGGGTTTAGTAAAGTAGTAACGAGTGAAAAGTGCAAACCGGGATATTACACATGAGCAACTAATATAATGATCAATGCGGAGAAAGGATTATGGAATGGTGATGATGAAAAATGGATTTCTAGCTACCATATAAAATATAGTCTAGTGTCTCCATCAAAATTCCGAATCTCTCGGTGAAAATGGAGACATAATGTGTAAGAGATTGCAGTTACCCAGAATGCAAGTGGAAAAGCTGGATGCACTGGGACTCTAAGTCTTAATTAATTAATTATCAAAACTACATTCAAACATTCAATATTCATCATCATTATTGGCGTCTGAGATTGTTCCAACACGCCGATCTGTCCACTGTCCACCACCTGTCGAACTATAGTCTAGGAGTATGGCGGCTATTCTATAGTTCAATAGGACAGTCCAGCCAATGGCCAGGGAGTAGGTGTAAGCACCCATAGATCCCCTGGTTCACACTTGAGAAAAGCAGTGACCATCAGGCTCATCCTCCCCCCAAAACTGTTAGCAAACAACAGGACCTCGTTGGTCCTTGATCTGTCCCCAGCCTTCACAGACTTCCTATTTGGTGTTGAGAGAGGTTGGCTCTCCATACTAGGACGCAACTTTTGCATTGTGAGATGCAATGAAATTAAGGTGAGAGGGACAATAATCGGTGATCTAGCTGATAATCTGGGGGACTTAGAGCTTGACAAGTAACTTGTTCCCCCTCATGTTTAATTGCATATGTTATTTGTTTCGACAGGATTATAGTTCGAAGACAGTCCAGCCCAGGGATTGGGTGTAAGCACCTGCAGATCCCATGCACTGGTTACATTAGAGCAAAGCTGTGGAATGCTCTGAATTTATCTCTTAGTCCGGCAACCATGAGACTGGAGGAAGCATGAAGCTGACCAGCTGATAGTGATTACTATCAACATCTGAGATCATAATATACCGGGGTATCTGCAGATAAAGCTGAGTCCAGCAGAGTTTTTCCAGGCTATATTGACATCTTCAATCATGTCATCTCAAGACAAAGCCCTGATGGGGGCTATGTTTCGCTGGTACAAAGACATCAAGAACAGACAAAGCTCTGATAGGGGCTATGTTTTGCTGGCACAAAGACATCAATAACAGCAAGTTATGGGGATAGTAGTTAAACAGATATGTCAGCTCAAATGTCCCAGGACCAAGCGGCATTGAAGCCAGGCAACCAGATGAGCAACTACCTGTCACTTCCTCAACTAACAGCTTACATCACAAATATAAGAAGCCGAGATACACAGAAAACTTAGTCTTGCATACTAAGTGTTGTGAAGAAAGTAGTCTTGTCAATGTCAGTGCAAGAAAAAAAGACTATAAAAGAACGAAACAAGATCATTCAAGATGACGTGCGGAAGATGAAAGTGTTCCTTAGAGAAGATTATTGCACGAATTGGTAAAGCAGGCCATATGAAAATGACGTGCAGGATGAGGAACAGCTGGTCTTCTCAGAGTTCGGCTGTCGATCCCTGAAGGACTACTCTGACCTCTATGTGAAAACAGATGTCCTTCTCCTCTCGGATATATTCAACAGATACAGAGAGGAAGCCCTGGACTGTTACGACCTTGACCCCTTGCACTACTTCACAGCACCGGGTATGAATAAAAATCAGCTATTTTCAGACATACAAAGGAATTCGACGCTTGGAAATGAAAATGTATTGAATAGCTGTATTTCAACATGAAAAGATAAAATCATAAATAATATCATTGACTTCAATGCCCCATTCCTTACAGTAATTACCAATAGTGTGTTTATTTGATTCTTACATGTGGTCTTACATGAAGAGAGCATAATTAGGTCATCAGCCCAAAGCAGATGGCTTATAGGAGTGTTTGAAAGTGCTGGACAAATTTCATGTTCAAGGAGAGGGGATAAATCACTAATAAAAATTTTGAAAAGGTCTGAAGAAAGGGGGTGACCCTGTTCAGTGCATATGTCGTGATGGTTCTATCTGCTCGTGAGAAACAGACAACAGTGATACATAGAATCTAATAATACATGTCATTCAAGAGGACGTGCAGAAGATTAAAGTGTTCCTCAAAGAGAATTATTGAACGAATTGTGGTTAAGTAGGCCATGTGAAAATGACGTGCAGGATGGGGAACAGTCCCTACAAATTCTAAATCTGCCGTACTTATACAGTTCTCATGCAACCATCTCTTCGCAAAATAGGAGTTGGATCAGGAATGGGAATCCACTCTGGAGTTGACACAATTTACAAAGTCAGAAAAGAGTATTCAGATGTCTGCCTCCATGCCTAACCTACAGTCTCCCGCTCTGAGTCTGGCTGCACTGGACCATGACGCCACCTTCAAGGACAGAAACCAACTTAACAGTAGCAAGCATCATGTCGATCATGTCATTTAGTGACAAGTGCAACCATTTCATACTGGAAAGAAACAATTCCGTGGGGAGGAAGGACTAAATAAAAAGGGATTAGGTTCACTATAATGGGTTTGTTTTTTCAATTAGAATATTTTATATTCTTTTCATAATATTAAAGTTTTATAGATTTTATGCATGTCAACTCCTTTTCTAGCAAACAATAAACTTGTGCATTTCCAGGTTTATTTTTGTGTGCGTGTGGGTTGAATTTTGGCGTTCGTGGTGACGTGATTTCGGGAAGAGTGAGAATTTATGTTTTGAAGAAAGTGGTATATATCATCCCGTGACGTAAATAAGCATGATTATTGATTATGATATTATATCTTAAAGTTAATCTAATCTTGCATGATAAGTAAGTCAGTTCTATAAATTGTAAAGTTTAATTCAGATAACCGGTGAGTCTTCCTAGTCAATAAATCTCCATTCCAAAACTAAGCCTATAAGTCGTCCCAACACAAAGACCATAGCATTTGGCTCCCCGTCTGGGAATGGAACCCAGGTGGTCCACCTGACAGGTGGAAATACTAACCACAATACTAATTACTAACGGGGAGAACAGAAAATACTCGTCAAAGAGACGAGAGAGAGAGAGAGCTTCTGAAGGGAAATGGAAAGTAGCTGGGAATCAGTAACAGGTCCGTATGACAGCAGTAATGAGTATCACCAAACAACTCAAAACCCTCCCAGAACTCTCCAAATGCACTCCAAAGGTCAGTTTTCAAGATTTTAATCTTGAAAAATTCTTTGAGCTGGAAAAAGTGGCTGCCAGACAGCCCCACCTAGGTATCAAGTCGAGAATGAGCTATTCTCACTTTCGGTCATACCTATAGGTCCTAGAAGATACACCTTAACAGCTGGTGTCTGAGCGGACTGGCAGGAACACTGATGAATGATTTTCAGATCATTCTAAAATCTAAGCAACTCCACAGAAAGCAGTTCAGCAGATAGCAGCTCTGAATCTGAAGATACCAGTTCTTCACGGATCAATATCAGCAAAAGTAAGAATAGTGATCCCATTATAGATTTGAAGCACAAAGCTGTGCTGCAGAGTTACAGATCCACACGTGCAGCTATGCGCACAGTACAATTCAACTCTGAGGATCATCATCAATCAACTCCTCAATCTCTAAGCAACAGAGTCGACAGCAGGTACAATCGAAGCAGGCCTTCCCCTTCCACCACTCTTCTGGACAGAGACAACAGTCAGACTCACAGTGACAACCGAAGCAGGCCTTCCACTTCCAATTCCACTTCTACCAGTCGTTAAGACAGAAAAAGCAGTCAGACTCACAGTGACAGCCGAAGCAGGCCTTTGGGTGTGCAACGAACAGGATCGACGAGGACTGAAACTACTCGTCAAAGAGAAGAGAGAGTTTCGGCGGGGCAACGAAGGGTTGCTGAGAATCAGCAGCAGGCACGTGCGGCCGCTGTCCTAGGGATTATGCAACAAATCGAAGCCCTTCCGGAACTCTCTAAAACCACTCCGAAATTAGGCTTTCAAGATTTGAATCTTGATAAATTTCTGGAGTTTGACAGTGGCTGCCGGACAGCCCCAGCTCGATACAGAGTTGAGAATAAAGTATTCTTCTTCTCCAAGACGTTATGAAATTGATTTTCGTAACGATCTCAAAACCCTCTTCAACAGGTGTCTGAGCAGACCAGCAGGAACCTGGAACACTGACTCACTGAATGATTTTCAGATCATTTCAGATCAGAAGGGGATGAAGCTTAACGCAAGCCTCCTTATGACCCACACCATCCACAACATTTTGGACAGGCTGAGTGGCAAGTACCACACATTGGTTCTAGGGTACAAGCATCAGATTATTAGTTGATTGATGAGTTAATGGATACATTCAACGACAACTCTGCAACTGGATTCATAGAAATCATGAAAATTATTGCTTTTAAAAGAAATTTTCAAAAAATGTAGTTTATTCTTCACATTATTAATTGACTGAAGTGGGGGAGTGGGCTGGTAAATTATTATAATTTTAGCAAGAATCAGAATAATCAATCCCTTCTTGATTTAAAAGGAAAGAAAAACTACAGGACTGCAGCTACTACTCACAATTCAGTGTCCCATCACATCAGAATTAGCAGCCAGAATAACACAGTACACAAAACACACGAATCAGGCCTTTGATTAAACATTCACTGAAACAACGAATGGGATTAAGGAGGAAGAAAACTGCACGTGAAAGGAAAGAAAGAATTTCCGAGGGCCAAAGAAATAATTAAAATCAGCACCAGGCCCAATACTCTAGTAGCAGCGTGTAGTTGTGTATGCACTTCGATGTCCAGAATTTTTGACCATTGGAAGTTGTTCTCCAGGCAATTCTGGTCCAGAATCATCTAGGTACCACTTCTGTATCGCTAGACACATGCCTGTGGGGCCACGCCCATGCCACGCCCTTACGCGCGTATGGGAGAAATTCGTATCTCGGTCCAGGAAGGTCGTAGAGACTCCGTTTTGGGCTCAAACGAATCGCAATGGCCATGTTTATATTAGACTTGTTAATAAACATATGCCCTAAAATGCTCAGAAAAAAAGTTATGGGCGAAAAACTGATTTTCGAGCCATGCGCAAACCATATATTGGATTATTTTCATATCTCGGTCCATAAAGACCGTAAGGACTTCGTTTATGGCTCGAAAAAAACACAATAACCATGTTTATATTCGAGTTTTTAATAAACATATGTCCTAAAATGTTCAGGAAAGAAGCTATGGACAAACAACTGTTTTTTCATCCATACGCAAGGCAATTATTGCATGATGAATAAAATAAGGCAAGGGCAGGTTTCAAGATGAGGATTTCAGCGCCCTCAGCCCAACCGAGCTGAACCAACCAAGCTGTGAGTCAGCAGCTTGTTGGTTTCATTCCACTCAACTTCATCTCATGTGAGCTTTGAAATAAAGTTTTTGTCAGCTTGAGGCACATCTACTGATTTAGCATAAGAAGATCTCTGAATAAAGCTTTCAGTCTAAAACTAAACTCCCAGGTGATCTATGATAATGTGTGATTGGAAGTCACCTTTGCTTGATTTCTAGATAAGAGGTGCTCCATTGTTTTAGGTATCTGGGCTTTACTAAGAAGCACCTAAGCAGTAAGCACTGCTCATTAATTGGAATGGACTCAGACTGGTATTTGTTGATCACATGTAAAAATTTTATGATGCCACCTATTTATGGTGTCAGATATAGTTCATTCAGTCAAGTGATATTGGGATATTGATTTCGCTCTGTCTGCAGTGGATTCTGTTCTATGGATCAATGTTAAAACCTCGGTGAATTTCAAAGACATATTAAGAGAAGCCAAATGTCCATCCACAATCCACATTCTCTCAGAGAATAAAGCAGATCGAAAACTTTGGAAATTTCTAGTCTGATCCATTTAACAGCCCCTGAACTTATGTTCCAAAGTTCTTTTCATGAATTCTAATTTTATTCCAAAATTGATCCTCAATTATACGTTTATACAGTTGCTACTCGTTTTATTATTTGTACTTTTGTAGGAATTTCATTTGAATAAGTTGACGAACAAATTTTCTACTTCAAATTAACATGGTCAATGATGATTTCAAATGAGTAATGCTATCAACCATGCTAACTATATAAATTTTAACATTGGAACTGTATTATGTTTAAATGTTTTTTTTTCTGTTCACAATCTGAAACTGAATTGATTCACATGAATGCTTTCTACTTTCTAGTAAAAAATAACATTTATAATTCTTCTGATTATGATACTTACCCAAATACCTAGCAAGTTTTAACATGGTGGACATAGAACAGTTAGTGACTAAAGTTCATCATATGAGGAAAGGTCCATCCCAGATGTCTACACGTGATACCTTAAGAAGACTAACACTTGCAGAAAGATGTGTTGCTCTAGTTTGCTACATGTGTTTTATATACACAACTGGATCAATTTGGGTAGGTTAATTCCGGTTGAGTTACCTAAAATTTACGGCAGACTGGAGGTTCTAAGAGAAGTCGGCGAACCTCCAGTCTGCCAAATTTACCATATTCATATTATATTTTAATTGTGAAAATATTGCACTGGATCTGTTGAATATTTTCAAGTTGTATTCAAACTATTTGACGCGTTATTTCCTTGATTGATGTATTTTGAAACTTTTTGCAGAGGCAGCGTTCTGCTCACATTGAACTGATAGGAGAAAATAAGAGGAAACGCTTGCTGAAGTCAACAAGTGCAGGAAAGTTTCAAAAACAGCATTGGTTTATTCACATCTGCAAAAGGGCTTGTAAGACCCTGGTGATAATGTTTTCTCGTAAGTTGACCAACCATACCTTATCAGATAAGTTAGATTTTCAACATAACCAAATAGAATTAGAATCGTCAGATTTACAAATTAGTATTTAGTTTCTGTAATTTCAGACCCCAATATAGACAAAAAACAGATTCCTTGATTTATTATACCAATTGACAAAGTCTTTTCTTCGTGCATTGGATAATTATATAGCTATATAGTATATCCACCCCTAAATATTGCAGCATGTTTAACTAATGCTTAAAATGAAGCAGTAGGTAAGCAGGTAAACATGTTTTAATATTATAATATGATCTCTTTCGCTGGAGGATCAGTGAGCAAGACTTCATCGATCACATAAGCATTTGATTACTATTGAAAATTGGATATGGCATGATTAAATTTTAACCTTTTATCATTTTTTGATATTCATATAATAATATGTCAATATTTCAGACTGGGATCAACATAGATGGATGTTTATACACTTGAGAGATCTTTACAATGCCATGGACCTGGAGATTAAGTTTCATTTGGATATTTTTGTGAAAGGTTTGAATTATATTTTCATTTACTCATAATATTATAGTATTATATACTTAACCTGCCTATATTTGATTCCAGAATTGATAAACCCAGGGGCGTAGCCCAAGGGGTTTATAAGCTATAGGCCCGAGGGTTTATTCAATGTGGCAACAAATATACAAAGGTTTACCAGCCATTTCCCATGATGGCAAAAGCCCGAGAGTGGCTATAATAAATTTATACCTTATTCTAGGAAATTAAGCACTCAGAAATTTAAGCCTACACGTCATTAAGCATCATGAAATTAGGCCCTTTTGGGAGGTCTGGTGCTTAATTACATGTTGGCTTAATTAAATGTTGGCCTATTTTCATGTAACTTAAATCAATATTTTCATACTGCATTCAAATTACATGCGATATTTTATGTGTGTCGGTTATATTCAAAACAGATTTGAGTAGTATAGATCAAGGCATTAGGAAATACCTATTTGATTAGTTCCATAATGATTTCTAATCATCATTATTACATTGTTATTTCGATTCTGTACTTACTTTGCTTTACATTATCACTGAAAATGTCGAAGGTTTTTAATTCCACTTAAAATCCCAAAATTAATTGAAAATTGGGGTTTGGCAAAATTAAGCCAACACGTCATTAAGCACCATGAAATTAAGCCCTTTTTGAGGCAATGGTGCTTAATTTTCTGAGTGCTAAATTTCCTACAATAAGGTAACCTAGAAATATAGATGAAGTATTGATGTATAGAAGTATAGATGTATGAAGTAACCTCGATCAGAATTCAAATTGACTTTATCATGGAAGAATGTTTATTTTTGTATTCTTTGATCAATTTTGCTGAAACCAATCTAAGTATAGAATTTTGAATAATAATATCTAAATTTCAGAGTATTTTGGAGGTGACACAACAACCCTTTCAAATATTTTCCCGACTGATGAACACTGTCCCCAAGAAGATGGCATAGATTCATTAAACGTGGATCAACTTTCATCTACATGGCTGGCTAACATTGAGAATGAAATCATTTCTCCCCTTTCATGTCACATCGTTTTAGATGTACCAAAACTCTGTATCGACTCAAAATGCTTTTCTGACGATAAATATGACGGTTTCGCACCACATGGGTGCAGAAATAAGCGAACATCTCGAGATGATCCAGAAGAGAGTGCAAATTGTTGCAAAAGAAGTAATATTGGAGTTGTAGAATCATCTGATTATGATAATGAAGACTCAGATGTGAGTATCTCATCAGCTGTTGCTTCCAATGATGATGAAGATTCAGATATCAGTTTCTCTTCAGTTGATGGGAATAATAGTGAAGACTCGGATGTCAGTACCTCATTAGTTGCTGGTTATGATTATGAAGAACTAGCTGAATGTACCTCGTCAGTTGATGGAAATCATTATGAAAATATAGCTGCAGACGCCTTGTTAATTGCTGAAAATGATCACAGAGTTTTAGCTGTTAATACCTCTCCAGTGCCTGACAATGAATATGATGAAATAGATGTCAGTACCTCGTCAGTGCCTGAAAATGATTATGAAGTAATAGAATATGTCAGTACCTCGTCAGTGCCTGAAAATGATTATGAAGAAATAGATGTCAGTACCTCGTCAGTGCCTGAAAATGAATATGAAGAACTAGCTGCTTGTACCTTGGGGAATAAGAATGATGGACAAGTCATCAGTATCTCTGCAGAGAGAAATGATCAGAAACTGATGATCAAGGGAATAACATTAAAAAAGCCACCAGGTCCACGAAAAAGGGGAACTTCTCATTTTGCATGTGTTATTTGTGAAAGAAATGATGCCGAATCAGAATTAGAGGGTAAGGACGAGAAACGGGAGCTTATTAAAAGTATTGCAGACAAGCTAAATGATGAAACAGTCCTATATAACATAGCAAGAGCCCCATCCTCATTTCGTTACCATAATCAGTACCAGACAAAGTTACGAAAGCACCCCAAACAATGCCTTAAACTCTACATGTTAAGAGGGAAAAAGTTCAAAGATGAGCAGGTTACTAAAGAAGAAACAGTAGCTCCTCCAGAACCAGTATATTTAAAGGAGAAAAGAACTTCTAGTCGTTCAGAGGCATTAAAAAAGAAGGATAATATTAATGAAATCTGTACTATTTGTGACAAAAAGACGACTGGTTCATGGCCCAACCAAACAAAAGAACTTTATCGAGTTTCATCTAAGAATATGGGTAATAGAGCTTCAAAATTTTTGAGTGCAATGAAGTATAATGAGGATAAAGTGCATTTGAAATATATATTTTGCCACAATGTCGGCGACATTTTTGCTGCTGACGTCATGTATCATGACAGCTGCATGAGAAAGTACCTTTTACAGTACGGCCGTCAGATTGAGAAGATGCTAAATAATTTCATGAGAGAAGATTCTGAACAATCAGATATCCAAGATGTTAACAGTTTATGGACTAGACATGGTAGAGAGTGGACGAGCGTGTGGTGAAAAAGTCCTACACTTTCTGAACGTTTGTTTTCTTAAAAAATTGTATGACTGTGATGCTGTGTGCTTGCGTATTGAACTCCACTATTTTATTTTTTCCAACTTCTAACACGTGCAAAATTTTACTAATTAAATAATTAAGGATTCGCTTCTGTAGTGGATGCGTAATTAGGTTTTGAAACACTTCTCCAAAGGTGGGAGTGGGCTTGCCTGCAGCTAATTAGATTTGCGGCCTGCTAAGGTAATGTTGCCGGTGATAGTGTGATAATGTTCAGATTACATTACAGACATGATAATCTCTCAAGAGTGTAAGATTAATGTAAAATTGCTTTAGGTAGCGCAAACAAAATTCTGTGAACAGAGCCTGGCCTCGTAAACTTACAGAAATTACCAGCCCGAGAAAGCTGTAGTTTTGACGTGAAAGATATAAAAATTTGCAGTAGGTACAGTATAATATCGTAAATTGTTAAAACCATTAAAAAGCTAAGAAGAGCATCACAAAATGTCACACAAAACTCATACAGTTAGCTATGACCAGTCGCCTCACAGATGTCGCAGTATTCATACAGCTTATTATGACACTGTCGCCTGTTATATCTTTATATCTCGGCTAACGCAGATGTTTCAGTTTCCATACAGCTAACTATGACACTGTCGCCTGTTATATCTCATCTAAGAAAGATGTTACATTATCCATACAGCTAACTAGTAACTATGACACTGTCGCCTGTTATACTGTTATAGTATCTACTATCTCGGCTAACAGTATTCATGACACAGTCGTCGCCTCACAGCTAACAGTCTAACACAGCATTCATACAACTAACTATAACACCGACCGGGTGGGCGATTTCTTAATCTCACGACATTTCATCTCAGGTCACATTATCTCCCTGCCCTAACCATGACCCAAACCCAAACCCCAACTTTGATCCAAACCCATAACCTTACCCTTGCAGAGAGCTGATATACTTATTGTGAGATGAATAGTGTCTTGGGATGAAATGTCCGTCCCCTATTAGGTACACTGTAGCCTGTTATAATATCTAATACCTACAGATTTCACCCACTATTACACAGTCGCCTCACAGCTAACACAGTATCATACAGCTAACTATGAAACAGTTTAGTTGCCTCACAGCTAACGTGTAGCTGATGTATCTCATCAAATAGTAAAAACAACAGACAATGTTTGTTTCACCAACATTGGGAAATTGTATGGTATTGTAGGAAAAAGCGTCGGTACCTATTATCGCAGATAAAACGCCGTTTCAGGGACGAATTTTGTACTTTCATTTCATATTTGACCGAAGCCAACTTCCAACGACAAGGTTCAGAAAATGATACGTTTTTCAGAATTCATGAGTGGCTCAGCTTTCCTTTTAGAAATGCACCAACTATTATGGCCAATCTCTGCCGTATGCCAACAGAGAATTACCTTATCGGACATAATTACCTATCACGGATTAAGTTTCACGGACCTAAAAAGCTAAAATTTCACAGACATCATTAATATTCAAGATCGATCCTGTCATTTCAAATTGCAACAAAAAGACAAAAATTCGCTTTCCAAATTTTTCCACGATCTGAACACTTGAATTGAAGATTTTTTCACTTTTTTCGTTAAGTAATTAATATGTACCTATGATAAATTTCCATGTTTCACGAAAAAGAGGTAAAATTTCCTTAGAAATTTTCATTATTTCTGCATTTAAAGCAGTAAAGTCAGAAATATTGCGTCTCTACCCGATAAATTTTAAGAGGAAATAACTGACTTAATTTTCACGGACATTAGTATCACCGCAAAAATCTTCACGGACGTTAATCTTCATGCTGAGGTTATCAGCGTGAATGTCACGTCCGTGATAATTTTGTCCCATAAGATACGGCTTCTCCAGACTCAAAACTCCGTTATCGACCAAAAACAAGGCCAAATCGTACGGCTAACAACTTTCTAAGATTACCAACTACGTTTTGACGTTCTACCCGGTAGGAAGTGTTATAACATTGCTGATTATCTAAAATTATCGATTATCATTAAGTCATAATTACCTACGATTTAATAGGTGTACTGCAGAAAGAAGTAATCAAAAGGCCATAATGGCTTAGGTAGCTGATAAGCTCAATTTTTTTCGCGTTCTGACAGACAAGGTGATAAGGTATTACAGTGCTCTAGGTAATTAAGCGGCATTGAAATCCTCATACATACAGTGCACTTTTGTTAAGTAAGGTATACTTAACACAAACAGTAAGGGTATTTCAACTTTTTGTAATATCATCTGATGGATAATCTGTCCGAAGCAAAATTGTTGACTCACGGGCGATATCAATTCCACACTCTGGATAATGATAGTTACGTCACTCTTGCAAAAGATCTACTTTATAAATGGCACACATGATCTCATTGTTTTTCTTGCCGCTAAATCGTTATTTACACTTTCAAAATAATTTCCCTGTGTATTTATGAAGTCTCCACATGATTAGGTTTCCTACACTATCCCATCCCTCGCACTAATTGTTATCGAATTACGAGTTCCAAAGATGGGTGCAAGGAGGGACTGGGTCTAATTTCTCAACCGCAATTAGATTCCTTTGATGTCATGCGCCTCTGTAGGGTAAAAATACCACACGCTAGTTTTAAGGTACTTTTTTGCAACCATCTTTAATCAAATTAGCCTTAATTAACGAACTAATTAAAATTGAAAATTTATTTTTATTCAGTCATACTCGAAATAGGCAAAATCGAAGATAGAGTGAAAATCAGCTTTCTAGCAGCTATGGTTTGTCTGTAATAAAATTGTAAAGGTATGTGCGGGCATATTCACCACACCCAGCCTCTCAGATGTCACAGAAAACATAAACAGAACTCTTGACCTTGACTTTGATAACAGGCATACGAAAAGTTATCTGATTAACTACTTTGGTGATGGAATCTGCTTCTCTTATGCCACTGGTAGATCCCAGCCTCAAGTCGTTTTCAAGCGATCTATTGAGGTTAAAGATATCATAGAAGGTAACCTAAGGAGTGCCAATCCAATTAAAGAATGTGCACAAATACTAACATCAGAACTTCAATCGAATATGTTTGGCTTGGATGAGAGCTATTGCTTGGCAAGTGATTTGGAAATTTCTCTTGATCAATATAAATTAAATAGGCCTGAAAAATGGTTTGAATTTGTATCAGGGTTATTTGCTGATACCAGATGTAAAAAGGGAAAGCAATGGCTAAGGAGATTTGATAGTATTTTTCAATTCTTTTTTCATTGGAAAACTGGTAAATTGACCCCACTACATTGTGCAATAGCTGAAACTGTTCATTGCCTCACAAAATCAAAAGAACTCATAGAAATCTTGAATAAGCATGGTCTTTGCATTGGCTATGATGCCATGAAGCGTATAGATACAAGTATATGTCAAATGGTCATAGACAGAACAGGTTCCAATAGATGTCCAGTCAATGATACTATTGTACCAGGAACTCCAATACATATGCCATGGATAACTTTAATCACAAAGAAAGGACATCAACTGGAGGAGATTTAAGTAATGATACAGTTCTTGTCATTTGGCAAAATGGAAATGATCCAGAAGCTAAAAATGAGGCTAGTGAAATAACTCGCAGGCCGTCTGAGAAGTCAAAGGACAGGAAACGGAAGTTAGACAGCTTCATTCCGTGCCAAGAATTACTGGAAAGTAGACTTATAAAAAAATCAGGAGTTATTTGTTCAAGTTTCAGTCCAATTACAGATGTTTTGCACAAAGATTCATTATCAAAAATTGCTGAAAAAGAATACCTTACATGGTTTTTCTTGAGAAACATTCAAAAACCACAGCAACAGGGACAAAATAAATCGAGTATTCCAAGCTTGACAGCTGTAAAGAGTAAATTGATGGCTAAACCTGCTGCAACCCCCATCAAAACAAGTGTGTCATTTGTCCCAATCTTACCTCATCGTGCTACTGAGATGGACAGTATTTATACTTCAATGGTAAACTTCCAAGATGTACTCAGACAGAGAGGGGAAGTGTCAGGTGCGGCATGGTGTGATGAGGGAGTCTATTGCCTAGCTAAAGAAATTCAGATATTGAAACCAGATCAATTTGGGTCATTATTCATTGGTCTTGGACCATTTCACTGGTCGAAGATTGTCCATGGGGCAGTAGGCAAATGGTTAAGTCCTTCTGAAATCGGAGATGCTTTAGCTGATTCTGGAGTTTTTACATCAGAAGTGGCAAAAGCAAGTGTTCTAAAAGGAGGGGACTATGTTAAGACAAAGGAAGGGATGAACCTCATTGCAGAGGCTGTTACATTACTTCAATACAAGACTTTTTTGCTTAGTGAAGACTATATCTTTCATGAGGAAGAATACTCTCTGGAAAGATTAAATTTGGATTTCCAAAACGTTGTAGAATCTACTTTTGACAATAGTGATCCAAAAACCTTTCAAGAAGCATGGGAAGTAGCAAGTATTAATCTGGGAGACACTTTTTCAGGCTTCAAAAAATTCCAGCTCTCACAGGAGGGAAATGAAAACTTTACCTATTGGAATTTGTTCCTCAATGAAATGTTTCCATGCTTACGTGATTTTGAGACATCAGTTCGTACTGGCAATTGGGACCTCTTCTTGTTATCAGTTGAAAAAAGCCTTGAAATCTTTTTTGCTACTGGAAAAGCAAACTACAGCAGGTATGGAACATTGTTTTATCAAGATTGTTTGGACTTGCAAGGGAAGTTTCCTGGTTTATATAGGCATTTTAAAGATGGTAATTTTGTATGTTATCTGTCTCAGAGGTGGGGAAGTGGTATCGGTTTTGATCAGGGTTTAGAGAAGGTATATAACCATACTGCGAAAGCAGTAGGTGGTATCATTGGATTTACTAGACAAAAACAAGCTGTTGCATTTTGGGATGTGATGAAACATCAGAAAAACTTGTTTGTGTCTTTTGCCAAGGTTCAGGGAAATATTGGGGACCCTGCTGGAGAACTTAATAGCTTACATCATGAATTCAGTGATAAGAAAGCTAAACAGAACCAAGATCGTGTGAATAAGTTGGTTGAATTTATTGAGTCTATACAAAATCCATTTGCTATTAGTTGTGATACAAAGCTCATTCATTTGACTTCTCAGGAAACTGTTGAAAATGCTGATTATCTTCTCAACAGTATTGATTTTGGTAAAAACAATTATAAGGATTTTGTCAAAGAGAGGCTTATCAAAAAGTCAAAGCCATTGCATGAAAGAATAAGCTTCAAATACAAATCTCCTTATTCTGAAATTGAAGATGCTGTTGTTTTGAAGGAAAAGAAAAAGAAAATGACATCAGATCACCAAGAAAACAGTTCTGCAGTAAGTTTCTTAAATTATGCTGTTTCAAGAGGGCAAAGTATTGAGTTTATCCTAAAATTTCCTATTTTATCTCGCCCACTATATTTACTTGAGAAAAATTCTCTCAACCAAAAGAAAGCTCCTAAACATGAATTGTCGAAGATAATCTTAAAATCCCTGAGTAGTGATACGATTGTAGTTGGAGAAACCACAACAAGCATACCACATGTTTCAACAGACGCTGTTATTATTGATTTCATGTCTGTGATCAGACGATTTTCAGCTGTTGAGATGGATAAGAATGAAACTTTTGGAGACTTCTGTAACACAGTTTTGAATGCAATCATGGTGTACGGTAAACAAAGTAAATCAGTCCATATTGTTTTTGAAAACTATTCTGAAATATCAGTTAAGGCTGCAGAAAGATTGAGAAGGAAAACAAGAGCTGGTAAGGGAGGAAGTGGGACATACTGTAAAGTAGTATCAGAAAAACAAAAGCTTCCAAAATCTCTTGATGAATTTTTTGGAATGACTGTTAACAAAGTGAGCTTCCAAAACTTTTTCGTTGCTTTTTGCACAGGTAACTACACTTCTGAAAAGCCATTATATCTAGCAGGTGGAGCAGAATCTGACCCTTGTGAATGTATCAAAATAGCAGGAAAAGCTGTCGAGGTGATGTCAGCGTTTAGAGCATCTCACGAAGAAGCTGATGACCGAATGATGCTTACAATTAATCAAATTCAGCAAGGAAAACCTGATAGCTGTAAAATAACTGTTGTATCACCTGATACTGACATTTTCGTATCACTACTATACCATCTCAAAAATTCCTGGGAAGGGCTCCAGTTGTTCCTGCTGAAAAAAGGTCAATTGAAAGTGGAAAAGCTGAAGCAGTTCGAGCTCTACCCATTGCATTTATTGCTGGATAAAGTCAACTCATCAGTGATCAAAAATTTGCCAGCAGGGCATGCGTTGACAGGGTGTGACACTGTTGCTAAGGTTGGGACTAAGTTAAGTCTTATGAAGGTGCTGGAAACTGATTCAGCCCTCCTTGATGATTTTGGAACAGAATCTCTTGGAGATGATATCATTGAGAAAGCTGAATTGTTTCTTGTAAAAGTGATAGCAACCAGGGCATTGGCGTTTGAATGTTCAACATTTGACGAATTGAGAAGTAAATTGTATCACTTTAACAGGGACAAGGACTTCATTTCCCTTCCTTGCTCATCAAATGAAATACAGCAGAATATAAAGCGGGCATATTTGCAGACACGGCTATGGATTGAATCACCTTTTGGGAATGCATTAGAAGTTATTGACCCAGTGGATTATGGCTATGATCATACATTGCTCCCAGTTTGGTTTGACATATCCCAAAAACCTAATAACATACCAGAACCCTGTTCATCATGTACGTCTTGTGTAAGAAAGTCATGTCCCTGTCGAATTATGAAATTTCCATGCTGTGACTTTTGTAGGTGTGGATCAGGCTGCAAGAATCCTTTCAATAAAAGCAGGTGATAACCGTACAAGCTGATAATACATTGTATTTGTGATATCTTGCTTAATTTATTATTGATATGGTGTACTGTAGATGAGGTTTAAATTGAATTTTCATAATCATCGTGCCATCTCTTATGCATTTTGCAGTATACCAACAATTAGTACATGAACAAAAAATCTGAAAATGCTCTGTTGTGATCGTTTTTTGATATAACAATATGAAAGTATATCTTTTATGGTATGGCTTGGAAATGATTTCGAATTGTGATGTTCATGTTTTCATGATAATTGATAGCCCTGTTAAAACTGTATAACTATAACATTGACATTGAAACATAAATTATTAACCATGATAGCATATAATCTTGTTTCAATCGATCTAAATACTTCAACTCACAGTCCAATGATTTTTGAAAGTGAATGGCTCAGCAGTAGTTCATACCGAATTCAAATTTACATATTTAGATAAATCTGCCTTTTTAAGTACAGAACTTATCAATGATAACCGTTATAATATATTGATAATAGTTTCAGATCTTAATGGTATTTATATCAAAATATGATTAATTACTGAAACTTTTATCCAGTAAAGCAATCATGGCTTGCACCCTGAAAACAGATGCTTGATGCAATTTCCATCTTCTCACCTGTCCCAGTGTCCTGGACCATTTACTGCTGAGCTTCCCTAATCCCCCACTTATAGGTAACGTCAATCTTTCTGTCATGAATTACAATATAAAGATATTCTCATATCACATGCTTGAATAGTGAGAATTCTGGGTAATGTTTCTATTTATAGCCGTTTGCCTTATTCATCATTCAATAATTGCCTTGCGTATGGATGAAAAACAGTTGTTTGTCCATAGCTTCTTTTCTGAACATTTTAGGACATATTTTTATTAAAAACTCGAATATAAACATGGCTATTGTGTTTTTTCGAGCCATAAACGAAGTCCTTATGGCCTTCATGGACAGAGATATGAAAATAACCCAATATATGGCTCGCGCATGGCTCGAAAATCAGTTTTTCGCCCATAACTTTTTTTCTGAGCATTTTAGAGCATATGTTTATTAACAAGTCTAATATAAACATGGCCATTGCGATTCGTTTGAGCCCAAAACGGAGTCTCTACGACCTTCCTGGACCGAGATACGAATTTCACCCATACGCGCCTAAGGGCGTGGCATGGGCGTGGCCCCACAGGCATGTGTCTAGCGATACAAAAGTGGTACCTAGATGATTCTGGACCAGAATTGCCTGGAGAACAACTTCCAATGGTCAAAAATTCTGGACATCGAAGTGCATACACAACTACACACTGCTACTAGAGTACAAACGGAAGCAGTGATGAAATCACTGATTAAACAGCTCTGGTATATAGGGCGTCAAGCTGTTCACTGATTAAATCAGTGAACAGCTTGATGCCCTGAATACCAGAGCTGTTAAAATCACCTCCAAAGGTAGGTTTTCATCTTGACAAATCCCTGGAAGAAACATAAAACAGCTGCAGAACAGCCCCTAGGTACCAAACTGAGAACGGGAAATTCTCACTTTCTGTGATACCAATGAAATATGAAAATATGAAAAGAGTTTTATGATGACTTTAAAATCCAGCAGAACAGGTGTCTGAGCAGACCTGCGGGTACATGCAGGACTCTCAAATCATTCTGCTAGAGATAAAATATCACCTCATATCAAAATTACAAAATAGGTCAAATCAGTCATATGTTCCTGATCTGCCCCACTCTGACACCGCCTGTCGTAGTTTGAAGTCAGTAAGACTACAGGTTAGCTAGAAAGACATAAGGGACCTATAACAGTATAATATCAGTAAACAGTAATAGTATAATATATCATCAATAATACTATCACAACACCGCCATCCTAGTCAGACAAAATCTTTCTCAGTGGCTAATATCAATGTCAGCTCCTCCACCTTCCAGCAGATAAGGAGCATCTTTATGGGGTGTGTCGGTCCAACAATACCAGTGTGCACCCGGTCAACCAGCACTTTCACCAGCCCGGACACAGGTGAGTCTGTGCTGTTCCAGTAATCACTAATCCAGTACACTTGTACTTGGGGTTTGGTGCTGGAAAATTAAGAAGACGGTAGCGTTTAAACGTGATAATTCTGTAATGTTTTTAAGCTTACAGTACAACCCAACACATTTCAAAAATCACAATTTAATTCATCATTAATAATTCATCATTAATGTATCGTCATAATTTTTTGATTTCCAATGTATTTCCTTATTTCAATCTATTTATTGTTTATTTTCGTTGATACTACCCAACCCACCGAACCAACCCAAAATATGAATGTTGGGTGGTTTCGGGTGGTTTTGGGTGGTTTCGGGTGGTTTCGGGTGGTTTCGGTGTTTTAAGTTCCCCAATTTATACTAAAATTTCGAAACCATCCCGAAACCATCCCGAAACCATCCCGAAACGACCCAAAATTTTACTTAAATGTGAGTGACCCAAAACCACCCGAAACCACCCGAAACCACCCAACCCACCGTTGGCTGGGTTGGGTGGGTTGGGTGGTTTCGGGTGGTTGGGTGGTTTCGGATGGTTTCGGCTGGTTTCGGCTGGTTTCGGGTGGTTTCGGAGTTATGTTGGGTGGTTTCGGAGTTATGTTGGGTGGTTTCGGGGGTGGTTTCGGGTGGGTTGGGTGGTTTCGGCTGGTTTCGGGTGGTTTCGGGTGGTTCCACCTTTTAGTATCAACGTGTTTATTTTAATAAAACGTATGTATGTAGGTATTCATACACATGAAATCATGTGTATGAATACCTACATACATACGTTTTAAAATAAACAATGAATAGATTGACATAAGAAGAATGAAGAAAAGAAGGAATCTTCCTTCTTTTCTTCATTCTTCAAGTACCTACTACTATACTGTGGTGCTTTTAGATCAAAATACCCAATTTTAACGTTCAATATTAGAATGTTGTACTCATTATCATATACAAAAAATCTCAAAGACGTTTTCTTATCATATAACACATATACGGTTTACTTTTTTTTCTTTCTTTAGTATCCACTCTATAAGTCCGAATAAAGTTATTAAATTGACGGATATAGCTACAACATCAAATGGATATCTACAATCTGAAAAGCTGAAACAAGCTTTATCACTTAAGAAAACATCACTGTAAAACATACCTATAAAGTGCTTGAGTGCATCAGCACTCAGCAGCAGTCCCAGTTCTGGGTTCCACAGACGGGATGCCACCATTGTTTAATTATGAGGTTATTGAAAATTGGAGGGAAACATAAGAAATCAATTCAGGATGTTCTAAAACCAGGAAACAGAGCAAAATGATAGGAACCAGCACAATCTGAATCAATCATCATTATGTTACGTTAAAGTATGAGATAATCATACTTTAGCTGAAGATGAAGATGAATCGACTTGCTGATATATATTATCTGTAGTAGTGTAATAGAGTAGGGGGCATCCATCATAAGTAAAGTTTAAGTTATCCATATAGTGGGAACAGCACATAGTAAACAGTGTAATGTAACTTCGTTATCATATCTTGCTATGGGAGTATGGGGTATGAATTACATGTACTTGCTATGGTATATTATGGTCACATCGTATAATACTCCATCATAATGAGGCAAGATACAATAATACAGCTTAGGTACATACCATTTATATGTAAACTCGAGCCCCTGATAAATATGGTCACCCAGTCAACCAATTCAAAACTCCCCTGATGATAGGGTATGATACTTTATGACCATTAAACAGGGCCAAGTGCGACTTGGATACAATTTCAAAACCCTGGAGCGCCCGGATTCGGAGACAGTACTGTTACCAACCTTCCTGTCACTGGACATGTCAACGTGTTCTATAAGAACCTAAAGCCAACAGAAGTAAAGGACGGATAGACACCGTGGTGGAAAGTTTCTGCCAGACCAGAATGTCAAATAATTATAAATCTAATTCAGGTGATAAGACTATAAGAGAGCTCCAAACAATCTTGGGAAAGTGGAGCAAGTATCCTTTAGAAGTTTAGAGGAGAAGGAGGATGAGGACGGACACAGCGCCTCACCTTGGAGCAGCAGAAGAGAAAGATATCAAGATCAGCACCCCTGGAGTGCCATACATGATGGAGCCAGTGCTCTATGTCATTCTTGAAGGGAGAAATGGTGTAGTTCACTCCTGTTCACACCATGTAGTTTGAAGTCAGTAAGACTACAGGTTAGCTAGAAAGACATAAGGGACCTATAACCGTATACTATCAGTAAACAGGTAGAGTTAGATATAGGTTCAGCCATATATTTAGGATAATTGGGCTTGCGCACGTCCAAAAATCTTACCCAAATTTTAGGCCACGTATTTCTCTTGAGTTGTTTTGTCTATAAAAAAGAAAGTGAAAGTTTTGTCCGAACGAAATATTTTGACGCCGCGTTTTTTATTTTGGCTTCTAGGTTAGATGTTTTGTCCAAGAGTTAAAAGTTTCCAATAGCGTTTTCAATAAATATTTTTCAGTTTGATATTCTAGTACTCTATACTTGCTGTCACAAGAAGTAAAAAGATACCAGAGATTTTCCCTCCTATCCAAGTGTTTTCCTATTACCACTCAGGAAGTCTGGGGTTGTATTGATATTGGGGAGAACGACGACAACGGAGACTTCTAAATCTCCAGAAATAGTAATAGTATAATATATCATCAATAATACTATCACAACTGACAAGCCCAGACCACAGAGGCTTCAACACTGGGTATTTATGACAATATCGATAGATACTATAACCTGTTTAATAGATGATGTGTCAAGTAAATAACAATTATCTTCCATTATTTACAGCATAATGTGATTGACATGTCCATTTAACTATTTCAAATTAATTTTAAATGTTAGACCTTAGTTGGGGAGTTAGGGCATCCAGCCAATCATTTGATTGGTTGCTAGCATATTTGACAGTTAGAATTGCTGAAATGTATGCTGGACATGCGATCATCATGTTGGATGCATTCTGTCTCATTCCATGAGACCTTGATTAGTGAATTCTCCAACTCCAGACTTGCTGATGTTATCAGCATTCAGTGGGTTATCAGGGTTTCACATGTTTCTGAGAGGGCCTCATTAAACAGAGGCGTAAACAAAAAACGATTTAGAGGTTCCGAAGTCTTGAGAGGAAGGAGAACACATAGTGGTTCTTCGTAAGAATTAAAAAAAAAGAAAAAAAAAGACCACTGTTGGACCACTGTTGGACCACTGTGTCCGCAATGGTGGCATGGTCCAGCTGTTGGACACTATAGCGGTTGTCGCTGGACAGATCCAGTGGCTGATGCGACAGGGCCGACAGAATCAAAGGAAGAATAGACACTAGGTATGTGGAAAGCTTCTGCCAGACCAAGAATGTCAAATAATTATGAATCTAATTCAGGTGATAAGAGCTCCAAATGATCTGGGAAAGAGGAGCAAATTTCCCAGAGAGGAGAAGGAGGATGAGGACGGACAGAGCGGCCCCACCTTGGAACAGCAGAAGAGAAAGATAATCGAAAGATATGGAAAACGGACCTCCACCTTTTTGAGGAGCGTTCCAAAATATTGAATTTGTGTTCGTGTCCTGTGGAGTTAGTGACCTCAGTCGGTATAACTGCAACTCCAAAAGGTTGTTTATTAGGTGGAGAATCTTTTTGGGAAAAACAGGATAAAGTTCGTTTATAATTCTTAATTTAATTCAAGTGATAAGAGAGCTCTTAATGCTCGGACTGCAAACCTTCCCGTGATAAAGAATTATGTCCCTTATTCTAAATTCCAAGAAATCCTAGTGCTGATAAACCAAGGCTTGTCAGCGGAAGTAAATTATAAAGAAAACAATATGTGGTAAGAAAGCTCCAGACATTCCTGGGAAAGTGGAGCAAGTATCCCAGAGAGAAGGTGGGTGTGGGGGCAACTTGGGGAGTGAAAGGCATGACAATCAGCATCCCTAGAGTGCCATACATAATAGAAGGATGGAGCTCATCCACTACAGCTGTAGTGGATGAGCCCAAAATTTTCAGAGTGCTTGCACAAATGGATCCAGATACAGACCCAAGAAGAGGAAGTCCAAGTGCTGTACCAGCAATTGGAAAATATTACACACGTACCTTTTATGCAAAATTCAAATTAAAAATCAAGTAATCATTACTTACATGACATGAATCAATGAAAATGATATTAACTAAGGCTGGTGTCACACGTCATAAAAACTATGTATCTTGACATTGAGAAAGCATATGTTAAGACATTCAAAGAATTTCTGTGCCAATATACTAATGGCTGAATGATGAATCCATGACTCAAATCACATCGAAACAGTGTGTAAGAAGAAATCAATTTGTAAATCAATTTGTAAACCATGCATTTATATGCAGATTTATTAAGTTTGAGTAACCAATAGATATTTAAAATCAAGACTGACAGGAATAATATTTCCTTGAAATCTTGTATTTCACTACTGTATTTCACTAAGTTGATTGAAGGCACGAGTGCATGTATACTAGCATACCTGTTCCTAAGATATAAGGCCCAGATATAAGTACAGGCTATAACTGGTAAGGAATCTCCGAGGAAGTCAACACATGCAGCTCTTCTCCTGCACCTGACCTATGTGGGGATAACATGGGAGAGGATCACAGACAGGGTGGAACAGTTAAACCTCAAGATACAACTCATCCCAGTCCCCTGGCATTCTTTAATTCTTTGAGGGAAATTCTACTTTAATCTGTTAGATCTTTTATGCGATAGATTGATAATATCACTTGATCATGATATTAACCTGACAACATTTGCTGTACCATAGCTTTCCCTTTAGTTTCATGAATTACCTTCATCCCAAAATATCACTTCGTTCCTCTTCATTGAAACTGATTCTCTCAGATTGATATTGTACAACTCAACGATATAGCAGAATTTTATCCTGCTAACGCTGCCACAGCTGAAAGTGAACCAGAAACTGTCCTAGAAAGTGACTCCACCCAATCCACCTCTGGCACAACAGGTACCCTGTATGGCTGCATAAGAGGAACTTACTTACAGAAGGAATGAGATCTGTTCACTTTCGAGTAAACTTTAAGATC
This sequence comes from Beroe forskalii, assembly GCA_011033025.1. NCBI lineage: Eukaryota > Metazoa > Ctenophora > Nuda > Beroida > Beroidae > Beroe > Beroe forskalii. Next base: position 312,708 of record WFMF01000118.1, on the reverse strand, counting down.
ACTGACTCATCATGAGAATTTTTCTTCTTTACGTGCCAGGGCCTATCCATGATTATATATGCCGATTTTACAGACTTACCATACGCACATGCTGATGTCTTTACTCTTGCTGCAAAGGTTCAAGGTTCTATAGGTAGCAGGTAATTGAGATCAAAGTTTTAGATGTGGGTGATAACATGGGCTCAGCCACAACACATATCATACCTGCTAGCATTTATATTTATGCGAGTTGCATATTACATAAATACTAGGCTCGATGGAACCAATCCACCACATGAAGGTACTTTCCGTGGTCTTCAGCTCAATTGACACGCATTTTGACTATTGCCAGGCATGATGTGTCCCGCGGTGAGAACAAACGCCAGTACTCCTTCCCTTCATCAGCACATAAGGAAATGCCTATACTTCTTAACCACCTTGACTTACCTCTTTTCTCAATTGTATTGTTAAGTTATCAAAATAGCTGTCCATTCTCGAGCATTTACATGGCAAATACTAAATCTCTGCGTTTCAAATAGCCGAAACTACTCCATGTATATATTCTAACCTAACATATTGGACATATAAATTGATTGTTGATGTAAAATAAACTATTTCTTTTACTGACTATTTCTTTTACTGATACACCACGGCTTTTCAGCAGATGCAAATTATCAAGCAAATTATAATATGTTTATATAAGAGAGAATTAAACACGATCCTGCGAACCTGGAGCAGGTATCTCAGAAAGGTGGGTGAGGAGAAACAGCAGCCCAAGTGGAAGAGTAGGACAAGAGGAAGATATGTGGAAATCAGCATTGCTAAAATACTGAACTGAACTATGGTACATAATCCTGGAGGAGTTGGAAGATTCTGCAGTGCTGTAGCCAGCATATTTTCTAGAGCAAGGTCACCATCTAGCTAAGAACCTAGCTGCCTTGGAAGAGATGGTGCGGAAGTGCAGATCCAAGGTACTGGGAGTCATGGTGGGCTACCATTGGCCATTGCTTGATAAGCATGACTTTCACGGCAGCCGAGAAGAGATCTACACAGTTTGTGGTCGTACATCGAATTAAACTCCCTTGGGGGTAAACCGAAAAATACAGTTCAAAGCATCATTGATGAAGTGGAGGCAGTATCCAAATAGCCCGACACACTTAAAAGACGTCAAAGGTTTTATTTCAAAGTAAATGAAGATGCCATAATCATCAAACCATTCTAGAGACGAATGTTGAAACTGTTGGGGACAGAAGTCTTTGGTTGACAGCTGACGAATCCGGGAAATTCTTCTGTTTCCCTTGCATATCTGTATATTGTTCAACAATAAACAAATCAATTACTGGAATCAGATGAGTAGCGTGTTATAGCAGGTTACATTCTTCCATAATAAAGTTATGTAGTTATAATAGTCTCACGCACATTTAACATGGCTCCTCTGCGAATTACATCCCTTGATATCTAGCGTCTCTCACATACACTTTATAAGGATGCTAAATGAAAAACCCATCTATTACATGAGCTCTATTTGATAAATCCGACACCACATCAATGTTATATCTTCTCTACAACAACATTATATAAAATAGATCTTTGCTAATTCACATGCCAAGTTATCATGCGTCTTCTTTGTATCCTCATGTAATTTATAGCCCCAAGATGAATATTATTCACAGTCATCCCCAAACCACAGCTACATATAACCTACGTGTTACAAATATGCAGAACACGTTCGACTATTACTTTTAGCGAAAGCCATTCATAACATATCTAAATTTATCACGGCTCCACTCTTCGAGTGTCGCGTGATAAATTAGATATAAATATTTCGTAGCAAGCTACTCAATATTTATATCCTATTACATACTCATTTCATTCGTATGTAATAGAGATATGTTAATTCCTGGTCTTTCGCTAAAGTACATATCGTCACCTTCAAATCAAAAGGTGATAACTTGAAAAGTATAGTTTTGAGATAATCGAAAAAAACTAATTTTTCTTCAAAACTAATGGTCAAATGTTCTCAACTTATGGTTTTTTGAATAGTATGTAATAATGTAGTATGATCAGATAATGTTTTCACTCCTCCCGATGTCCACCCAATTAATTACAATTAATTAATTAATTGAAAAGTTGACAGTTATCACCTTTGGTCGAAACTTTAATTTTAAAAATGATTTGAAGAGGTGATATCTCTAATTATAACCTTTTGAATTACTTTTTTCTCCTACTAAAGACAGCAGTATCACATATTATATTGAGTTATCACCTTTGCCTTAAATTCCATAATTTCAAGATATCAAAATGTTCTTGAATTATTTAAAACTGATATTTGAAGACGACATCCTTTTGTTATTTTCGGTTCTTATTTTATTTTCAAAACACTAAAATTATAAAGTTTCATGAAATTTAATGACATCATTACATGTTCTCACGATTTTTATAACCTTTGTAGTGATTTTAAGAAAAGAGTTCTATTAATTTCATTTAGCCCTTTCATGATACTGTTCACAATTATTTTGTACCCTAAAATCCTTACAAAGTATTAAGTTTCAACTCAAATTGTGGCTGCTATTTAGCTATTTGTGTGAGTTCATCAAACTACTTTTCGGTACTATGTACCATACTAGCATAAAGCTTTGACATGTCATGTCTGCTTGAAATTGCATAAACTATTCAGAAAGTATGGAAGTAGAAACACTAAACACCATCTAAATTAACAATATCATCATGACGTCTTGAGCAAATTTGGGTTTTTACCCCTTTCAGTTTTTCCCCCTTTTTTCGCCTCCCCTTTTCCAAGTTTTCTTGTTCTTTGTTTTTTGAAGAATGGGAAAATTTAAAAATTTTTTTTAAAAACAAACCTGGGGTAAAATCGGGGTTTTCCCCGGGGTTCTGATCATGGTTTTAAAACCCTGTGGTTTTTTTTACAACCTTATGTATTCCCAATTTATTCCAGAAAAAAACCCCCAAATCCAAAATAAGTAAAAATGAAACCCGTTTCCTATTAGTATTTCCCCTTTTGGGTTCCCAAAAAAGGAAAAAATATTTTGGGAATAGAGCAAGGGACCCCCTCTTTAATCACAGCTTTTTTCGGTTTTTAAAAAATTATTTTTGAAAAACTTAAAAATAACCAGAACCCCTTTAAAATGAACTGTTGGCCTTTTAAAGAAAATGTTTGCCTCGATACTTTATATTATTGCTTTTTGTAAAAAGCCCTAAAAAATTCCTTTCTTTTTTTTACCCGAAATTTTAAATTTATTTTTAGATTTCCAACGAATCTTTTTTACAACGAGGCACATTTAACAAAAAACCCCCCAATTTTTTCTCAAATTGAGAACCCTAATTTTGGAAAAATTTTTAAAATGGGGTTTTAACCCAAAATTTAACCGAAAAAAAAAACAAAAATTTTAAAAAGGGTTTTAACTGGCCTTTTTTTGGGAAATTTTTGGGCTGTTTTTTTTTATAAAGGGGTATGTTGGTTATACCCCAAAAATTTTTTTTTTTTCAAATTATTTTTTTGGAGGAACTCGGGGTTTAACTTTTGGCCCTTTTTAAAAAATTTTTTTTTTATTTTGCTCAAATCCCTTTAAAAATTTCCCTCCGGGTTGAATCATTTGGGATTTTTTTAAAAAGGGGTTGGCCCCCTTTTATTTAAAAGGGGCGATATAAACAACCCTTTAAATTTTGCTTAAGCCAAAATTTATTCTTTTTGTTTTTTGCAATTTCCCGGGAAAAAATAAAAAAATTCATCCCGACATCCCATGCTCCCTTAGTTGCATGGAACTCGTGCAAAAGAATAATACATTAGGGTTCACTATATTATGCTCACCAAATTATGGATACCTCTGGTGTAAGAGAAAAGTTTCATATTCAAACATGTCAAATTCAAAAGGATTTGGTTGCATGGTCCGCGGCGGTTTTAAGGCGTTTCGTAAAACCCATGATATGAGAAAGAACGCGACGGTTAAAACTGCTGCAACGTCACAATATACATCATTCACGTAACTTTAATGCATCAAGAAAGTGCCGTTGCGGCAGTTTTAACCGTCGTTCTTTCATCATGGGTTTTACAGTAAAGAACGCCTTAAACCGCCGCGGACCATCACAACCAAATCCTTTTGGTTTTGGGAAAAATATCAAATTTTTCTGTGCCCAGATATTGAAATTTGGCGTCAAATCGCGCGTAAAAATTGCGTTACCTAGTATTACTGATGACGTCACAATTACGTCATAAAATTAGATAAGCTATCTGAGACCCATTCATTAACACAATTGGGGACTATGACCGACAACATATCCAAAGATGAAGTTCTGGGTTGTCCCGTTCTCTCTCCACTAGCTTCACAAGTTTTGCCATTTTTGGGATTTTTTCAAAGTCAAAGTGCTTCAAACAATCGCATATATCTCAAAGATGTTAGGGAGCTTAGAACTTTTCAAACTACATTTTTTAAAAGTACATTAAATTTCCCTTCACGCTAGGAGGAGCATTTTTTCCTATCTCGAGTCCTTCATACCGAAAAAAATTGCGTTGAAAACGCCTATTTTTGGGAAAATCGACATTGAAATTCTTAGTTTTGTGACGTCATTATGACGTCATTATCATGACGTGAAATAGTTTTTAAGGCATTTTCGCAAGTTCTATCCTTCTACTTTCCAACACTGGGTCGATGAGAGCTCTGTATTTTTACCGTTCCCGAGATATGGCCGTTTAAATAGGGTATACTTCTTGCACTAAAAGCGTCATCTCCGTATATGTATCTGCGTCGTAACCCTTTTAACAAGAACACCCTCAATTTTATGATTTCAAGTAGTTATAACTCAGCCATTTCTGAACGAATTGATCTCAAATTTTAACCTGTGCGCGCCGCCAAGACAGCGAAGGCGCGGAAACTCAATTTTCAATTGATTTAATCGTCGGGAACGTACCGTAAAAATTTTTGAAATTCGGCGAATCCATGAAAACATATAGTTGGGGGCTGCGAAGCGATGCGTATTTTTATCGCGTGTGCGATTTCAGTGCGAATAAGTTGTTTAACTTGGGCATCTTTTATCCAACCGATCTGAAATTTTGACAGTTGCACCTTTGACCTCAAACATGCGACGTATCGATTTTGGTGGAAATCCAATAATGGAAATTCGCCCAAATTTCTTCGTGAAATGTGGGAAATACATGAGAATTCCTCCTCCGTTAGAATTGCCAGGATCGGCCCTCGCACTGTTAGGTTCGTCAAATAAATTTCTGCCCTGAAAGAGGAATTCATTAAGGCTAAGTTTTTGAATGGCAGATGAAATTGAATTAAAAGGAAGAATGACAAAAGAAAGAAATGAAGCAGTTAATTTGTCTCTTCATCCATGACGAGTGCCTGGGAGAAAATAGCCCAAACCACTGAAAATGTTTTTTCATCCCACCGCAACATTTGAAGAGAGAGTGAAAAGTCACTCAAAAGACTCAAATGTTTCGAACCAAGCATCCAGCAGGGGTTAGGCGAAATCAGACATAGGCAGTCACCTCCCCTTTTAGATGACTCAAAAATAATTTCATTTATATTTTTTTGCCCAATCGTGAGAATTGAGAGTGATTTCAATGCACACGCCAATGTACATTGTATAGCATTTTTTATTGTAAAAATGTAAAAATATAATTTAAACATTTAAATTACTACCCACATTTTTTGGACCAAGTGCCAAATCTTCAGGGGTGATTATGGAGGATTATATCAAGCCAAGCTCATACTTTCCCATTAGACTAGTGAATGATCTAAACCATTCTCCCACACCAAGTTCCTAAAACCCCTTCAGAATGATTTTTGAGAGGATTCGGTGAAAGAATCAAATCAAGAAAATACAGATATACTAAAGTACCTATTAAGATACTTACATAGTTAGAGTTATTCCGAAAGAATACAGAGGCATTAAAGTATCAAGATCATACTTTAATGCAACAATTTAATAGAGTTATTTGCTGCTTGGAATTTGGATCCCAACCAGCCGGTTTTTCATGGGACTTTGCATCTCTGTATGATAATTGACACCTTACATGATATATATTCATGTCGGAACAAAATTGCTCATTTTATCTTTTCTTAATTCTTGGATTTGTGATTGACTCTAGAATCTTTCTTCAAAAGCTTAAACAACAATATTTTTGATTCTTGAATCTTATCAAGTCTTATATTTTGTAAATCAGTTTTTTTCTTTTCTTTTTGTCTTTTCTTTTTTTCTTTTCCTTTTTTTCTTTTCTTTTCTTCTTTGTTTACTTTTTTTCTTTTGTTTTCTTTTCTTCTTGATGTGAAAAATGACTCCTTGAGGGGGAGGGCGATAACTTACCAACGTCACTGTATTGTAAAAAATAAGGCATCAAATCAGGATGACCTATCATTAGAATCGTCTAAGATTATTTTTACCATTATTGGGGGATAACAATGCTCCAACAGCAGGGATAAAGAAAGGCAAGGACCAGAATGTCATTTCTTGGGGACACACACACACACACGCGAATAATTTTTAAAACCCCACCAGTATAAAACCCCACCAGTTTATAAAATTCATTAAAGTGCAAGATGAAGGCCCACACATAGAGTGGGATATGGTGAAATCCACGAATCTCCAAGAAAATAGGTCACGACCCACACGTTTTGATATGCACGATGAGAAGATGCAAAGATGAAGAACTCTTGTTACCTAAGAAATTCACTTAATAAAGATTTGAAGATGCAGGGGGCCATCTCACAAAATTAGATAGCAGTTATTAGTTTATTACTGTTCTCAGGAAATACTTACAACTTTGGAACCGATAGTAGAAAATCAAGGTGAAAAAGAACCTAGGTATATTAACGTCTTTAAGGGGGTTCAATACAAATTTTTGAAAATCGTTCAGCACGTTCAGAGGCCTAATTCAAAAACCTCTCCATGTATTTATGAGAGGTCTGTTGAGAGTTGGTGATCACGTTCCAAGATCTAGATCAAAAATATGGATCATACTATAAAACTATAAATGGCCTGCAATTGCGAAGCTGAAACAGACCTTGGAATATCGAATAAATGGCGATTTTGTGGTTTTTTTAGATGATTTCTGGACCTCAAACCTCCAGATGGATCCCCACAGAAGGCAAACTTGCGACATCAGAATATAATTCACCTCCCTTTAGATGACTCAAAATAGTTTTCTTGATATTTTTTGCCCAATCATGAGAATTGAGAGTGATTTCAATGCACATGCCAATGCACATTTTTCAGAATTTTATTGTAAAATGTTAAAATATAATTTAAACATTTAAATTATTACCCACATTTTTTGGACCAAGTGCTAAATCTTCATGCGTGATTATAGAGGATTTATGAAATAAGCCCATACTTTCCCATTAGACTAGTGAATGATCTAAACCATTCTCCCACACCAAGTTATTAGTTTATTACTGTTCTCAGGAAATACTAACAACTTTGGAACCGATAGTAGAAACTCAAGGTGAAAAAGAACTTATATTAACGTCTTTAAGCTTTCAAGTTCAATGGCTTAATCTACATACAGTGTGCATTGAAAATCGTTCAGCACGTTCGTCATGCCAGCAGAAAAAAGTAGGAAACAAACCTCTCATGTATTTATGAGAGGTCTGTTGAGAGTTGGTGATCACGTTCCATGATCTAGATCACAAACTTTCATGGATCATACTATAAAACTATAAATGGCCTGCAATTGCGAAGCTGAAACAGACCTCAAAATATCGTCAAATATCCATATGAGCATAAATGGCATTCAAGGGTGAGTCTTATAACATGATCCTGATCTCGTGCAGCTCACAAGACCTCCAGATGGATCCCCCACAGAAGGCAAACAGGCGACATCAGACATAGGCAGTCCCCAAACAGGTGAGGAGAAGCGGCTGGAAAAGGAGCTGCAGGCAGCAAAGAGGAAGACAAAGGAAGCTGTGGAAAGGAGCAGGGGAGTGGAATGGCAGCTGACAAGTGCTGTCCAGTATGCAATGGAATTGGTAGAGAAGGAGACAAGGGGACAGAGGACGAGCAGCCACGACAAGCCGGACCGGAGCGAGCAGTGGCCGACAAGGCTTGCTACAGCCAATATCCTTGCCAACAAGGATAAGCTGCTAAACACCAAAAACATCAGACCCGCCTCCGACAAGGAGGGAGGGGAAAATCTATTACACTGGGCGGCTTGGACCAGTGGGGACCTGGAAGAGAGGGAGCTCCCCCTCAAGCCGACAAGTATGGGGAAGAAGTCCACCTGGGGACAGGAGGATATGTGCTTTGACTCAGCTACATTACCAACAAGGGACGTAGTCTGGGTCAAAGACTGCATAGAAGCTGCTGTGACAAAGGAGCTGGACGGCAACGTCCACTCCTTCGGAGACATATGTACGGCTATGGAGAGATTGGCTCTTCAGGTGGACACAATCCACCTGGAACTAATTGAAGAGTGGAAGACGGGCTACAAGCTCGGGAGCATCGTCTACAAGGAAGGACGATTGCGCATGAAGTACTTCAGGAAGGTCAAAAAGACCTCCGTTATCTTCCATGTGAAGAACCGGGCAGTGGAGTTCACCCTCTCCGTGGAGCCGTGGTGTGAGAAAATGACCAACATCATTGCCAACGATGACGACTTCGCCATGGAGATCACGGTCATCGGTGATGCAGTCATGGGGCTGCTTGCCAGACTATGGTGGTTCTTCCACCTTAACCGAATGGTGGCCGAGAAGGCCCCCGTCGACGTCAATAAATATTGATGGACAAATAAGCTCTAGCCATCAGAGACTTCTATATCAGTATATCCAATGATTTATTTGTTTTAATTTTATTTTAGGGATTCATATTATATGTATGTTTGTGACCTGAAATGACACATATTTTAATTTTCAATTTCACCTATCAATCAAATTTTCGTCTTATGATTCAAATCAATTATTTCAATCAATTATAATGCAACAAGCATTACTTCTTAAAATTACTTCTGTCATGTAACAATCTTTACCAAACTGAACTGGCAAACCCGACAAGGATTTGCTAAATTGAAAATTTTTCCATTAGTAAAAATTTTCATTAAAATTGGAAGGGAGATCTGTTGTAAACCAGATAATGAGATCGGGCCATTGGGGATCGGGATGCAATAAGTCATCCCATCCACAATCACTACAGCAGGATTATACAAGACTGATGATTCGGGTTGTTTTTCAGAATTTTATGACTTTTATAATTCAAAAGTTTATACTTTATGACATTATAACATACTAATTATTGCTAATGATATTCCTTGTTTCACGACTTCTAAATCCTTGAAATTCACTTTAACCAGGACTACATCAGGAGAGATGTTTTGATGGTGGGATATCTGGTTTTATAATTCAAGTTCATTGTCTTAATACTCCAATAGATTTAATATCACAATCATCTGAACAGCTTGATTAAAGATGATGACGTCATGTCATTCCCTTGTGTAATCATAAGTAAAGCATCTATGCTAGCGTGTTATCTAATAAACCACTTTTTAGAAGGCTTGCAGGTCTTATTGAGAAGTAGGTACATTAAATCTTGTCTCAGTCCAGGTGGTACTATTTTATTTCACTTTCGTATGTGTGTGTTTTATCAGCTAATAATACTGTTTTTTCAAAATATCACTCCATTACTAAAAGTCTAAATTAGGTATAGCTATAATGTATAAATGTATAATTCCTGATGTTACGTTGTAAAAATGGTTTTAATGGCTGAGTATTTACATTCCTGGCACACTTTTGAAAAATGGTTTCTCCTGTTACAGGTTCCACATATCTGTCCATATGCAGGGCATTTTGAAGGAGCAGACCTATCATGGTTCCTGCCACAATACCCACAATCTTCATCTGGTTGAGTTCTTAGTCTCTTTGAAACACTACCACTAGAAATTTGAGGTTTTGCATAGGGTTTCACTGACAACTTTGTTGGTTTGTTGAATGGTCTCTTTCTTTTCTGACCATTTATGACATTGACATATGTTGCTGACTCTTGTAATGTGCTAATTCTTTCATCAGCCAACTCTTGTGCTTTAACTATTGCTATAGCTGAGTCCAACGTCAAAGTCTTCTCCCAAAGGAGCCTGGTTTTGATTGTCTGACTTGATATACCAACCACAATTCTATCTCTGATTAAGTTCTCTGTAATGTCTTCATATTGGATGGCAATCGGGTGGTTGACCCTTCAATTGTGACAGTAACTGTGAGGGTATTTTATAGTTACATTTTCTAGCCTGAGTTCTCAATCGCAAAACAAAAGAATCAATCAGTTCTTCTTCCTTTGCATCATAGTATTGAAAACATGATGCTCAACAATCTCATTTGCTATGTGACTGAATTTTTCTTGAGTTTTTACTAGCTGGGGATAATTAGCTTTTTCCTGTGGCTCCATACTGTCCACATATTTTTAACTTCTCACCCACATAGCTGCATTAGTATAGCTCGTTTGCGATCCTCATTCACAGTGCCAAAGTTAGCCAAAACAAAGTCATCAAAGTCATTTAGCCATAATTCAAATGGTTGATCATTTCCGTATTTATCCAAGGGCTCCAGAACTGACACCATGTCAAGTATTCAATGAAACACATAGATCTAGATCATCATAAAACCTGAATAGATATATTATATTAATTATAATAATACTAATAAATAATAAATATATAACAATACTTCAAATTGTTTCTAACAATTAATGGTCATTTAATACTTTTATGAAATATTAGACAGCTTGGTGATCTCTAGTCAATGGAAAATGAAAGTTATTCATTTATTTTTATGTGATGTATTTTTTATTGTGATATTATGGAGTAAATAAAAGATTATTGTTTAACTAAAATTATTGTTTAACTACATGATCTTTTCGTTCAAGTTCCAATTGTCCTGTTGTTGCTTGCATCCATTTTGGCGAATTCCAATTATCCTCGTCGCCAGCTGCTGCTTTGTCTTCATCGGGGACCAGAACAAGAGGATACCTTTCAGAATAATCTTTCATTTATAGTTCTTAATTTACAGTTCTAAATTCCGTTCATAACTCCTCTTCACCTTTCATGCAACCTTATAGAATTATAGCTATTTCCTTAAAATAAAATGATGATTAATCAAATAATTATTTAATTATTACATGTTAGAAGTTTGGTACAGTCATACTGCTGTAAAATCCCTGCCGGACATGTCTCTTAATGCCTGCTTTCCCTCGTCCTCTGGCGAAGGGTTCCCCTCCAGAACCTTAACAGTCACTGAAATTTCAATCACAATCGACATCGAAGGTCTGACTCGGTCTGAGGGGGGGGGGCTAATTCAACTCACTGGTTCTTAAGTCTTAATGCCTGTTCTCCCTCGTCCTCTGGCGAAGGGTTCCCCTCTCTTGATATTAGGCGTCCAAAACCACCCCCACTGACATTCCTATTGCAATCGAGATTGAAGGTCTGACTCAGTCTGAGGGGGATTCTAATTCAACTCATATGTCCTATAAATTCTTCCATCGTCCATTGAGTTTGAAGACTGCGTCCTGGGGATACTAAAAATATGTAAATTAAGTATACTGAGATAGATAAGTGAGTAAATAAAAAGTCGTGAATATGGACCAAAAGTGGTCCAACGATTCATAATTATGTGCATAGTTAGCATATTAATCAAGTGACCTGCATTACCCATCCCTGGCCCCTCATCTTGATCACGTGAAATTCATCGTCCATCCCTGGTTCCTTATCTTTCTCAAGTGACTGCTCTGGATCATTTGACCATGCAAAGTTCGGTCTTAATGATCAAGTGATTACCTGCTTGGGAAAATGATCACTTTACCTCTCCCCGTTCTTATCGCTGATAACTCTTCTGACAGAGGGTTCCCTCTTGATATTTCTTAGCCTCACTCACATATTTTCAATCACAATCGAGATTGAAGGTCTGACTTGGTCTGAGGATGAAATCTATTTTAACTCGCAGAGTCTAAAAACTCTAAATTCTTCTACTGCCCGTTTAAGCTTGTAGACTGCATCCTGGGGATGCTGTCCCGGGGAAACTAATGTATCGTGAAACAGATAAGTGCACTATCATTACTTTATATCATTGAAGCATTTACATATTTGATATTGTTCGAAATAAAAAGAAATTTATCGAGAATTATACCTATGTGAATCTCTGTTATTTTCATGCAGAATATGAAAGTTCTTACTCTATAGTGTTGGTATCTGCTCCACTTTAAAACGGCCATCTTTACATCTTAATGCTCAACGACTCGAGAATTGTTTGTAAATATCTCTGTTGTCATAAGATAGTATGAAAGTCTTTGCTCAGTAAAGTTGGTACAAGTTGGCTACTACCCGACTACCACAGAGTGTGTGTTCTTTGATCTTTTACTTCTTTTCTTCTCAGAAATACTGGCACACCCGGCCCCTGACTCCCTGAGGGCTGCTATTTCACTGCTGCCTAACGTGTCACAAGGTGGCAAAATGATGTGCCCACACGCAAAATGTCGATAAATGTATAAAATTTATCACATCATTAATTTCATACCCATTTCTTCACGTTTGAAAAATAAAACAGTAAATAATACATTTTGATTAATTAGATGAAAGATCTCCAAAAGTACCATTACATCTAGGCCCAGGAGAGATGTTTCCTTTACCTTTCTTAGATTGCAGGAAGTAGTCATACTTAATAGTGTTTGTTTTAAGTATTTTGAGAATATTTTAACATGTGACAAGGCACTATCAGGTGATGTTAGTTCTTTAGTGATGTGATAAGCATTCTAGATTTACTTACTGTTGTATGCCACACAATGGACTAGTAAATTCTTCTTTTGCCAAAGTCTTCTTTTGGAGAACAAACCAATACAGATCCCCAAGAACGAGCTGTGGAGGGGAGTGGGATAATATTTACATGACTTGCAGAATTCATGCTAAAATATTTATTGCAATAGGAAAGCTGAAAAACCTACGTCCAGTAGTGGTGCAAATGTCGTTGCAACTACTACATCATTCCGATCATTTTCATTTATTAAGTTATTATTCACTTATCAAGTATTCTATGATTCTAGCCTTCTTGCTGAGTGTGTCTTTGACTCTGGTGTCTACACACCTGCATTGTATCCATCTCGTCAACTTACTGTCAGCCATACTTTTGTACCACAAACCAGTAAAGATTACCCACAACAAGCTGTGGAAGGGGGGGGGGGGGTATTTCACTATTTTATGATATTGTACCTACACTAATAACTAAAACATGTACATGACTTCCAGAATTCATGAAAAAAGAATCATTGCAATAGATAAGCTGAAAAAGCTACGTCTAGTAGTGGGGCAAATGTGACATTTGAAATGTCGTTGCCACAGCTACGTCGTTTCTATCATTCTCATTTATTATTCACTTATTAAGTATTCTATGATTCTAGCCTTCTTGCTGAGTGTGTCTTTGACTCTGGTGTCTACACACCGGCCTTGTATCCGTCTTGTCAACTTACTGTCAGCCATACTTTTGTACCACAAACCAGTAAAGATTACCCACAACAAGCTGTGGAGGGGGGGGGGTATTTCACTATTTTATGATATTGTACCTACACCAATAACGATAAAAATTCACATGACTTCCAGAATTCATGCTTATTATTGCTTAATATTGGACGTTGGCCTTTTAGCTGAGCATTTGCTTCATTATCGTGTCAGCGCACTGACCTTTGATTCTTCTTGTTGATTTGTGACTTTCGGTCATACTGTAAATTTGGTATCATGATATTTATTATCAGTTTATAATTTTCATAACAAAAATTAAGGTTGAAAAAATAAATTATCAGTTGTGAAAGTATGAATAATTGTGAAGCTGGGCGCTGGATAAAGTTGATCAAGTAATGAATAATAAGCAGTGTGGCATGTTTTATAGTTCGCTTTGAGACTGTGTTGTTAGAATTAAAAAATGGTCTCTCTCGAATTTAAAATTTTTGTGTGTAATAGTCACGTGATAACTGAAAGCTTACCATTACATGCAATAAGTTTTACTATATATTGGTAACCCGCTCTTTTATCAGAGTACGCAGGCATAGAGAAAATATATTGTGCTACATACCATCCTGATGGAAATTCTGAATCCGGAATATTTACATATTTGTAGATGAACGGCTTTAACAAAGCTTTTTTCGTTATTGTGGTATTTAATGTTGGTTTTGAAATAGTCACTACCAGTTTTGCAAAACAACTGGATTTCTCCTTCATTATTTGGGAAGTAAAACTTCTGTAGAATCCGAATTCTTATCTTTTCAGCCGCAAAGTTTGCCCCTAGCTTTGCGTGATAGATCTCTATAAAATTCCTGATCAATGTCCCAGGGACACATTGTTTTCCGAAGGGTTCGAGAATTTACCTTCACGCTGATCAGGGACATTTATTGTGGTAAACAGTTGAGGGGTCAGTTCTGGCGAGTTTGAGCTCCTCAAGGCGATTTCTAGCCACCTTTTCAGCCAATATAAGCTCATCCTTCTCCAAGAAGCTCCTCTTGAAGCTGCTCACTTCAGCACCTTTCAGGAGTGGGATACCAACCAGAGCTCTGAACTTGTTGAACCCTAGGAAGAGAGATTTCGTGAATGAGTTTATGACTTAGAAAATTATCGAATACATCACGGAATTGATAACACTGACAGAACTCACAAAAAACACTACACACCTTCAAAATGCCTGATATCTATTCAAAGTACCTGATTATATCTAAACAGAATAAGTGCAATTACAGATAAATAAATAAATAGTTCTATAACTCACCAATGGTTTTTGTAGAACTTCAGCTGGGTGCTCTTCTCAACCAATACTGAAATCCACTTGTCATCTCTGAATACCCCCTACAATTCATCCCCTCATGATAGAAGCTCTCTATCCAAGTTGGGTACTTTTTATCTTATACTTATAGAGCCCTTTGTCCAAGGTGGCCATGATGCAGGTTCCGGTCAGTAATTTTTGAGGGAAGTGTTTTGGTAGTGTCATATCAATCTGTTCATATCCGTGAGGGAAGGGGTTGGAGCGTTACCAGCTCGCTATCAGGGTACTTCAAGTTCCAAATGTTGACACAATCCGATAGAAGCTCTCTATCCTTGGGAGCTTCCTCTCTGTGGCTCAAGGTGTTTGACTCGGACCAGCACTTGTCGGAGGTTATCTTGAATTCCTTGTCCATTTGCAGGGTTATAATTTCCTCCTGGGATGTTAATTGAGGTATTGAGTTAACATAGTGTGTTTTTGACTATTATTAATTGTCTGCTTAACTCGAATTTTATTATTGTTATAGACCAGCTGTATATTGTATGTGATATCGTATTATTGATTCAAATAGGAAACTCGTAACGCTAAACCATAAAAGCATAAAGCATCACATCTACAAACTAAGCTACTTATCTTTTACACGCGCTCACTTCTCGTTCAATCCTAGTCAAATTATTACTCACATCTCCTTTCACACTTATTGAGTTATTGGTCCTCGTGCACGCTGCTATATTGTTAACAGAACCTGCTGAGCTGTTGCTCCCAGATGGAGTTTTGTGAGGAGGCCTGCTCATCAAAAGTCATTATTTTACGTGGTATGTAATTGCAAAATATAGATACATAAAATCATAAAATGATAATTATTTGAATAATCACTGAAGTACATGTTAGAAGTCTGCTACAGTCATACTGCCATAAAATCATGGTCCTGGATGGTTAGTGGTTGCGTTTACCACATACTGCCATTTCGTTTTATACTTTTATATCTGTGTTACCACATCTGCCACTTCGTTTTATATCTGTGTTATCACATCTGCCAATTCGTTTTGTATCTTTGTTACCACGCCTTCTGTTGGGGATTTTCCCAATCCCCGCTTGATATTCCTTGTCCAGAACCCTCACTGACTCTTTTTATGTCTTTTGTAGCACCTCTCCCCGCCCTTAGGTGCATTTTTGTGGAGAAATGACTGGCGGTGGTGGGAATTATTATTTGAGATCACGTCAATTATCTCATTACATGAATGAAGTCCAATACTGCCGTGAAATCACGGTCTTGAAGGGCTGTGTGATCAACTCCTCTTTCGTAGACATTTTCTTGAAAATCGTACAGGTTTTCTGTGGGTATATTCAACACATTAAATTCATTTTGAGAAACTTTCGGCCCTAATCTTATTGTTTGCCTAGTCATAAGAGGGGGAAGGTAAAATGTTATTGTGTTAAATGAGATTTATGATCTAATGATCAACATAAATCTCAGCTATAACCTGCTAAGCTCCTGCTCTTATAGGTAGCCTCGTGATGAGGCCTGCTGTAATCCTCTCAATTCTGATTGCTTTGATCCTGTTGTAGAAACGGCACTATCCAATTACGCTGAGAAGCTCATTTCTTCATTAACTTGAGAATTGGTATATGTGGAAGATTCTCATTTCTCTCTTTGTATGCAAGCTTATAATTATTTCTCTAAAATAAAATGACAATTAATCAAATAATTATTTAATAACATGTAAGAAGTCTGGTACAGTCATACTGCTGTAAAATCACTGCGCTGGATGGCTGCATTTACCACTTCAGACATTTCGTTTTATTCCTGACTTCCCACGTCCTCTAAGCTTCCCTTCTCTTGATGTTTCTTGTCCAGAACCCTTACTGACATTTCAATCGCAATCGAGATTGAAGGTCTGTGGGGAATCTAATTCAACTCACAGGTCCTAAAACCTCTATATTCTGTACAGTTTGTAAACTGCATCCTGGGGATACTGAAAATATTATCGTGAGACAGATAAGCAATCTTATACTCTTACTAGCTGGCCCGTTCAGCGCTGCTACACAGTGTCTCGCCCGCAAATTTTGGACCTATGCAGTTCACATTGATGAAAAAATTTCTACCGCATTGAAAAATCCGAATCAGAGCCAAAATTGTTCAGTGGAGTAGCGTATCAAAATCAACAAAGCAAGAAATGAAAATCACTCACTTCTCATGTAACCATAGCAACGCAAGCATTTCTTACTATCTGCACGTGCATGCCGACACAAACCCATACACACATCGACACAGTGCCCATACACACGGTTTTGCCATTCTAATCTATGATGCCGACACAATGGTCCATACACACGCCGACACAAAATCCACACACACGCCGACACAGTGTCCATACACACGGTTTTCCCATTCTAATCTATGATGCCGACACAATAATCCATACACACGCCGACACAAAATCCATACACACTTACCAAATTATATAAACAGATAATAATTTATCACTTTATTTCATTGACATCTATATTTTGAAATGAGAAAGCAAGTTTATTTGAATCAAGAATTATTTGGACATCTCGGTTGTTATGATACAAAATATGAAATTTCTTACCCTGTAGTGTTGGAAACTGCTGCCTACCACCACATCGTCCAATACTAGTTCTTGTAGCACATAGTCATATTTGATGGTACTTGAACTTTTCAGGGTGTTTTAGAATAAGTAAGCATAAAACAATAAATCATTCTCGAAGTGGAGGCCTAGGTATTGCATAGTTGAGCAAACTGAGAGACTGAGCTGAGATACAAATGTCGGTCAGCTCGTTCCTAGAAACTCTATGTTCTTCCATTGCTCGTTAAACTTGCATACTGCCCTTGATTCCCGCCTTTCCTCTTCCTCTTACAGTACTCACCCCTTGATTCAGAATCAAGAACTGTAACTCTCGCTGTTGTCTTGGATTCGCGCTTGTCTGATGTTAATGAGGTAGTTGCAGTGGCCCCTCGCCCACGTCCTTTAGCACTTTTAGGTGGCGACGGTGGTGGTGGATCTATATCCGTCCAATGTGCTTCATTCAAGACTGTTAAATTTAACTCACTTAAAATCGGCTAAAACCGTCCAATGCGCTCCACTGACATCTCATAACTGATAAAGTCACTAAATCAGTTGTTGTTAGTGATGTGATAAGCATTCTAGATTTACTTACTGGTGTATGCCACACAATGAACTAGTAAATTCTTCTTTCGCTGAAGTCTTATTTTGTAAGACAAACCAATACAGGTCCCAATGAACGAGCAGTGGGTGGGTATTACAGTCTCAGCTAGAACCTTAGAAACTGCTGAGCTCGTTCTCCCAGGCCTGCTCATCACATGCCATTATTTTCTGTGGTATGTGCTCACAAAATGTAGATACATTGAAATAAAATGAAGATTATTTGAATAATTAGTTAATTACATGGAATAAGTCCAAGCGGCAGTGAAATCACGGCCGTGGAGGGCTGTTGGCTCAGCATATAGGCTTAATGCAAAGTTTTTTATGAGTCTTTTTCGATTATTATGTTAGCATATAACATTATATCATACGAGATGAGCAGGAGGTAGGTTCTTCGGACTGCATAGTTGTGCAAACTGAGAGTTGAGCTACAAATGTCTCTGGCTCTTAAAGGATTTATCACGTGACACATAGCACAGAAACTGCAGGTTCTATATCGATCTAATGTGCTTCAAAGTGTTCTCTGTTAACTATTCAAGGTCTTTGAATTTACTTCTCTTAAAAACGGCTACCAATTTTCATGCTCAACAATTCAGTTCTAGAAACTGTATTTTCTTTCATTGCCCGTTAATATTAACTGATTAAGTTAATGTTATGAAGTTATGAGTGATGTGATTAGCATTCTAGATTTAATAATTACCGATGTATGTCACACAATGTTAATAAATTCTTCTTTTGCTAAAGTCTTCTCTTGGAGAATAAACCAATCTCCGAGAACGAGCTGTGGAGGGGGGGGGGGTACTAAACCATTTTATGATATTGTACCTACACCAATAACGATAAATATTTACATGTCTTGCAGAATTCATGCTAAAATATTTTTCTGCAATAGGTAAGCTGGAAAACCTATGTCCAATAGTGGAGCAAAAGTTTTAGCTACGACTGCGTCACGGTGATTTTCCTCAAATGTGGTTGCAACAACAACATCGTTTCGATCATTCTCATTTATTATTAGATATTCAATGACTTCGGCATTCTTGCTGAGTGTGTCTTTGACTCTGGTGTCTAAGCACCGACCTTGATTGTTCCCGTTAATTATCAAATATTCGATAACGTTAGCTTTTTTGCTGAGCGTTTGCTTCATTCTCGTGTCAGCCCACCAACCTTTGATTCTTCGTGTTGATTTGTGACTTTCGGCCGTGCTCTTAAGTCACAAATGGTAAAATGGTATGGTAAAATTTATAATCTGTTTAAGATTTTTATAACAAAAATTAAGATTGAAAAAATAAATGTTATGGAAGTCCCTGCTGCTGACCTGCTGTGCTCGAGCCTCGTCCTCTTCCTTTGATGCTACTGCTGTTGTTCCTGGTGGGACCTGTCCCAACTGCCCTTGATACAGCACGATCTCTGCCACTTGCCACAGCCTGTCACTGCTCACTCGCTGCACTGCTCACTGAGCCCACTTGCTCACAACTCTCGGCCTAACCGCCTCAACCGGTACTGGTGCCACCCCAGCTGCCGCCCCTACAGCCTAACCCTGTTTTCTTCTTCTTCTTCTTCTTCAGAAAAACCGCTGTCCGTTCCCCTCTCAGAACTTTGACTCGTTTTCTGTTGAAGCCCCTGTCTGGATTCAGGGGGAAACCCCCGAATCCCATCACATAGTCATGAAGTAATGATAGAGGGCCCAGGGGGGGGGGGGTAAAATGTAATTGTGTTAAATGATATTCATGATCTAACAATCTCAGCTAAAACATTATAACCTGCAGAGCTGGTTATAATGTCTGGTGAGCTCCTGCATCGGGATGTGAATGGAAAATTGTTCTGACAAAAAAGTGACCGTGTATGTTCTTCAGACTAAATGTAGTACCCGCTGTATACTCACCGGTACATGCTCCAAGTTTTACTACGTCATAAATATAGACTAAATCTAGTAACCCTCACTTTTATCAGTGTATGCAGGCATTGAGAAATGATATTGTGCTCCATACCATCCTGAATGAAATAGAAGCTCTGAATCCGGGATATTTGCAGATGAACGGCTTTAACAGAGCTTTTTCTTTTTTGTGGTATTTAATGTTGGTTTTGAAATAGTCACTAACAGTTTTTCAAAACAACTGGATTTCTTCTTAGTATTTGGAAAGTAAAACTTATGTATAATCCGATTTCGTGTCTTTTCAGCCCCCTCCTTTTCGTGATATATCTCTATGATAACTTTCCTGATCAATGTCCTAGAGTCCTAGGGACACAATATCGGGCACTTTTATCCCTTAGAGTAGTATCTTTTGCACAAAAGGCCTTGATCATTCCCTTTCAATCGTATTTGATTGAATAGATTCAAGTGTACTTTGATAGTTTGTAGGTGAGGATGTAACAAAGAATAATAAATACGAGATGATGTGTTAAATGAATTTATGTATTTATGATCTCACTATCAACAAATCCCAGCTCTAACAGTATAACCTGCTGATTTTCTGCTCTCATAGGAAGCCTCGTGAGGAGGCCTGCTGTAATCCTCTGAATTATGATTCCTTGATCCTTTTGTAGAAACTGCATCCTCCACTTACCTTGAGAAGCTCATTGCTTCCTTACAATATATTATGTGGAAAATTCTCATTACTCTTAATCCTTATAAAGGTTACATGCAAGCATTATCCAGGTTAACATTTTACTTGGACTTGTGACATGTATTAGGTAATTAATTGATAAGAATGAGGAACTACTGACTTGTTCCTCTCGTTCTTGTCTTTAGTTCATGAAGTGGACTTTGTTGGGGATTGATGAATTCGTAGCTCCTTTGGCGTGTTTCTGTGGAGAAAATACGTTGGTGGCAGGGGTGATATCTGTCCCCCAAGTTGTTAGAATTTGACTCAATCATTGAAAGTAGACAAGAGTACGAAATATATTACATCTATTGGAGTATCAAGACAATGAACTTGAATTATAAAACCAGATATCCCATCATCAAAACATCTCTCCTGATGTAGTCCTGGTTAAAGTGAATTTCAAGGATTTAGAAGTCGTGAAACAAGGAATATCATTAGCAATAATTAGTATGTTATAATGTCATAAAGTATAAACTTTTGAATTATACTTAAAAGTCATAAAATTCTGAAAAACAACCCGAATCATCGGTCTTATATAATCTTGTGATTAGCACATTACTGACGTTTCTCAACTTTAAAACTTGTTAAGAACATTATTAGTCTCTTTGGTGAGCATGTGATTCATGGAAGTCTCCCGTGGACCCAGATGGAAGTTCAAACATGAGAATCACCATCCTGTAAATCACCGTCCTGCTGTAGTGATCGTGGATGGGATGACTTATTGCATCCCGATCCCCGATCTTATTATCTGGTTTACAACAGATCTCCCTTCCAATTTTAATGAAAATTTTTACAAATGGAAAAATTTTCAATTTAGCAAATCCTTGTCGGGTTTGCCAGTTCAGTTTGGTAAAGATTGTTACATGACAGAAGTAATTTTAAGAAGTAATGCTTGTTGCAATATAATTGATTGAAATAATTGATTTGAATCATAAGACGAAAGTTTGATTAATGGGTGAAATTGAAAATTAAAATATGTGTCATTTCAGGTCACAAACATGCATATAATATGAATCCCTAAAATAAAATTAAAACAAATAAATCATTGGATATACTGATATAGAAGTCTCTGATGGCTAGAGCTTATTTATCCATCAATATTTATTGACGTCGAGGGGGGCCTTCTCGGCCACCCTTCGGTCAAGGTGGAAGAACCACCATAGTCTGGCAAGCAGCCCCATGACTGCATCACCGATGACTGTGATCTCCATGGCAAAGTCGTCATCGTTTGCAATGATGTTGGTCATTTTCTCACACCACGGCTCCACAGAGAGGGTGAACTCCACTGCCCAGTTCTTTACATGGAAGATAACGGAGGTCTTTCTGACCTTCCTGAAGTCCTTCATGCGCAATCGTCCTTCCTTTTAGATGATGCTCCCGAGCTTGTAGCCCGTCTTCCACTCTTCAATAAGTTCCAGGTGGATTGTGTCCACCTGAAGAGCCAATCTCTCCATAGCCGTGCATATGTCTCCGAAGGAGTGGACGTTGCCGTCCAGCTCCTTTGTCACAGCAGCTTCTATGCAGTCTTTGACCCAGACTACGTCCCTTGTTGGTAATGTAGCTGAGTCAAAGCACATATCCTCCTGTCCCCAGGTGGACTTCTTCCCCATACTTGTCGGCTTGAGGGGGAGCTCCCTCTCTTCCAGGTCCCCACTGGTCCAAGCCGCCCAGTGTAATAGATTTTCCCCTCCCTCCTTGTCGGAGGCGGGTCTGATCTTTTTGGTGTTTAGCGGCTTATCCTTGTTGGCAAGGATTTTGGCTGTAGCAAGCCTTGTCGGCTGCTGCTCGCTCCGGTCCGGCTTGTCGCGGCTGCTTGGGGGGGGGGGGCCAACCCCCTCAATTTTGGTGGATATCAAAAAATCGCCAATAGGGGGTTTAATTTTGGGGGTTTTGGGGGTTTTAGGGGCTTAATTCTTAGAGAAAAAGGGGATTTTTTTCTCAAATGGTACCATTTTTGTTCCTGATTTTTTGCACTATTTCAAAATGGTACCATTTTTGGTCGTGATTTTTGGCGTTTTTTAGAAATGGTACCATTTTTGTTTCCGGTTTTTGGTACCATTTTTGTTCATAATTTTTAAAACTTTTATGAAATGGTACCATTTTCGATTCTGATTTTCAGCATCTTTTTCAAATGGTACCATTTTGTTTCTGATTTTTTGCACCCATTCGAAATGGTACCATTTTTGTTCCTGATTTTTGCACCATTTCGAAATGGTACCATTTTTGGTCGTGATTTTTTGCACCTTTTCAAAATGGTACCATTTTTGGTCATGATTTTTGGCGATTTTTAGAAATGGTACCATTTTTGTTTCCGGTTTTTGGTACCATTTTTGTTTAGAATTTTTGGAACTTTTATGAAATGGTACCATTTTTGTTTCTGATTTTCAGCATCTTTTTCAAATGGTACCATTTAGTTTCTGATTTTTGCACCCTTTCGAAATGGTACCATTTTTGTTCCTGATTTTTTGCACCATTTCAAAATGGTACCATTTTTGGTCGTGATTTTGGCGATTTTTGGAAATGGTACCATTTTTGTTTCCGGTTTTGGTACCATTTTGTTTATAATTTTGGAACTTTTATGAAATGGTACCATTTTTGTTTCTGATTTTCAGCATATTTTTCAAATGGTACCAAATTTGTGTCCCATTTTTTGCGCCTTTTCGAAATGGTACCTTTTTTATTCGTGATTTTTGGCAACTTTTTCAAATGGTACCATTTTGTTTATTCATTTTGGTGCTTTTTTGAATCATACTAGAATAATTTTTGCTGTCGATAGGGGGTTTAATTTTGGGGGGTTTAATTTTTGCTGTCGATAGGGGGTTTAATTTTGGGGGGTTTAATTTAACCCCCTGGTGGATATAACAAATTTCCAATAGGGGGCTTAACTATGTTGGGTTTTGGGGGGTTGGCCCCCCCCCCCCTGCTTGCCCTCTCATGTCCGGCATTGTTCGGGGAACGCTTGTTTGTTCCCCGTCCCCTGCTGTCCTGCTGGCTGGCTTCCTCTTCTCCGCCAGCATCCTCTGTCCCCTCGTCTCCCTCTCTCACAGTTCCATTGCATACTGGACAGCACTTGTCAGCTGCCATTCCACTCCCCTGATGCCTTATTTTTTACAATTAGTCCAGTCGAAAATAAGATCGGTCAGGGAACTAACTTGCAGCAATGACTTAGGGTGTTTTTTCGATTCAATATGGTCCCAGGAGTCACCAAACCAAAATCCCCTAAAATCCGGTCGGCACTTTTCGAGATATGGCCACGCCCTTTTTTGACCGTGGGAATTTTTGTCGAAAAATCTGAATTTCAAGATTTTGAGCTTTTTAGGCAAGATTATACACTAAATCTACTTATTTTTGCACGAGAAAAACGATGCAACTGTTATTTTTTGGTTATAACCATTGCCGAGGCCAATAATTGGCCAAGCCCATTTTTATCGTGGGAATTTTGGACAAAAATCTAAATTTCAAAATTTTGAGCTATACACGCAAGATAATACACTGAATCCACTTATTTTTGCACGAGAAAAACGATGCAACTGTTATTTTTTGGCTATAATCATTGCTGAGGCCAATAATTGGCCACGCCCATTTTTATCGTGGGAATTTTGGGCAGAATTCCATATTTGAAAAGTTTGAGCTATACAGGCAAGATTATACACTAAACCCACTTATTTTTGCACGAGAAAAACGATGCAACTGTTATTTTTTGGCTATAAATTTTGCTGAGGCCAATAATCGGCCACGCCCATTTTATCGTGGGAATCTTGGGCAAAAATACAAATTTAAAAGTTTTGAGCTCTGCAGGCAAGATTATATACTAAACCCACTTATTTTTGCAACTGTATTTTCTAACATCCTTTAAACACACAGAAGTGTGTTGGAAAGACACATTCAGAGTGAGTTGGAATAAGCAAGAATGTGCGATATAGACACACGAGTATGTTGGAAAGATATTGATTTGTGTTAGAAAAATACAAGAGTACTGGGTAGATAAAGGCTCCGATGGTATTAAGAAGTGTACCGGAAGACGCAATAGTGTGTTAAGACATGAGACGTCACAATTATGTGTGCTAGGAAGTCATGGAAGAAAGTAAGAGGATGCAGCATTGTAAGAAATCATGCGAGAACAATATAAAGAAGTATCAGAATGTGTAGTTAGGTCGCACGAATGTCTTATTTTTGTGTTTGGAAATGACAAGAGCGTTTCAGAAGACGCAGGAGTATGTTAGAAAGTCACAAAAGTTATTTGGGAGCCATATTAGAGTGTGATGGAAAAATACAGTAGTGAGTTATGTGTGTTGGTAAGTCATAAAAGTGAGTTGGAAGACACAGCATTGGTTTTAGAACTCACAGGAGTGTCTTAGTACTAATCAGTACCTATTGGAAAGCCATAAAAATGGATAAGGACGAAGTATGGGTGTGCTGAGAAGACAAAACAGTGTATCGGAAGACACAGGATTGTTATAGAAAGCCACAAAATTGTGTTCGGAAGATACAGAGAGCGTTTAAGCATCACATGAGTATTAAAAAGTCACGTACGTACGTTAGGAAGATGCAAGAGTGTGTAAGAGAGTCACAAAAATACAAAATACATTTAAGAGTGTTTTTAAAAGTTTGGAAGTCACAAGAATGTCACAAGGATTGTTTATGAATGAGTTGGAAGATACAGATACAATAGAAACAGGAACATATTGAGAAGACGAAGAATTTATTTTAAAGTCGCAGGAGTGTGATACAAAGTTACAGAAGTGTCTTAGGAAGACACAGGAGTGTGCTTGGAAGATACAGAAGTGTAGTAGGAAGTCACAAGAGTGTGTTGAAATACACCTGAATGAGTTGGAAATCACACGAGTGTGTTAGGAAGACGCAGGTGTGTTATGAAGACACAGTAGTGTGCTAGGAAGACACAGGAGTGTGCTAAGAAGACACAGGAGTGTGCTAGGAAGACACAGCAGTGTGCTAGGAAGGCATAAGAGTGAGTTGGAAGATATAGCACTGTTTTAAAAGATCAAATAGGAACGTTTTAAGCAGACACAGACTGCGTTGAAAAATCGCGCAGGGTGTGTAAGAAAGCCACAAAAGTGTACTAGAAAGACGGAGGGTCATAAGAGAGTACTGGTAGGACATATGGGCATTTCACAGTGTGTTATGGGCATTTCACAGTGTGTTAGGCAAGGATCTACGTATTATATACACCGATAGAAACTTCATAGGTGTTTACAATATATTAACATACCTACCTATATTTTCATTATACAATGTACACGTCATAGGAGCGAAAGTATTTAACCAATTAATAATTTCGACCTAATTCTCACGGGCAAAAATTTGCGTTGTGCATGATTGGCTTCCATGGGGGTTATAGCTACAAATAAACAGTTGCATCGTTTTTTTCGTGTAAAAAATAAAGTGGGTTTAGTGTATTGTTCAGAATTTTCAGCAAAATTTATAGCCAAAAATAACAATCGTTTTTTTGCAGAAAAATTTAGATTTTTGCTCAAAATTCCCGCGATAAAAATGGACGTGGCCAATTATTGGCCTCAGCAATGATTATAGCCAAAAAATAACAGTTGCATCGTTTTTCTCGTGCAAAAATAAGTGGGTTTAGTGTATAATCTTGCGTGTATAGCTCAAAATTTTAAAATTTGGAATTCTGCCCAAAATTCCCACGATAAAAATGGGCGTGGCCAATTATTGGCCTCAACAATGATTATAGCCAAAAAATAACAGTTGCATCGTTTTTCTCGTGCAAAAATAAGTGGATTTAGTGTATTATCCTGCCTATAAAGCTCAAAATCTTGAAATTCAGATTTTTCACCAAAAATTCCCACGGTTAAAAAAGGGCGTGGCCATATCTCGAAAAGTGCCGATCGGATTTTAGGGGATTTTGGTTTGGTGACTCCTGGGACCATATTGAATCGAAAAAACACCCTAAGTCATTGCTGCAAGTTAGTTCCCTAACTCTTCAAAATTTGTTTGTTTTCGACCGGACTAAATACAGTGACGTTGGTAAGTTATCGCCCTCCCCCTCAAGGAGTCAAGGGAGCAAGATTCTGTCATTTTCCACATCAAGAAGAAAAGTAAACAAAAGAAAAAAAAGGAAAAAAAGAAAAGAAAAGAAAAAAGGAAAAGAAAAAAAGAAAAGAAAAAACTGATTTATGAAATATAAGATTTGATAAGATTCAATAATTAAAAAAATATTGTTGTTAAAGAAAAGATTCTAGAGTCAATCAAAAATTCAGGAATTAAGAAAAGATAAAATGAGCAATTTTGTTCCGACATGAATATATATCATGTATTCATGTAAGGTGTCAATTATCATACTGAGATGAAAAGTCCCATGAAAAACCGGCTGGTTGGGATCCAAATTCCAAGCAGCAAATAACTCTATTAAATTGTTGCATTAAAGTATGATCTTAATACTTAAATGCCTCTGTATTCTTTCGAAATAACTCTATGTTAGTATCTTAATACTTTAGTACATCTGTATTTTCTTGATTTGATTCTTTCACCGAATCCTCTAAAAGTCATTCTCAAGGGGTTTTAGGAACTTGGTGTGGGAGATTGGCTGAAATCATTCACTAGTCTAATGGGAAAGTATGAGCTTGGCTTGATATAATCCTCCATAATCACCCATGAAGATTTAGCACTTGGTCCAAAAAATGTGGGTAGTAATTTACAGTAAATGTTTAAATTATATTTTTACATTTTTACAGTAAAAATTCTTTACAATGTGCATTGGCATGTGCATTGAAATCACTCTCAATTCTCATGATTGGGCAAAAAGTATAAAGAAAACTATTTTTGAGTCATCTAAAAGAGGAAGTGACTGCCCATGTCTGATGTCGCCTTCCCCTGCTGGATGCTTGGTTGCCTTCCACCTCCTCTCTTTGGGATACTTGCTCCACTTTCCCAGGATGGTTTGGAGCTATCTTACTACATATCATTTTCTTTATAATTTGCCTCTGCTGACAAGCCTTGGTTTATCAGCACTAGAATTTCGTGGAATTTAGAATTATGGACATTATTCTTTGTCACGGGAAGGTTTGCAGTCCGAGCATTAAGAGCTCTCTTATCACTTGAATTAAATTTAGAATTATAAACGAACAAAAGATATCCACCTAATAAACAACCTTTTGGAGTTGCAGTTATACCGACTGAGGTCACTAACTCCACAAATTCAATATTTTGGAACGCTTCTCAAAAAGGTGGAGGTCCGTTTTCCATATCTTTTGATTATCTTTCTCTTCTGCTGTTCCAAGGTGGGGCCGCTCTGTCCATCCTCATCCTCCTTCTCCTCTCTGGGAAATTTGCTCTTTCCCAGATCATTTGGAGCTCTTATCACCTGAATTAGATTCATAATTATTTGACATTCTTGGTCTGGCAGAAGCTTTCCACCATACCTAGTGTCTATTCTTCCTTTGATTCTGTCGGCCCTGTCGCATCAGCCACTGGATCTGTCCAGCGACAACCGCTATAGTGTCCAACAGCTGGACCATGCCACCATTGCGGACACAGTGGTCCAATAGTGGTCTTTTTTTTCTTTTTTTTAATTCTTACGAAGAACCACTATGTGTTCTCCTTCCTCTCGAAACTTCCGAACCTCTAAATCGTTTTTTGTTTACGCCTCTGTTTGATGAGGCCTTTTCAGAAACATCTGAAACCCTGATAACCCCCTGAATGCTGATAACATCAGCAAGTCTGGAGTTGGAGGATTCACTAATTAAGGACTCATGGAATGAGACAGAATGCATCCAACATGATGATCTCATGTCCAGCACACATTTCAGCAATTCTAACTGTCAAATATCCTAGCAACCAATCAAATGATTGGCTGGATGCCCTAACTCCCTAACTAAGGTCTAACATTTGAAATTAATTTGAAATGGACATGTCAAGATGTCAATCACATTATGCTGTAAATAATGGAAGAAAATTGTTATTTACTTAACACATCATCTATTAAACAGGTTAAAGAATCTAATATATAATTTCGTAAGAGCACGTGAATTATGTCTGTGCTTCCGTACACAATTAAATTTGAGCTTGCCAAGAAAATATCAAGAGAAACGAATGCAAGGGAGAAATGAGGCCGTTGCTATGGAGATTGGATATTTGCGTGCAACATAAAAGTAGTTCGTAAAGTAGTGTTACTATTACGTTAGTGATTAAAGCTGTCGAGATGTTGCTTTTGAATGCTGATTTTTTTTAAATTCGTAGTTCATGAGGCATGTAGGGTTATTTTGGACGACAGTTATTGGAAGTTTAGGAAAGTAGGAAGTTATAACAAAAAATATCTAAGCGGTAGAATTCAATCGATGAAATAAATTCGCATCGAACGTTGTCCGTACGTCTCGGTGTGTTTGAAAATTAATGAGAAGTTCATGAAGTTCGATTTCGAACACTTCACGTAAACGTAAGGGAAAACAAAATTGTTGAACTAACGAAATGAACAAAACGCGACGCGCGCGCGCATTTTAATCTTGCGCGCAACGCAGAAACTCTGCGTGCGTCGCAAAGTTATTTCAGATAGAGTAAGGAACTTAAAAGAGAAAATGCGCGGCGTAAAATTATGAATATGATTTTGCGCTTTAGTCTGAGCGCGCACCAGGCAAGGCCTAAAATTAATTTTTATTTATTTCCATTTCTTACGCAGCTTTACTCACTATACAAATGAAGGAAAAATAATAATTCACAGTGGTCGGTGAGACCAGTCAAACAGTGCGTAGTGTTCCCTAATGCCTAGCCACGCGCGCGTCGCAACTTTCGTCGTTGCTCCTTTGTCATCAACATTCAACTTTTCGCTATCAGATAACGCACTTCGGCAACTTTAGTTCTTATCAACCCATCTTTTTACTTACTTCATTCTGCTGGCTTTTGGTTTCACTTTCACCTAATCACCTAACCAGTAACCAAATGCTTACGTGCGCGCGGCCTGAGGAGGAACGACGGCGCGCCGCGTAGAATAGGACGCTGGTTAGGGCAAGCTGTTGGTAACTTGGTAAGAATTTGCGAACGAGGCGGCGCGTAGCGCCGCCAGTGAGTTAATAGCAGCCCACCCACCGGCCTGGTCTATAGATATTGTCATAAATACCCAGTTTTGAAAGCCTCTCTGTGGTCTGGGCTTGTCTGTTCTGTTGTGATAGTATTGATGATATATTATACTATTACTGTTTACTGATATTATACTGTTATAGGTCCTTATGTCTTTCTAGCTAACCTGTAGTCTTACTGACTTCAAAACTACAACATGGTGAACAGGAGTGAACTACACTACCATTTCTCCCTTCAAGAATGACATAGAGCACTGGCCCTGGCTCCATCATGTATGTCATTCCAGGGGTGCTGATCTTGATATCTTTCTCTTCTGCTGCTCCAAGGTGAGGCGCTGTGTCCGTCCTCATCCTCCTTCTCCTCTCAAGGATACTTGCTCCACTTTCCCAAGATTGTTTGGAGCTCTCTTATAGTCTTATCACCTGAATTAAATTTATAATTAGTTGACATCCCTGGTCTGGAAGAAACTTTCCACCACGGTGTCTATCCGTCCTTTACTTCTGTTGGCTTTAGGTTCTTATAGAACACGTTGACATGTCCTCTGATGACAGGCTGGAAGGTTGGTAACAGTACTGTCTCCGAATCCGGGCACTCCAGGATTTTGAAGTTGTATCCAAGTCGCACTTCGCCCTGTTTAATGGTCATAAAGTTATCATAATATGGTCATAAAGTTATCATACCCTATCATCAGGGGAGTTTTGAATTGGTTGACTGGGTGACCATATTTATCAGGGGCTCGAGTTTACATATAAATGGTATGTAAGCTGCATTATTGTATCTTGCCTCATTATGATGGAGTATTATACGATGTGACCATAATATACCATAGCAAGTACATGTAATTCATACCCCATACTCCCATAGCAAGATATGATAACGAAGTTACATTACACTGTTTACTATGTGTTCCCACTATATGGATAAATGCCCCTACTCTATTACACTACTACAGATAACATATATCAGCAAGTCGATTCATCTTCATCTTCAGCTAAAGTATGATTATCTCATACTTTAACGTAACATAATGATGATTGATTCAGATTGTGCTGGTTCCTTTCATTTTGCTCTGTTTCCTGATTTTAGAACATCCTGAATTGATTTCTTATGTTTCCTTCCAATTTTCAATAACCTCATAATTAAACAATGGTGGCATCCCGTCTGTGGAACCCAGAACTGGGACTGCTGCTGAGTGCTGATGCAATCAAGCACTTTATAGGTATGTTTTACAGTGATGTTTTCTTAAGTGATAAAGCTTGTTTCAGCTTTTCAGATTGTAGATATCCATTTGATGTTGTAGCTATATCGCCAATTTAATAACTTTTATTCGGACTAGAGTGGATGAGGGTGTGTAGAATAGGGATTTCTTCGTCAATTTAATCAGAAATAGGACAGGTAAGAGTGGTTACAATTTATCTTCAATTGTAACAATTAAAAACGTCGTGTTCTTGTGATATTTCAATGAATATATCATTCATGGTCATACATTCTGAGGTTTATTGGATTTAGAACATACAACTGACACATAACATTTCTATAAAATTCATTTGCTTTTCATCTTTTAAATTTAATTAAATTTTTTAAATTAGAAAAACTAATTTTTAAGAAAGTTGTTTGGGGGTAAAATTTATGTTTAACCAATAAAATTAAAGGGAAGTATGTTTTCGGGAATTAAAAACCCCAAAGATATATTCTTTTTAAAATCAAAGGGGGAAAGCCCGCAATTTGTTATTTTGGTGTTCGCCCTTTCCTACTCCCCTTTTTCGTTTAAACCTTTATTATTAAGAAAAAAAAGAAAAACCCTTTTTTGGAAAGAAAAAAAACGTTTTAGTTTTTTTAAGATAATGGGGTACAACATTCTAAAAATTGAACGAAAATTTGGGTATTTTAAAAAACCACAGTATAGTAGTATTGAAGAAAAAGAAAAAAAGGGAAAATTCTTTTTTTCTTAAATTTTTTTCTTTATTCATTTTTTTTTAAAAACAGATGTGGGATTCATAACATTTTCATGTTAAATACCTTTTATTTTTTTAAATTAAAATAAACAAAAAGTTTGGAAATGAAATATTGGAAATAAAAAAATTAGGGACGATAATTAATGAGGGAATTTAAAATTTGGGTTTTTTTGAAATGTTTGGGTTGTACTGTAAACTTAAAAAAAATTAAAATTATAACGTTTAAACCCTACCATCTTTTTTCATTTTTCCCAGCCCCAAACCCCAAGTACAAGGAAGGGATTAATGTTTATTTAAAATTTGTGTCCAGGCTGGTGAAAGTGCTGGTTGACCGGGTAAAATTGGGATTGTTAACCAACACCCCAAAAAAGATGCCCCTTTATTTTCAAGGTGGGGGGGCTCATTTTTTAGCCTCAAAACAGTTTTCCCCACGAGGATGGGTTCCCAAAGAACAACACAACCACAATTGAGGGAATGGATCAGGAACATATTCTGTTTCCCCTTTTTATTGGGGTAAATTTTTTATCCCTTGGAATGATTGAAAATCCTTCCCCCAATTGATCTGCTCAGACACCTGTTCTGCTGGATTTTAAAGTCATAATGAAACTCTATTCATATTTTCATATTTTATTGGGGGTCACAGAAAGGGGAAATTTTTGTTCCTTGGGGTTTGGGAATTTTTGGTTTTCCGACTCCGGGTTTTTTATGTTTCTTCCCGGGATTTTCCAAGATGAAACCTACCTTTGGGGGGGATTTTAAAGGGGTTAAGGCCAAGGCCCGATTTAATCAGTGAAACAGCTTGACCCCTTTTAACCCAGAAAATGTTTTTAAAGATTTTCACTGCTTTCCTTTGGGCCTTGTTTATTTTAATTCTTTTTTTTCTTTAAAAATCTTTCTTTCCTTTTAACAGTTTCTTTTTAAAACCCTTAAATTGTTTCATGAATGTTTCAAAAGGGCCCGATTCCCTGTTTTTTTTGTACTGTGTTTTGTGTACTGGTTTTTTCCCAATTTGATTTATGGGGCACTGAATTGTGTGAGTAGTATGTACAGTCCTGTAGTTTTTCTTTTCCTTTTAAAATCAAGGAGGATTAGACCATTCCTGATTCTTGCTAAATTATAATAATTTACCAGCCCACTCCCCCACTAGTCAATTAATGTGAAAATAAACTACATTTTGAAAATTTCTTTAAAGCAATAATTTTCATGATTTCTATGAATCCAGATTGCAGAGTTGTCGTTGAAAATTCAACATCCATCAACTCACATCCATCAACTAATAACCTGATGCTTGTACCCTAGAACCAATGTGTGGTACTTGCCACTCATCACATTCAAAAATGTTGTGGATGGTGTGGAATGTAAGGGGAGGCATGTTAGCTTCATCCCCTTCTGATCTGAAATTATCTGAAAATCATTCAGTGTTCCAGGTTCCTGCCGGTCTGCTCAGACACCTGTTGAAGAGGGTTTTGAGATCGTTACGAAAATCAATTTCAAAACGTCTTGGAGAGGGAGAATACTTTATTCTCAATTCTGTATCGAGCTGGGGCTATCCGGCAGCCACTGTCAAACTCCAGAAATTTATCAAGATTCAAATCTTGAAAGCCTAATTTCGGAGTGGTTTTAGAAGAGTTCGGAAGGGCTTCGATTTGTTGCATAATCCCTAGAACAGCGACCGCACGTGCCTGCTGCTGATTCTCAGCAACCCTTCGTTTGCCCATGAAACTCTCGTCTCTTTGACGAGTAGTTTCAGTCCTCGTCAATCCTGTTTGTTGCACATCCGAAGGCCTGCTTCGGCTGTCACTGTGAGTCTGACTGCTTTTTCTGTCTTAACGACTGGTATAGGTGGAATTGGAAGTGGAAGGCCTGCTTCGGTTGTCACTGTGAGTCTGACTGTTGTCTCTGTCCAGAAGAGTGGTGGAAGGGGAAGTGTTATGTTATTTGTGTATTTCATATGCTTTGAATCATTGGATAATCTCATGAATCATACATGTTATATATTACCCTTTGTTGATAATTGATTGTTATCTAAATTGTACCTTTCAGTTTATATGGTTAAAGCTTTAGGTTATTCATGTCTATCATTTGACTCCTACAAAAAGTCCAACAGGAAGGCCTGCTTCGATTGTTCCTGCTGTCGACTCTGTTGCTTAGAGATTGAGGAGTTGATTGATGATGATCCTCAGAGTTAGTACTGTCGCACAGAGAAGCACGTGTGGATCTGTAACTCACTGCAGCACAGCTTTGTGCTTCAAATCTATAATGGGATCACTATTCTTACTTTTGCTGATATTGATCCGTGAAGAACTGGTATCTTCAGATTCCAGAGCTGCTATCTGCTGAGCTGCTTTCTGTGGAGTTGCTTAGATTTTAGAATGATCTGAAAAATCATTCATCCAGCCAGTCCGCTCAGACACCAGCTGTTAGGTGTATCTTCTAGGACCTATAGGTATGACCGAAAGTGAAGCTTCTTATTCTCGACTTGATACTAGGTAGGGCTGTCTGGCAGCCACTTTTTCCAGCTCAAAGAATTTTTCAAGATTTAAATCTTGAAAACTGACCTTTGGAGTGCATTTGGAGAGTTCTGGGAGGGTTTAGAGTTGTTTGGTGATCCTCATTACTGCTGCCATACGGACCTGTTACTGATTCCCAGCTACTTTCCATTGCCCCTCAGAAGCTCTCTCTTTCTCGTCTCTTTCACGAGTATTTTCTGTTCTCCCCGTTAGTAATTAGTATTGTGGTTAGTATTTCCACCTGTCAGGTGGACGACCTGGGTTCCATTCCCAGACAGGGAGCCAAATGCTATGGTCTTTGTGTTGGGACGACTTATAGGCTTAGTTTTGGAATGGAGATTTATTGACTAGGAAGACTCACCGGTTATCTGAATTAAACTTTACAATTTATAGAACTGACTTACTTATCATGCAAGATTAGATTAACTTAAGATATAATATCATAATCAATAATCATGCTTATTTACGTCACGGGATGATATACCACTTTCTTCAAAACATAAATTCTCCACTCTTCCCGAAATCACGTCGCCACGAACGCCATAATTCAACCCACACACACAAAACAAACGTGAAATGCAAGTTTATTGTTTGCTGGAAAAAGGAGTTGACATGCACAAAATCTATAAAAACTTTATTATGAAAATAATATAAATATTCTAATTGAAAAAACAAACCCATAGTGAACCTAATAACCTTTATTTTAGTCCCTTCCCTTCCAATGAATTGTTTCTTTCCAGTACGAAATGGTTGCTTGTCACTAAATGACATGATCGACATGATGCTTGCTACTGTTAAGGGTTGGTTTTTGTCCTTAGGGGTGGCTTCCATGGTCCAGTGCAACTTAGATTCAGGCAGGAAGACTGTAAATTTGGGAATGAGGAAGCAGAACATCATTCCTTTCTGACTTTGCAGAATGTCCTTCCAGAGTGGATTCCCCATTCTGATCCCACTCTATTTTGCGAAGAGAGACAGTTGTATGAGAACTATATCTTACGGCAATTTAGAATTTTGTAGCTTTAGCTTTGACTGTTCTCATCCTGCACGTCATTTTCACATATCTACTAACTTACAATTCGTGCACAATTCTCTTTAGGAACACTTTCATCTGCTGCACGTCCTCTTGAATGACATCATAATTATTAGGATTCATGTATCACTGTTGTCTGTTTCTCACGAGCAAGATAGAACCATCACGACATATGCACTGAACAGGTCACCCCTTTCTTCAGACCTTTTCAAAATTTTTATTAGTGATTTATCCTCTCCTTGAACATGTAAATTTGTCCAGCACTTTCAAACACTCATAGGCCATCTGCTTTGGGGCTGATGACCCACTATGCTCTCTAATGTAAGACTACATGTCAGAATCAGCCAAACACACTATTGGCACATTGTGGCAAGGGTGGGACATTGAAGTCAATGATATTATTTATGATTTTTATCTTTTCATGTTGAAATACAGCTATTCGTACATTTTTCATTTCCAAGCATCGAAATTCCTTTTGTATGTCTGAAATAGCTGATTTTTATTCATATTGTGCTGTGAAATGCAAGGGGGCAAGGGCGTAAAGTCCAGGCCTTCTGATTGTTAAATATTGAGGAAAGGGCACTTTTTCACAAAAGGAGAGTTCCCTTTGGTTGAAGCCAATTTGGGGAATCTGGGCGTGTTGGTGTCTTTGTTGACCAACTCCGTGGAGGGTTTTAGAACCCCTCGGGAGGGGGGCGCCCTGGTTGATTTGTGGGGAAACCCCTTCCACAAAGAAAGATTTTTCGTCCCCAGGCTGTTTGCAGACGAAATTAAAAATATCATGGGGAAATATTCGGGAAAAAAACTTTAAACTTTTTAAAATTAGCTAGATGATTAACTAACCCCTAAAGAGGGGATAAGACTGAGGGAACCCCCCTGTTCCTAGGGGTGTAATTTTTTGAAGACTTAAAAATTTTGGGATTGAAATTAAATCTGAAAAACAATGTTGGGTGGAATAACTCCCAATTAACATTTCATCCTTTTTTTTAAAAAACACTTTCATCCCATTTCAAAGCTTTTGAAAAAATAGCACTGCGTTTGATTATTACTGCGTTTGGTATATTGCAATGGATTACATGCGATACTCACCCCGTCATATTGTGAAATACGATGGGCATGTACTTGGAGACCTGTCTCTCCCTGTTACTGATGATTTTATTTCGAAATTCATTTTAAGAGAAAAACAGAAACCTGTCTATGAACTTCTCAACGCAATCATGCCCTGTGTGGTCTCCTGGTGGGTTGAACTTGGCATTATGAGTTCAAAAACTGTCTGCGTAGCTGTAGGAACTCAGCTACATTCTGTCCTACTACTTTGCACTGACAGTCACCCTGGCACCTATCGCAGCTTACACTTTTTCTTATACTGAAGTCAGCAGCTGAAAATAGAGCTAAAATTAATCCATAATATTACTGTCATCACACACATTTACATGATGGAGGTTTATCTGATTCATGTACAATTGAATTAAAGCGTACCTATCCATGCCAAATGCTTTATCGTCTTTCTGTACGATTCGAATCTGCTGATCCGATCCTTGGGATCCTCGGACATTTTGATTTTCTGGATCTTGAACTTTGTGCATATCTAATTGTGATCAGTGCAGGAGAACTGTATCAGTACAGCTGATTAGAATTTGTAGTGACTGTTCCCCATCCTGCACGTCATTTTCACATGGCCTGCTTTACCACAATTAGTGCAGTGATTATTTCTAAGGAACTCTTTCATCTTCCGCATGTCCTCTTGAATGATCTTGTTTTGTTCTTTTACAGCCTTGTATTTTTCTTGCACTGAATTTGACAACACTACTTTCTTCACAACACTTAGTATGCAAGACTAAGTTCTCTGTGTACCTCGGCTTCTTATATTTGTGATGTAAGCTGTTAGTTGAGGAAGTGACAGGTAGTTGCTCATCTGGTTGCCTGGCTTCAATGCCGCATGGTCCTGGGCCGTTTGAGCTGACATATCTGTTTGCAATATATAATTTGAACCTTTGAAATAAAAAAAAAACTATCCCAAGGACTTGCTGTTCTTGATGTCTTTGTGCCAGCGAAACATAGCCCACATCAGAGCTTTTTCCTGAGATGACATGATTGATTATCATGTCAATGTAGCTTTTCCATTCTATGAGCCTCCGATTATTGTCTATTCTCACTACTGCAGTAGTGGGAATACATTTGAGATCCTTCATATTACCTGCTTCTCTCTGTTGTACTTTTCTCAAGAAAACTAGGATATTTTCAATGAACTCCGTCTGTATTTCATTGAATCTGTTCTAACTTTCCTTGAACGCCCTAAAATCATCTGGCAATCTCTTTACATGCCTCTAAATTCATGCCTGTTCGAGAGCCGTGATCCCTGCAAGAACCCCAACTAAAAAGTCACTTGCTATTCCTCGTTTCCTTCTGTGGGTATCTTCAGGTACACCTCTCTCCACTCCCCTTCACTGAATGGTTAAACTCCTCCTGGATTTTGTCCTTTCTTCTGCTTTCATTACAAAATTTGGTCTTATTGTTCTCGGCAATGCAACCTATGTCCAACTACATTGTCCAAGTCCATAGCCCCTAGGTTATCCAGTAATAGCCTTTCATCCACTGGATGTTTCCTTAGTACAGGAGAGACCCCAATTGCCAAACATTCTGTTTCCCCATAACATTCCTTACGACATTCTACAGTTGAAATCTTTATATCTTCTTGATGTGTCTGATAATCAGGTGATTATTGTTATCCATGGGTGTCGCAGAGCATCCAGCTTTTCCACTTGCTTTCTTGGCAACTGCAATCTCTTCCACTGACCCGGGATTTCAGACCCGAAGTACTCCGGCTGCAGTGTGTCATGAACCAGGGAGGAGGGTTAGGAGTGGAATCATGCTTCTGCAGGGTGATGACAACTTTCTGCTGTGTCAACTTTCTGCTGTGGAGGTAACTCGTTGACCTGGCTAGCATATATCCTCATGTATCCTGTGGCTGTTGTCAGCCATCTTTCAAGACCATGCTCTTCCTGCTATTGATATAGGAACTTCAGAAGCTCTGGGGGTACTACTTGTCCAGTGAGCCTTACAGCCCAGGCCAATAAACTGGCCTGGTCATCTCTCAGCTGATCGTTTTATTTGTTCTTCTTGTGACTAACAAATGTCACACAAAATTGACGATGTCCCTCTCAACTTCATTTGAAACTTTAAGATAACGATCAGGTGTCAGATTGTCCTTTACTTTAATTTTTCCAAATAAGTTATAAACTGACCCTGTTGGGATCTTATCAGGAGCTTTCGAAGGTCCTTCCACATGTAGAAAGAAGTTTTTGAATAGTAGTTCAATTACATGAAGATGATATTCTATGCAGTGGACATCAATATTGTAGTCCTTCTTAAAAAGTCTCTGATGACTCTGAAGGCTCCATTATGACAATCAGTATTTAGGCTAGTTGTATCATCAACAGTGACTCGTAATTTCTTCAAAATATTAACAGACTGAGTTTGGACCAATTGAGCAACATCACATCCTTTTACAGATCCAGGGAAGGTTTTGACGCCCAAGAGAGCATCTGCTCGACTCTTCTCTTCCAGGAAGATTCCATAAACTATGCATCTGAGAAGGTTTCATGATCAAATGCGATCTATCGACACATTGTTCTAGCTGGGAAGATGAATCTTCATCTCGATTTATTTTTCCTCACTCCTTCTGGTTAGCGAACTGCTCACATGTGAAGTCACATGATGTGCGTATAATCAATGCACATCATGTGAGCCTGTGGAATTTATAGTGCTGCGATTATGAGGTGGGAGAAGTATCACGGATGCTGTCCAAACGGCGCTTGGAGGAACACTTCCGTTTGGAAGTGGAATCATTGTTCTTGCCCAAAATTTCAAGTTTAAGTTTAAGCTTTATTTGATTTTGTAGCTTTTTAGAAAAAAAATAAATCATGATTTTATCTAGTAGATTAAGTATAACTAACATTTTAAAGGTTACAGTTAATTAACACTTGTGAAGTTTAAAAGCTGGAGGAGTCTGTGTCCATGTTTTCATTCGTGAAGAATGTCACAGCCCAAAAAAGTACTGGAAAGAAGTAATAACTCAATCAGAACTAAATAAAATCGCGTTTCGTTTCACGCGTATGTTATTAAATCGCGTGCTTACTGCTTGCTAACTATAAGCTATAACTTATCAATCTCATAAAACTTATAAAATAACAAAAGACCGTATAACATCCCTCACCACTCAGGAGTTCATCTTCTTCCTCTTCTACTTCTAGTTCTTGCTTTACTGGCTGATGCATTGAGGGACTCAGACGCTAATAATAATATGATAACAGTTTAATCATGTCTACTAGCACGTGTTGTTGCAGATTTCCTGCTTCTGAGGTTGAGGGGAGTTATGATGAGGGATGCTGTTCAAACGTTGCTTGGAAGAACACTTCTGTATGAGAGTGGAATCACGCATTCGTCAGGGTGAGATCTTCCTGTCCATTTCTAGTCATATCTTTTATGTATTTAAAGCATTTATCCATGATGCCACTACTACTTCCTAGAAATTCAACGTTCCTTTAAAACGTTAAATTATACTTCTTAGTTACCTTTTCCAACCTGTGATTATGTGAAATTACCTCCTCGTTATGTTTTTTATTCTAATAGGGAGGCATCAACTTGAAATTTCCTTGCTAAGAAGTTAAGAGGCCTCAGGGGTAATTGTAAACAATCCTTAGAATCTCCCTTGTTTCCTTTTGGGAGAGTTAGCTTCACAAGCTGGTGTCTTACTAACTCATTCTAAGGCATGGGTTGCTGTGCTGGTTCGTGACTGACTGGAGAGAAAGACTGCTCAACTGGGGCATGATAGAGAGGTGGTGTTGCCAAACGCAGCTACGGATAAGGGCTCACTCCTGAACACTGTGAAGGCGACCTTGGTTCTTAAATCTCCATCAGGGAAGGTGTGGGGGACAATGGGACGTATTCTGTTATATGTATTGGAGGTTCCATGATCGAACCCGATCTATCTTTCTGCTGTGAAGGCAGTGATACCCACTTTGACACAATTGGAAGAATAATAATTGTAGATATAGTACAATTAATAATAATTGTAAATGTAGTACCTTCAAATAATAATTTTGAATACCTATAATAACATAATACCCGCATAATACAAATAATACATTCAAATAGTTACACAGCACTCTCTGCAATGGTTATTTTGTTAAAATATAATCAGTGCGCGATGTGGTTGTGAGTGATGGAAGATATCTCTATCCAGTTCAATTCTTTGACACTAAATACTCTAACATTATCTGAATTCTGATTAGGATACCATCTAACTCCACTGATATTTCAATGTGATAGTTCTCACTCTTTTGATCAATGCTCA
This sequence comes from Beroe forskalii, assembly GCA_011033025.1. Classification (NCBI taxonomy): domain Eukaryota; kingdom Metazoa; phylum Ctenophora; class Nuda; order Beroida; family Beroidae; genus Beroe; species Beroe forskalii. The sequence goes on along the minus strand of WFMF01000118.1, from coordinate 272,307 downwards.
CTGGTATCCGCATGCTCCTTCTCTCCAAGCCTCAGTTGAAGATGATTGATGATCTTGAGCGTCGCAGATCAAATGGTTATCAACTTACTAACTTACGCCTACCTAATACTGTGTCAATATCCTGACACAAAAGATTCCACACACACAATATCCGAAAACAACTTGGAGAATATATAAACTAAATAAACTTTTACTGCTCCAGGCCGACGTGAGCGTTGATGAATCTTCGCAACTTAGCTCAAAGTTGCTTCGTAACATCACCTCTGATAATCTGATGCTTATATCCTGGATCCAATGGATAATCCCTGCCACTCAGCCAGTCCACAATGATGTGGATGGTGTGGATCAAAAGGAGGCTTGTGTTTAGCTTCATCCCCTTCAGAATGATCTGGAAATCATTCGTCGTCCCTATGGGTCTGCTCAGACACCTGTAAAGTTTGTCCTGAGGTCGTCATGAAAATCAATTTCATAACGTCTTGGAATGATAGAGAGAGAGAATATTTTATTCTCAACTTTGTATCGAGGTGGGGCTGTCCGGCAGCCACTTTAAGCTGGGCTGTCCAGCTTAAAGAATTCTTCAAGATTTTGAATCTTGAAACCTGACATTTGGAGTGTATTTGGAGAGTTTTGGAAGGGCTTCGAGCTGTATGGTGATCCTCATTACAGCTGCTGCCGTACGGGCCTGTTGCTGATTCTCAGTTTCTTTCTGTTGCCCCTCAGAAATCTCTCGTCTCTTTTACGAATATTTTCTGTTCTCCTCGGTAGTATTCCGGCCTGTCATGCTGGCAATCCCTGGGTTCGATTCCCAGACGGGGAGCCAAATGTTATGGTCTTATTGTTGAGATGACTTAGTTTTGGAATGGAGATTTATTGACTAAAGAAAGAAGACTCAGCAGGTATAAATTTAATCAAATTTTACAATTTACAGAACTGACTTACTTCTCAGTTCTCATGAAAGACTCGATTATCTTTAAGTTATATACTACTAATATGATACTAATTTCTTTACAACATAATTGACCCCTCTTCCCGAAATCACGTCCTCGCGAACACCAAAATTCAACCCACAAACACACAACAATAAACCTGGAACTGTCTATTATGTTTATTGTTTGCTGGAAAAGGAGTTGACATGCATAAAATCTATAAAACTTTAATACTTTAATATGTGAAAAATATAAAATACGCTAATTGAAAAAAACAAACACATAGTGAACCTAATCCCTTTAGTCCTTCCTCCCCCACGGAATTGTTTCTTTCCAGTATGAAATGGTTGCACTTGTCACTAAATGACATGATCGACATGATGCTTGCAGCTGTTAAGTTGGTTTCTATCCTTGAAGGTGGCGTCATGGTCCAGTGCAGCCAGACTCAGAGCGGGAGACTGTAGGTTAGGCATGGAGGCAGACATCCGAATACTCCTTTCTGACTTTTTAAATTGTGTCAACTCCAGAGTGGATTCCCATTCCTGATCCAACTCCTATTCTGCGAAGAGATGGTTGCATGAGAACTGTATCACTACGGCAGATTTAGAATTCATAGCGACTGTTCCCCATCCTGCACGTCATTTTCACATGGCCTGCCACAATTCGTGCAATAATTCTCTTTGAGGAACACTTTCATCTTCTGCACGTCCTCTTGAATGACATGTATTATTAGATTCTATGTATCACTGTTGTCTGTTTCTCACGAGCAGATAGAACCATCACGACATATGCACTGAACAGAGTCACCCCCTTTCTTCAGACCTTTTCAAAATTTTTATTAGTGATTTATCCCCTCTCCTTGAACATGAAATTTGTCCAGCACTTTCAAACACTCCTATAAGCCATCTGCTTTGGGCTGATGACCTAATTATGCTCTCTTCATGTAAGACCACATGTCAGAATCAAATAAACACACTATTGGTAATTACTGTAAGGAATGGGGCATTGAAGTCAATGATATTATTTATGATTTTATCTTTTCATGTTGAAATACAGCTATTCAATACATTTTCATTTCCAAGCATCGAATTCCTTTGTATGTCTGAAAATAGCTGATTTTTATTCATACCCGGTGCTGTGAAGTAGTGCAAGGGGTCAAGGTCGTAACAGTCCAGGGCTTCCTCTCTGTATCTGTTGAATATATCCGAGAGGAGAAGGACATCTGTTTTCACATAGAGGTCAGAGTAGTCCTTCAGGGATCGACAGCCGAACTCTGAGAAGACCCGCTGTTCCTCATCCTGCACGTCATTTTCACATGGCCTGCTTTACCAATTCGTGCAATAATCTTCTCTAAGGAACACTTTCATCTTCTGCACGTCATCTTGAATGATCTTGTTTCGTTCTTTTATAGTCTTTTTTTTCTTGCACTGACATTGACAAGACTACTTTCTTCACAACACTTAGTATGCATTATGCAAGACTAAGTTCTCTGTGTACCTCGGCTTCTTATATCTTTATATTTTTGATCTAAGCTGTTAGTTGAGGACATGACAGGAAGTTGCTTATCTGGCTGCCCAGCTTCAATCATCAATGCCGCTTGGACCTGGGCCATTTTCTGATAATCTGTTTAACTACTATCCCCATAACTTGCTGTTCTTGATGTTTTTACTCTTTGTGCAAGCAAAACATAGCCCTCATCAGAGCTTTGTCCTGAAATGAGACATTTGAGATAATTTCTAACTCTATGTAGCCTTTCCATTCTATGAGCCTCCGCTTATTGTCTATTCCCACTACAGCAGTAGTGATATCACATTTGGGATACTCAATATTATATGCTTCTCTCTGTTGTACTTTTCTTCAGATCACTGGGACATTTTCATTGAAGTTTGTCTGCATTTCGTTGAATCTGTTCTCAATTCCTCCCTGTTCAAATGCCGTGATATCTGCAGGAACCCCTACAAAAATGTCACTTGCTATTCCTCGTTTCCTTCTGTGGGTATCTTCAGGTACACCTTTCTCCATTCTGGCCCATATCCTCATCACTGAATGGTTGAACACCTCCTTGAGTTTGTATGCTAAACAGAGATTGCTAGACTGAGATTATTACATCATAACATTTTTGCATGTTATCTATATAACAAATTCAAGTCTCAGATACAGATTACAGATGTTTTAATATGTAGTTTATTTGATATTAATATTAACAAAAATATAGAATATATAATATCCAAGTTCTCTTTTTTTCACAGTTTTTGAAATAATTATATATTCTCATTTCTCTCGGCTCTCCTGTTTTCGAAAAAAAATCGCTCGAATGGGTCTTCCACTTCTGCTTGAGATTCAGGAGCAGAGGCGGGTTGTCTAGAAGTAGACAATTGTCTTCTAGATGTAGGAGGCTGTCTCACAGTAGTCCAAGAAGTGGCTCGTTTCTTCCCTCCTCTTCTCAACAGCGCGTTCTCAACAGATAGATCTTGTGTAAATATAAACAAAGAAATATTTTACCTTACTATCCCAATCCGCAATTCTGAGCTCGACTCAGGGTACATTTTGTGCTTCTTCTGTGCAGGTCTATCAGGTGTTTTGCAAGGGCTGTGAACTTGGGTTTCTTGGTAAGTGATATTAGTAATCCTGCCTGCCTGGGATCTTCTGTTACCTATATATTTAAACATACTCAGATACTCTGAAGCTCGCCTGTTTGGGGGGGAATGCTAAGAGTCTGCGAGAGGCTGATGGCGATGAGCTTCTTGTGTTTCTGATGGGTCCTGCCTATTCGCTATCAAGCAATAAGAGATTAAGGTTGGCTTCATATCATAAATGAAAATTATTTTAGTTATTTCCTAACGCAGGCGTGTGGGAATAGTAATTATAGGAATTATTTCTCACGCTTGGGGGAACTTCGGTTTGTGGTCTCACATGAGTATGATGCTACAGCTTCAGGATAACATCAAAATGTGAAACAGACCTTCGGAATCGATTAAGCATCTTTGAAAAGCATATTATGGGTACTTAAAGTGTTGCCAAAGTGGCTAAAAAGGTGTTTTATTTTTGGCAAACTTTGGCAAACTTTGGCAAATGCTTCCACTTTTTTGGGGTTTGCCAAAAAAAGTGTTTGCCAAAGTTTGCCATAGTTTGCCAAAGTTTGCCTTACCCCCTCCCCTACCGCTGTGACAAAGCTCCCACATTTCTTTTGGATTTCTTAAGTTTTGCTGACAATTTCCTCACTGGGGTACTGATCGATTCCCTAATCTTTTAACCTCGTTTGTTCCCCTTGTCTGCTGTCTTCCATGGTGGCGTTGGTAAGTTCTCCGTGTACCTCGTTTTCTTATATCTGTGATGTAAGCTGTTAGTTGAGGAAGTGACAGGTAGTTGCTCGTGTGTAATATTTGCACTTTTCACTCGTTACTAAGCCCTTCAATAGATCTGTGCTCAAACCTCCATGTACAGAAGTTCTACCAGGTTTGTCTGTTTGGGGAATGTGACCTGTGTTGTGAAATCCTCCTCTGCATACGCTTTGAATTCAAACACAAGTGTACCCTCTCCAGTAAAGCTGTCGACAACAAGCTCGCCCAAAACAGACCACGCTGTTTGCAATATCAACCCTGAAAATTAATTTATATTAATCTGAGTTAATAGAAATAAAAAGTTTGGCTACACAACCAACTCAGATCATTAATTTGTACCCTTAACCCTTTATCGTCTCTACCTTATTCCAATTCACACAATGATAAATTCAAAAAAGTTTAGCAATAGGCACATTTAAAGACTTCTCGAAAATCCCTTTATTTTCAGCACAATCATTCGTCTTCTGGATCCTCATTCCTCATCATTAATTGTCATGATCATGTTAGTCAAACCCTCAGAGATTGCACTCGTAATTCTGTTAACCGATTCCTTGATATGATCTGGCTCGTCCTCAAAGTTATATCCATCAAGGCTATCCTCTGAACTTGAGCCATATGTTTTTCTCATCTTCATTTTCTGTTTCTTCATTCTCTGCATGCAGTTTCAGTCTGTTTTCTGGTGCAGAGGAATGGTCCACGATCAACCACCGTGTCACCGCGAAGTTTCCATCGGGTTTCAGGATGGAGTCGTATCTGCTCTTTCAGAACTGCAACTACGGCTTTCCTTTTCTTTCTTTCATCAACGGTAAGATCAGCCGAGAGATAAATACCTCTATGGCCAACATTACCTCTGAGTGAACAAGGGGCCTTCTGTAAGACTTCGGTTGCGTCATACGAGGACTTGAGTCGCAATCGAATTGTTCTGTTTGTTCCATGAGTCCTGGAGCTCCGTAGATGATCTCATTGCTCTTCTTATCTCGTTTTGCCAATGAAGTACGTACTGCAGTAGCAACAACCTCAGCAACGTCACTATCTGTAGCTGCTCCTTCCTGAACAACCTCGGAATAGGTCCGAACATTGTTGATTTCGTGATTTTGCTTTTCAAGTTCGTTCTTCGTGTCATGAATTTCGGCTATTACCTTCTTTTCCCTTTCTTCTTAGTTCTTGGGTTGTTCTTCTTGGGAGTGGAATCATGCTTATGCTGAGGGGTGGAAACACAGTTTACAATCAGTTAATAATCCTGTTTCACGAGGTGATGAAGCTAAACCGCAGGTTCTGCCTGACAACTCAAGACTGGGCGAAGTTTCAGGTCACAGAGTCGCAGCTTTCCTGTGAAGCTCTTCAACGTCTGCTTACAGTAATCTTCTGAGACAGAGGTGAGTTGCAATTAAACACCTCATCAATAAATACACTCCTACTCACCATGTTTCCAAAATACTCTTGTGACCTTGAAGTTGAAACTACCGTAAACCAGGCGGTCTGAGCAGTGTAGGGGGGGGGGGGGGGGTTACTCCTGAGTGGTGCTCCATGGGAGCATGGAGCTCCTTGAGGCTCCTTAGGAGCCTGCTTTCCGGGTTACTGTACCATCAGATGGGGCTGTGTCGTCCTTGAAGTTGAAACTACCGTTTCATCTATTCTATTATTTATTCTAATTTTAAATCCAATCCAGTTTTATAATTTATTGGCTTTTTGAGAGTTCCGAAGTTTGAAGTTTTGACTGCAGCTGTGGATGACCGAGTTGACGGCCGTCGTTGGATTTTCGAGCCGAGTAAAGAAGTAATGAGTTCATCAGATGGCATTTGACTGCTGAAGGATTCGCTCAATTTCTCACTTAGGCGCCTTCTTGCAGAATTGGGATCGTGAGGGTATCATTCTCATGGATTTATGGATCAGAAATGCTTGGACTTATAATCATTGTTTGAAATTGACGTAAGATTATGAATTTATCGTTGCAGTTGCACTCCACTAAGCACTTGCATTCGTTTTAGAAATATGGATCTCGATAAACTTAGCCCTGGTTTAAAATTTGCCCAGATTGGGGATTAAACAGGATTAAACATAAATAGTCCACAAGGGCACTAACACCCCTGTCTGGACAATAGTACAATCTCAATCGTTCTGTAGGATGTTACCCTACCCTTCGCCGCGCACACAAGATTTTCCGCGGGGAGTATGCAACATGACCCTCCAAACTTCCGAGTGTTGCGCGCTAGGGATGGGAGAAATCCATCAACAATCGTTCTGATCAAATTCATATGTAAAGTACATTTTAAAAAAATCATACATCGAAATCCAAAACGTGTGTCGTGTAAACTGGATCAAAAATGAATAAAGAAGGTCCCAACTTACCAGCGTAATCTTACACCAAATCGAAAAAGCGTACAAAATTTCTAACGAATGGAAGAGTTCACAAAGTGTGCCTAAATTTGAAATAGAGAGTAAAGTTTTTCTCCCGCCCATCTTACTTACTGAAATGACACCGAATATTAGAGTTACCGAGGTGTCTCGACCTTTTAGTTTTGAGGCGCGGCGTATTAAGCCGCGCTTCGGTATAGGTCTCCGTCTATACGCCGCGCACACTAAAGACGCGCAAATTGAATTTAATTTTCAAACTGCCCCTGTTAAGATTAAAAATAAAACAACTTGATGACTTACAGTTTCCTAAAAATAAACTTAAAAATAGAGTTAAGAATTTGACAACTTTTCTTTTATTAAAAGTTATGTGAAAACTCCGTAGATTTCAAAATTGTTTTTTTGATGTATATCATTCACATTGTTTCAGTTCCATTTTAATTTCATTCTTGCTTCGATGTCTTGACCTTTTAAGTTTCACACATATGTGTCGTTTTCAATCATCAGTCACAGTGTGCACATCAAACGAAAAGGAATGCCAAGATTTTTTAGAATTAGGTGATAACAAATACAGTTGTGTGCGCAACTCTACACAACAGTAAGTGTAACTGTAACTCACTGTTGTGCAGAGTTACCACATGCGTCCTTCCCTACTACTAAACTTACTAGTTAACTCATGAAATTTTGCAGGTCAGTACAGTTGGATCCAACTAAGAAAATGCTGCTTTCAGAATTTTGAATTTTGGCCATTTTCACGATTTACTTGTCTGACGTCGTCAGACCCATTATTTAAAATTTTACGATTCTGCGTGGCGCGCGCTTCGTGCGCGTGAGGGGGTCAGGCAACGCCTGACAACGATTTACAGCCTCTTAAAAACCCCATTTTTGGCCTAAAATGGACTTTTTTTGTCTATAACCGTCCACAAGGACCAAAAATAAGGTTGAACACTGCTTTTTCCCATGTTACTGCCTTCCAGAGAGTGTATTAGAACCAAATAATGATGCATTTATACACAGAGTTTTCCCCAAGTCCAAGTGTGTCGAAGTATTTTCTGAATTTTGATCAGTATCTCGGGGGTCCTACTAAACTTACTAGTTAACTCATGAAATTTTGCAGGTCAGTGCCAGTTGATCACAACTAAGAAAATGCTGCTTTCAGAACTTGAATTTCGGCCATTTTCACGATTTATGTCTTAAAACCCTACTTTTTGGCCCAAATGGACTTTCATTATTCATAACCTGTCCACAAGGACCAAAATAAGGTTGAACACTGCTTTTTCCCATGTTACTGCCTTCCTAGAGAGTGTATTAGAACCAAATAGATTTTAACTCTTTCTGTAACTTGAGTCAGTAGATAAAATGTGAAGCAGGGTCTGAGGCGGCAGCCCCCATAAATAATAGACGTTTTCTAAAAATAAAATTGTCGCCTCAATAGGATTTTAACTCTTTCTGTCCTGTAACTTGAGTCAGTAGATAACATGTGAAGCAGGGGTCTGGGGGCGGCAGCCCCGAGAAGCCAGACGTTTTCTATAGATAAAATTGTCGCCTCAATAGGATTTCAACTTTTAATTCTGTCCTGTAACTTGAGTCGATTGATAACATGTGAAGCAGGGGTCTGGGGGCGGCAGCCCCCAGAAGCCAGACGTTTTCTATAAATAAAATTGTCGCCTCAATAGGATTTTAACTCTTAATTCTGTCCTGTAAGTTGAGTCGATTGATAACATGTGAAGCAGGGGTCTGGGGGCGGCAGCTCCCAGAAGCCAGACGTTTTCTATAAATAGAATTGTCACCTCAATAGGACTATTTAAATCTTATTTCTTTATTTAAGCGTAATTTCAGATCAAGGTACCTTAGTAAATGTAATGTAGTTACAATTTCTACAGAGATGAAGATTAAATCCAGTAGATTTGGATCTGGGGGAAATTTAATAATATTATGCATAAAATCGTAATTTTGTTCAATGTACAATTTCTATGAATACAATTACTATTTTTTAATACAAATGAGATTTGAAACATGCATAATTGAAACCTGCATAATTTTCATTTCAGTGCTTAAAACATGCACTTTCATTTTCACAGCTACTGAAAAGAACCCCTCGATATGGAAAGTCGATAAACACAAAAAATGCACAATTTTGTTTAAAAAATGCACATTCGTTTCTAAAATAAAAATAGAACTCAAGTAATTTTATGCATTTTTGTCTTAGGAGTTGGAAATATCTCAAAACTGCATATTTTGAAAAGGATTTTGCATGTATCTAGGATGGCCAGGATTAAGTTTTTTCGTGGCATGTGCTACCTGAGGAAGAAGATAACATGATGCTGAAAATTAATAGCTCAATAGTCAATAGGAAGAGGGTTGAGGATTTAGGAGTGTCCCGCCTAAAATATTCCTGCTACCATTGACTGTTTAGACCTTTCTGCAGAAAATTTGGGTTTATAAACTGAAATTGGGTCCTCAAACTTCTCTGTGACATTTATTTGCGTGAATTGTCATATAAAGAGTACCCCTAGATTAATAATAGATTAATGAATGCTTAAATGAAATAAGAATTGTTTACATATTCAAGTCGTGTCAGGATGACGAGATCAGCTTGGATGAGGATGTAAAGGTGCCGACGTGTAACCTCCTTTATTTGAGCGTGAACTTAAACAGTAATCATAGATGATAATCACGGAGTTTAGGCCCTATTTGGGGTGTGATACGCATTGCCTAATACCAAAATTAGGTAATTAGGCTGCCAGAACGTCACAATTTAGGGCAACAGGTTCGCTCATAATTACAATTTACAGTTATGACAAATAAACACCCTCCCACTTTGACACTTTGAGATCTGTGCAGATACCCCCGAGACGAAGTCGAGGCGGTTGCACAGTTCCAAAAGTGAGAAGGATTTTATTTCTTATAACGTAATCTTCTGATTATGTGTGATGCATGCAAACGTAGCGTACTTGGATTTCTTATCAGGTGTGAAGCTGATTCTGAGCAATCATATCTGAGCAGAACCACGTCACTTGGCATGTAAAGAAGCAGCTAAAACACTTGCATAGTCTGTCAAAGACTGCCCTTCTTGACACTTTGCTACAATCTCAGTGACGAGTCAGAAGTAAATGAGCATGTTTGGAATTCTTCACGATCACTTTCAAATGTCAATAGAAAACTCGCTTCTGTTCAAACAGAAATTTATTATTAGCTCAGTTTAAACAATGCGAGATTGGCGAGTAGCCACTGTAGTATAACAGTCAGCACATTCCATATATGAAAGAATTTCCCCTGCCAACATGTATTTTTTGCAACTATAGACACTGAAAAATCAGAATATTTTGTTAGACAAAAGTTCTCACAGAATAAGTTGTATTTCCAGACTCAAAGTAAGGAATTTCCGAGGGCGTCTTGGAACTCAGCACTTTCTCACTGAGTTATGATACATCTCACAGCTTCTTGTAAGTCATAGCACACACACATAAACATCCAAGCACAAGTAATAGACGGTGCAACGTCATCAATTCACCACTTGATAATCTATGAAAATGACGTCATCTCAAACTCTTACTCCTGAAGGGCGGTAGATTCAGTGCACACACGCAGAGATCGAGCTCAGCTCATGCTTGATACGAATAATACATATTGCTGTTGTTAATGTGTCCTGCGACACATGCTAATGTGTGTTCTGCGATCACAGGCTGACTTAATGGTGCTTTAATGGATGATAATAATAATCGTGCGTGTCGGAAAAGAGAGAACTATCATCATATTAAATACCCAAACATTAAAATCATCACAACGATGGTTGTCACAATAACGTCTATTTTACTCAGGATCGTGCGTCATCAGTGGAACATTATAAAAAGTGATAACAGATAATGCTGACATTTGCATGGCATATAATCAGTAGGATGGGAATAAGTGGGCGTTCAATAAGTGGGCGTATATTTAGAGGGCGTATATTTAGAGGGCGTATATAGAATAATCATCAGCAGGTGGGTTTATGATAAATAGGGCGAGCAATGAAGTATGAGTCAAGATCATGGAGAAATTTCATATGCTCCATTGATTTTAATAGAAGTTTCAATCGATCATTTTGAGTTGCACGATTCGTTTCAATAAAAGCAGCATTATTGAGTGATTGAGTGTTAATGTATATATGAATTTAAAATTGACGCCTTTAGTAAGTAACAACGTATCATATCATGACGTATTGAAAGAAACAAATGCATCTGAGAAACATAATTAAATACGACAATTAAAAACATAATAAAGAATTAGTTGATTCGATGCACATGCACCATGTTGCTCAATGCTCCTTGTTCTTCCAGCCCATTGACGTAAGCTACAGGCCATGGTATTATGGTAAATCAAAGTCATGGCGTCACTTGAACCCCTCCCTTTTCAGAAGAAACACACGATAGCCACGCCAAGGGGACCATGACGTTAAGAGAACAAAGGGAGTGTAATTTTTTTCATTGATGCAACAAACTCAAGCACCACGAGGTCGCAAAATGTTGTCATTTGTGATAAAATAATTTAAAAGTTGTCATTAACCTCCGATGAAATGGAATTCATCATCTCCTACTAATGTCTCATGACAAATAATTCTAGAGTAAAGGTAAGGGTATTGTTCGGTACCTAATCGGTCCTGACTTAAGATCTGGTAGCGGGAACAATAGCTCAAAAGAGATGAATGTAAGCAATTTGATTACATTTTCTGATTAAATTCAGTCATTGGACCGCTAGTGACACGAAGAATAGAAGAATAGAGATAGTCAATCACTCGAACATCTTGATCATCATTACATACTTTTTTGTAATCAATTTCGAAAATCCCAATCACAGATAATTATTGTTTTCAACATAAAGGAGATAACTTGATCAGTTGTTGAAAAGGAAGAAATCAACGATTACAAACAATACAAACAATTCTTGATATCTTCATTTTAAATCATTTCAATAAGATATTTCTGGTGTTGAATCCGTTAATTTTATATTTTCATTATATTATTCAAAACCATACAACACAACATGCCGTTCTACATACTCTTTCAACTCTGGAGCAAATTTCTTTCCTCCTTTTCTTGAGATCTAAACGTTATATTTATAACAAAAAAAAACTTGGATGTTCCATTCACAGTTGTCAATTTTTAACGCTTTCGAAAAACAGAGGTCATTCAAATATGCCCCATCACAGACACGGAAAATCCATCAATTATGCCACAGTTTATGGAATATGGAAGAATTCTCGTACATGTCAAATCCCTTAGATTAGTGGATTTCCAAGAGTACAAACTATTTTAGAGCACAGCATGTCACGCTGCTGCTCTCTCTAAAGGTCACCAGGAAGAGTAGACGGTGTGAGATCAATTTATCAGGCTAAATCGCCAGTTTTAACCGCCTACCATCAGCACACAACCTAACTTCATACACAATACACGTGTGCTTTAGAACCGCTGACTTAAACTTCAACACTTGAACTTTGGATGGCATCCAGCAAACATTATGTAGCATTATATGATAATAGTTATGCAATGTGATAAATACAGGGAATGGTATTATACAAGGCAAAACATTCATCTGTTAATATAAAACTGAGGTACATATTGTCATTAAAATGGTTTATATAATTACCTGTTAGCTCGCTTATTTTATTTTTCATCTTTTTCTCCGCTTTCCGAGTTCGTTTTACTTCGCTCCTCAGCTGATCCCGTTCCTCCATTAAATCTGAGAGGAGAAAATAAAAATAATGATTTATAGAACTCATACATAGAATATGTGGTTTTTCTTTCTGAAAATATTGATAATTTTACCACTTTATGATAAAGTGGTGAATTTTCGTTCATGAATTTAGTCCATCTTTCCTCTTATCTCATTGCCATGTACACCCTTCATCGTTACATATAATATAGATAATAGCTTTATAGATAAGGCGCTGGACATGGTTGCACTTATTCTCCTACCATTATAATTTTCCTGAGTTCCTAATTACACTTTTAAAGGTGCGTATCATAACACGGAGGCTTGACGTTGGGATATAAAGCACTTACCATTCACCAAAGCTAGAGAAAACGAACTTAATTCTTCATGTGCAGTGATGATTTGCAGCTATTTTGGTTTACTCGGTGCTCCCTGATACTGTTTCTAGCACTACTGGTTTAAATGCCTCTAACAGAGGGCTTTGTCACCGCTATTAAATCACAAGACTCACGTGACATACTGCTGACCCCATAATGACTCTGCAATCTGCATTGTTTCATTTGGTACCCGAAAAGAAAGGATTTAAAAGAGACAATGCATCTCTAATTGTTTAGCGCCTTTTAGCAAGAGAAATAAATACCTAATTTAGCGAACAGTGGACTCCTTTTTGATTCAGTTAAATAGCATCCGAAACAGTTGTGAGGACAGTTGACCGAATATTCGTGAGATTTTGAAGTTTTGAACCTTATGAAGTTCTGCATAACTATTGTAGTGCTCCTGTTCTTTGCACAAAAACAAGCTTCTTCTAAACAGCAGAAAGACCGCTTTAATGTTGTTTCAACCAGTTTCACGCCAAAAATAAGCGGTCGCACAGCGTTTGAACCCTGTTCAACGGATGGTTTGTTGATTTATTCCTCTTTGTCTCACCACAATAACCCCCCAATGATTGAGTATGATGACAGAATCAGAGATAATAGGGATTTAAGAAAATTTAACCCTAAAATTGCTTTTCAATGTCCATTCAAAATATCGGTTATTGAAACGATATTTGAATTCAACAGAACCTTTCCTGTATCAAGAGCTAAAGACTGGACCTGTTTCATTCCTAAGAAACTCAAATGTGACGGTTATTCGCTGTGCCTAACAGATGTGTGTAGAGTGTAAATGTAGGGGAAAATCAAAAGATGTGTTTTATTGTGCTGAAAAACCCGGCTGTATTTCGTTTGCGAATGTCTGTGACAACCATGACGACTGCTATGACTCAAGTGATGAGTGTTTGTGTCAGGGACATGTCAGGGTTGTTTGTGGAAATGAGACAGTAACATGTACTTCTCCAGAATACTTCTGTAGTTTGAGACCTCTTTAAAATTTGAAATGTCATGCTGTGCCCCCGGTTAATTGCTCTGATATTGTCTCCCCGTTGGAGTTGGAGAGACAAAACGAAAATCCACTGGTGAGATGCTATCGAGAAAATGAACGTCAAATTGCATATCTCTCAAAAAAAGACATCAGAAAATTATGTGAGAAATGTCTGGAAGACTATGAACAGATTGCATGGAGACATTATTGCGGAAACATAAGTCCTGGTGGTTATGTTATCTGCGAAGAAAACGAACAACTAATTTTTGATGTCAGCAGCCTAAAAGTGCATCATATTTGTGATGGAACTATTCATTGTAAGAATAACTTTGATGAATTAGGATGCCCAGGAAGGTTTTATTGTTACCCAGATGATCCTGACACGGTTTGGATTGATGAAGGATTGAAATGTGACCATATTAAGCACTGTCCTAATGGTCGTGATGAGTGCGAGAATTGCGACTTTGGGGTTCTCACATCTTCACAATCTGTACAAAAATCATTAATATTGGCTTTGCTATGCCTTTTTGTTGGCACAGTAATTATCTTGTTAAATTTGAGAAGTGGATATAAGGCTTACAAGACAATCAAAACTTCTAGACATCAAAGAACTTCAAAAACAAAGATTATAGATACTTACCTGTGCATTAAAGTTGCAATATATGATCTTTTGATGGGTCTATACCTCTGTCTCATAGCCATAAGCAACTTCATCCTCCGTTGTAAAGGAAATTACTGCGAAATCTCCCACCAATGGAGGAGCAGCATTCAGTGTGACTTGCTGGGTATTCTCTTCTCCTTCTCCTCCCATGGCTCCCTCCTCATGGTCTCTCTGATGAGTGTCATCAGAGGAATAAAGTGCACTTTTGTATTTGTCGATATATCTCATCGGGCTGTTCTAATTGCATCCCTCTCCATAACTGCCCTCAATCTCATTCACTCTGTCATTCCAGCTGTAAGAATTAGATTCCTGCAGGACGTCTTTGTATCTGAGATTCACCTTGACACCACGTTTGAAAACCCACTCATCAAAAGCTATGATGAAGACCACATCCGTTTGATCTACGATGCGTACCACCCGGGAGAAAGCACAGACAGTGTTTTGGATATGCTTGACAAGCTGCGATCAGTAACATCTAATCCGGGAATTTTCGATTACACTAAGATAGGCTACTATGGAACATCCCAGCTGTGCATTCAGAATATCTTCAAGAATCAAGAATCTTACCAAGCATACAAGTATTGCTATTGTGTCTTCATAGTCATAACATTGGGTGTGGTCACAATTTGTTACAACATGATTATGGTACAGCAGATAAAGTCACCACAGGCAGAAGCTAAGTCAGTGATTATCAAACTTTGTCTGATAATTGGATCACAGCTAGTGTCTTGGATATCATTGATCATCACTACTATCATTTACTTCGGAAATGATTCTGTTCCTGGAATAATTTTTGAAGTATTTGCTTTATTTGTTGTGCCAGTAAATAGCCTTCTCAACCCTTTATTTTATAGTGGTTTTGACAAAGTCATAAAAAATTGTTTCGTGGCAACAAAAAAGCGGTTTAAGCCGGGAATTAATCCATCAAATGGCGTGGATGCCAACAGTACACCCAGAGAAGCTATAGAGCTACAAGACTTGAAAGATCTTGCAATGGAAAGACCAAAATCAAATGACTAAATGACCAAAACAATCCAAATTAAAATCAAATACAGAGCAAACCTGGTGGACAGAGGCAGAACTACCATGGCTGAGTCTCCAAAAGTTTCCATTTCAGGATAGCAAGATTCCAATTTCCATTGAACATTACCTTACTTTTATTTTATCCTCCGTGTGAGCTGTTCAACAGGAAGGCTTCCATTAGTGACTGTGACCGCATTGGAAGGGTGATGGACCATTATGAACGTCTAGTGAGAGTGGTGTTCCACAGTGGAGAGGCAGTGGAAAGGGTGTGGAAGGGTGCTAAGGATCGACAAGTTTCAAGAAAATTTGTATCGCATCTGATAGGAGCCGTGAAAAGAGAGACCAGGGGAACACTCTGGTCACACGGGAGAAGATGAGGAGAGATCCCTGTCATCATATCAAGAATGGTGCACACAGAAGAGAGAAGAGAACTCCCTCCTAGGATGACATGGTCCTCCTCATTCACTGCTCGAGCTGTGATGTCACCAGCTGTCCCGAGGATTACTCCCGCAGACTTCTACTCCAAGGATTGTATAGTCTGCTTCGGACTCGAAGGAAATTGCGAATCATCCTTCTCCAAATGCCCCACGCAGAATAACTTTATAAGACTTGTTTGTTTTAGCGGTATTTTGACTGTATTATGTTTTTCAGTGCTGTTGCGTTAATGGAGGCCACAAAGTACTAAGAACATTTGCCTGGACTGGCTTCTCAAGGTACGCGTGGTTTGATTTTTTCATAATCATTGTACTCATTGTACTAATTAAATTTATTTTCAAAGCCCTTACGGGTATCCCACTGTGGGTTTTTAATAACATTCTTGGATAATTGGATACTATAGGTACCTATAGAAATAATACTCTCACAAGGTGTCCGCCTTTCTGACAGTTACCTGACACAGTAACCAACTCATGTGGACAATAACTGACGCAGTAATGTGGTTTTAATGGGGTTCCTAAAACCACAGTCCTTTATGACAGAAATAATGCTCGAAGATCACCACTAATAATGCTCGAAGATCACCACTAATAATTTAGCTTATATGGAACGTTGAATCATGAAACTATCTCTGCTCAATAGCCATAGAATAAACGTTTCCATGCTTCCACTGTTTAATAATACTTTCATGCGAGAAAAATATTCGTGCTGCAATATTCAATACGTCAATCAAAATGCAAAAGAAGCACATAGTGCCACATATTTATAATTTATTAAGTGCTTGTTGTAATATCAAAAGACAATCCTATAACCTATTATTGACAATAGTCTCAAATAAGTCAAGAACAGAATCATAAAAGAAACAATGGATTCCATGGAACTCCTAATTAATCCTTATCACTATCTATCCATTATATATTTGATAAAACTCACTTATTTCCCTGTCCTCGCTCTCTGACAGGATGGTCTGATCGTGTAGGTCCAGAGACTTGTGCATCCTTGTGTGCGTCTCTGTCAGTTGGTTATGTGTCTGAAGGACGAGTGAACTTGTAAAGATCCGTGTTTTTATACAAAATCTTCCATTAAACTTACAACACAATAAATGTACCTATGAATTAACCTGGAAACTGAGATAATGGGAACTTTTATCCGTTTTATCATGATTGTTGAGCTAATGATGGTTTGAATTTAATATGTAGCTCGTGTGCTTGGTTCAAAGTGTTATGAAACTTGAAGATTGGCAGTGAATTATTTTGTCTTATGAAACAGGTGGGTCACAATTAGTCATTTTTGGATAACTTCATGGAAATTGTTCCTTTGATTGTAGGATTGAAGCTCTGCTGAAAGGTATCATTAAGAGAACATTTTGCATTCAATTTCTTGTATCATAATAATACTGCACCCACCAGGCCATAACATCACGGGATATTCAGGTAATAATATTTCGCAATGCCCGATGCCATGTGAAAGGACTATCTGCTCAGGATAGTACCAGGTTTTCATCTGTTCAACAGCTGTTTGAGCCTAGCAACTTCTCTCAGTATTTCAGTAATTGGCATACCATAATCGAGTGCCATTATCACAAATGACACATTATTTGTGCAAAATTAGTGTATGATATTTTCCTACTCTTCCTCTTTTCATACAATATCTATAATCTCATGAGAAGATAATCCTTTGAGCTGATTGTCAAATAACTCAATTTAATTCTTAGTACAACAATCATAACCTCAACCACTTAACGCATATAAAGTCTTTGTCCTAACCACAGTAAACTCATTGCCTTACCCATTTCCTCTAATCACGCACACATCAATATCTTCATAGCTTTATCATCGTGTTTTCCTTAAACAAATACCTCCCCCACCTACTCAATTAGCAAGACTTGACTATTATGTCACCCACCCATGTCAACATTGTGCAGGAACCATTCATTATATTCCTGTGAGGGGAGAGCAACTAGTTGCAGGATATAGCACCTGATAGAGGCCTAATTTGCCATTACACAGTATATATTACATCACAGGGTACTGAAGAGAGAGCAGGAGGGGAGACTAAGAGCATGATGTACAGGTATTGCTGTGTTAGCTGAGCCCTGGCAGGGAGTGTACATAATAGCCACTGTCCTTCCCTCCCTGGATCGGTCTAATCACCATTTACACAGAGAAATACAGATAGTAATACACCCAGCAATGGCTCTGCATATATGATATCATATATAACATGATTACTGCCATATTATTTGCAGACACAAGAGGTTAGTGGAGTCTATAAATAATAGGTGTACAAGATTGGACAATACACCAACATAGCTATGGTGTATTTAATAGGACTTCATATCAGCAGAATATAATCAATCAGTTGTAACATGTTAAACAGGGTTATATAATTTGTGGAAGAGGGAACTGTTTAAATAAATGCTAATTGTAACATGATATGCCATGTAAGTGAAGAGCAAAGGACAAGGCAGCAACTTCTGTGTAGGTTCCTTTCAAAGTTCTGACAACTCAAGGAAGGTAATGACAGTCTATGGAGTTTTAAAATAAATCTGGCATGACATTTGGTATGTATGAAATATATCACAGCTAAGCTAGTATCTTAGTATGATACATACTTACAGCCAATGATAGTAATTCTACTATCTCTTTGTTATAAATTATGTTATAAATTGTATTATAAATTATTTTGATTTAACTTAATAATGATTATAACTTATAATCATTATTAGTTAAATCAAAATAATATATAACACAATAATTACACATCAACAACCTCTTTATCCAGGTGCAACATATCAATGCATGAAAAGCAACTAATATAATAGTGTCAGCATTAGTAGCACCTGTTACAGAGTCAGGAATCTGATGAGGACATTATTCATGAATTGTAGATTAGGGATGTCAGGACTAATTAAGTAATCACTAGGGCTATATTAGATAAATTATGAATGAACATAGAAGCATAAAGGATAAAAGGGGTGACAAAACATATTATGAATCATAATGATAGAGGGGTAGTTTCATAAATTTAATATCACCCCACAAATTTGAACCCACGAATATCACCCCACAAATATTGATAATAGACAAGGAAATATTAGAATATTAGATATTAGCCAGCAAATATAACTACATACATACAGAGTGATAAAATCGGAATTATCACTTTTCATACAGCAATTGAATGGATGTGTATGTAAACAAACCAACCTGCTTAAGCTCATCAAAATTTGTTCTCAGTTGTGCCACCTGTGCTTCAAGCTGCTCTTTGCAATGCTCAAGATGGGTATTTCTGTGCAACAACTGTAACCCATACTCAGCAGCTTTTTCTGCAAATAATATTTAAGTTTTTCACGAAGAATAAGTATCAAAAGTAGTATCCTTGGTTCACTTCTTCATCAAAACATGTACCTACATAATTTATTTGTAGATGAATATTTATAGATAAGGCATTTGATGGAGTATTTAACAGTTTATGGACTAGACATGGTAGAGAGTGGACGAGCGTGTGGTGAAAAAGTCCTACACTTTCTGAACGTTTGTTTTCTTAAAAAATTGTATGACTGTGATGCTGTGTGCTTGCGTATTGAACTCCACTATTTTATTTTTCCAACTTCTAACACGTGCAAAATTTTACTAATTAAATAATTAAGGATTCGCTTCTGTAGTGGATGCGTAATTAGGTTTTGAAACACTTCTCCAAAGGTGGGGAGTGGGCTTGCCTGCAGCTAATTAGATTTGCGGCCTGCTAAGGTAATGTTGCCGGTGATAGTGTGATAATGTTCAGATTACATTACAGACATGATAATCTCTCAAGAGTGTAAGATTAATGTAAAATTGCTTTAGGTAGCGCAAACAAAATTCTGTGAACAGAGCCTGGCCTCGTAAACTTACAGAAATTACCAGCCCGAGAAAGCTGTAGTTTTGACGTGAAAGATATAAAAATTTGCAGTAGGTACAGTATAATATCGTAAATTGTTAAAACCATTAAAAAGCTAAGAAGAGCATCACAAAATGTCACACAAAACTCATACAGTTAGCTATGACCAGTCGCCTCACAGATGTCGCAGTATTCATACAGCTTATTATGACACTGTCGCCTGTTATATCTTTATATCTCGGCTAACGCAGATGTTTCAGTTTCCATACAGCTAACTATGACACTGTCGCCTGTTATATCTCGTCTAAGAAAGATGTTACATTATCCATACAGCTAACTAGTAACTATGACACTGTCGCCTGTTATACTGTTATAGTATCTACTATCTCGGCTAACAGTATTCATGACACAGTCGCCTCACAGCTAACAGTCTAACACAGCATTCATACAACTAACTATAACACCGACCGGGTGGGCGATTTCTTAATCTCACGACATTTCATCTCAGGTCACATTATCTCCCTGCCCTAACCATGACCCAAACCCAAACCCCAACTTTGATCCAAACCCATAACCTTACCCTTGCAGAGAGCTGATATACTTATTGTGAGATGAATAGTGTCTTGGGATGAAATGTCCGTCCCCTATTAGGTACACTGTAGCCTGTTATAATATCTAATACCTACAGATTTCACCCACTATTACACAGTCGCCTCACAGCTAACACAGTATCATACAGCTAACTATGAAACAGTTTAGTTGCCTCACAGCTAACGTAGCGCTGATGTATCTCATCAAATAGTAAAAACAACAGACAATGTTTGTTTCACCAACATTGGGAAATTGTATGGTATTGTAGGAAAAGCGTCGGTACCTATTATCGCAGATAAAACGCCGTTTCAGGGACGAATTTTGTACTTTCATTTCATATTTGACCGAAGCCAACTTCCAACGACAAGGTTCAGAAAATGATACGTTTTTCAGAATTCATGAGTGGCTCAGCTTTCCTTTTAGAAATGCACCAACTATTATGGCCAATCTCTGCCGTATGCCAACAGAGAATTACCTTATCGGACATAATTACCTATCACGGATTAAGTTTCACGGACCTAAAAAAGCTAAAATTTCACAGACATCATTAATATTCAAGATCGATCCTGTCATTTCAAATTGCAACAAAAAGACAAAAATTCGCTTTCCAAATTTTTTCCACGATCTGAACACTTGAATTGAAGATTTTTCACTTTTTTCGTTAAGTAATTAATATGTACCTATGATAAATTTCCATGTTTCACGAAAAGAGGTAAAATTTCCTTAGAAATTTTCATTATTTCTGCATTTAAAGCAGTAAAGTCAGAAATATTGCGTCTCTACCCGATAAATTTTAAGAGGAAATAACTGACTTAATTTTCACGGACATTAGTATCACCGCAAAAATCTTCACGGACGTTAATCTTCATGCTGAGGTTATCAGCGTGAATGTCACGTCCGTGATAATTTTGTCCCATAAGATACGGCTTCTGTTTCCATATTAGGAATGCAATTATTGTGATCATTGCACCATTCTCCAGACTCAAAACTCCGTTATCGACCAAAAACAAGGCCAAATCGTACGGCTAACAACTTTCTAAGATTACCAACTACGTTTTGACGTTCTACCCGGTAGGAAGTGTTATAACATTGCTGATTATCTAAAATTATCGATTATCATTAAGTCATAATTACCTACGATTTAATAGGTGTACTGCAGAAAGAAGTAATCAAAAGGCCATAATGGCTTAGGTAGCTGATAAGCTCAATTTTTTCGCGTTCTGACAGACAAGGTGATAAGGTATTACAGTGCTCTAGGTAATTAAGCGGCATTGAAATCCTCATACATACAGTGCACTTTTTTGTTAAGTAAGGTATACTTAACACAAACAGTAAGGGTATTTCAACTTTTGTAATATCATCTGATGGATAATCTGTCTGAAGCAAAATTGTTGACTCACGGGCGATATCAATTCCACACTCTGGATAATGATAGTTACGTCACTCTTGCAAAAGATCTACTTTATAAATGGCACACATGATCTCATTGTTTTTCTTGCCGCTAAATCGTTATTTACACTTTCAAAATAATTTCCCTGTGTATTTATGAAGTCTCCACATGATTAGGTTTCCTACACTATCCCATCCCTCGCACTAATTGTTATCGAATTACGAGTTCCAAAGATGGGTGCAAGGAGGGACTGGGTCTAATTTCTCAACCGCAATTAGATTCCTTTGATGTCATGCGCTCTGTAGGGTAAAAATACCACACGCTAGTTTTAAGGTACTTTTTTGCAACCATCTTTAATCAAATTAGCCTTAATTAACGAACTAATTAAAATTGAAAATTTATTTTTATTCAGTCATACTCGAAATAGGCAAAATCGAAGATAGAGTGAAAATCAGCTTTCTAGCAGCTATGGTTTGTCTGTAATAAAATTGTAAAGGTATGTGCGGGCATATTCACCACACCCTCGTCGACATACTGTTAAGGCATCAAAAAGTAAGCAAATATCTGAAGAAAGCTTACCTTTCTCTTCCAAGGCTTCAGCTAATGCATTTTGGAGACTATCTTCATCCCAATCAGTCATATCTATTATTCTCTGTTACATAAAGGACCAACATATACTTATACCATCCTTCTTCCTAGGAATATTTGATCATTCATGATTTATTATTCTAATATGATTTAGAATTAGATTACCTTCTCAAGAAAAAAAATTAGATATGGAACAATATATGCTGACTGGAAACTTGGAAATGAATTGATGGTACTGTGTCACTACTTGGTGAGAGTAGACAAAAGTTTGGGGATTTGTTGAGGAGATCAATTTCAGGGAGTTCAATGAAACATCAAACAATATTCCAGGATTACAGACCGTATGTGTGCACATGGATCAATCGAAAGACCTATCCAAAGAACGCCAAATTTCAGCAAAAATTGTGAAAAAGTGGTCACAAAGAGCTGATAATTTGTCCTCTACTTCTCTTCACTAAGTGTGTTACTTAATTTCTTGATGCTTGGAGTACATACAAAGACCAAAGAGCTAGTTTCAGTTTAATTCAGGCTGGTGGTCACAACACTCGACGGTGCTATACCCTGGTACCAGGGGGTGACTGCTGGGGGGCCTACCTAAAATTGCTCTCGCAATTTAAACACCCCAAAAGCTGAGGTAGGTATTCGACTGAAGAAGCCTGCACACCACAGCTCATCTTGGTGTGACTCATTTGGATCCTGCTGCTCTCTACATTGCATTACCTAAAGGGATTATGTTGGAGTTCAAGTACGGAGTTGGAGAAAAGTCTTGCAGATTGATGTCTTGAAGAAAGTTTTCTTTTCAATTCAAATATTTCTTAATAGGTTATATGCAAATATAAAAGTGTTATAATGCAAATTATTGTTGTTAAAAATCCTAGGACCACTGATCATTGTCAAGAAGCAGGAACAGAATATAGTAGTCTCACGACAGGTTTTGACCGATATAGAGGGTAGTACTATATCGGTAGAGTCGTGTTGCCACACACGCTTTACATCATGTGTTTGTTATGACACACTGTAATTTAATACCAATTTAAATACACATCTACGTGACCTTTGCTTTTGCGTTACAAAAATGTGCATATCTCCGAGGTTTTTTGAGCAAACTAGATGAAACTTTCAGGATATGTAGAGCTTCATAAAAGCAACATCTCAGTGAAGTTTAGATTCATTTTTGAGCTCCAGAAGCAGAGTTATGACCGAAAAGCCAGTTTTCAAGTGATAACTTAAAGAAACAAAAGACCAGTTTATTTGCCATATCTCAACTTCTGAAGGTCAAAAATGTTAGCTACTCCAGGATTATATTGGCCATATGTTGCCCGTGATATCCTGAAAATTTGGGTATCTCTCCCATATAAACGGCTCTGAGTGACGTCACAGATCTAAATGTCAATTTTTCTGTATCCTAAACCTAACCATAACCCTAACCAAAACCCTAACCTTAATCCTAACCCTAACCCTAACAAATCTTGACCCTAATCCTGACCCTAACCCTAGTCCTTAAAGCGCTAGGTGCGCTTAATTATATTTTTCTGAGTGACGTCATTGTCATAGATAATGAAGGCTCCCGTTTATATGGGAGACCTACCAAAAGTAGGTTGAAATTGCTCAAAAAACGGCTGAGTTATGCGCTTCTTTTTGTTATGTGTAAACAAGCATTTTGCTCATTACCATATAAGGTAATGTGTGCTTGTTGTGTACAGGGTGTGTCTTGTATACACCGTTCGACTACTATAGTACTTTAGAGGCTCAAACTCACCGCAGAAATATGATTTAGAGCACTTGGCTCATCTTCGCTTCGCCTCGCACTCTAAATTATTTAAATATTATATAGAGCCCTGCTCTCACAGGGCTCTATATTGTCTGCATGTTCGTCTTACACCTCTAAAGTACATATATAAATCATCGAGAGAGGTACTCAAGCACATTTATCTCTGGACTCAATAAACATTGAATATGTTAAAAATCATACTTGCAGATTTAAGGGTCAGCAAGATCTTTGTTTTTACAAGATAAACAAAGGTATCACGACTGAGAGTTCACACAAGAGATAAATTCTGATGTGTTTCAAAAAATCTCCAAGGAGAGTCAAATAGCAAATATACAACTCGAGAAAGCCCAAACATTCACTTTCAGGATGAATAGTTTATTTCAATAGCAGAATTTATTTGAATTAAAAAGACATCTTTCTTCAAGACATCAATCTGCAAGACTTTTCTACAACTCCATTATACTTGAACACCAACATGATCCCTTTAGGTAATGCAATGTTGAGCGCAGCAGGATCTAATTGGGTCACACCAAGATGAGAGGTGTGCAGGCATCTTCAGTCCAATACCTACCTCAGCTTTCGGGGTATAGCAGAAAGGAATAAAAATCATACATCATCATATGAAGTTTTATATATAAGAATTAAAAAGAAATTTTTCTTCAAGACATCAATCTGCAAGACTTTTCTCCAACTCCATACTTTAACACAACATGATCCCTTTAGGTAGTGCAATATGGAGAGCAGTAAGATCCAAGTGAGTCAAACGAAGATGATTGGTGTGCAGGCATCTCCAGTCCAATACCTACCTCACCTTTTGGGGTGTTTAAATTTCGAGAGCTTTTTATAAAGTTAATTGGTTCATGGTTACTTGGTTGTTTTTACCATATGTTATGTGTCATTGTTTGTTCGCACTCGCGCGCGCTTTTCGTAGAAAAGTCTCTGAATTTGAAGAGGCGCGCTTGCGCGCGCAAAATATAAGGTTCAGTAACATGGAGTAAGCCGCGCGCTTCCCTACGTTCTGGGGAAGCGCGCCGTGCGACGATAACAGGGGTATACGTGTTTAGCAAATCCTACCCACACGCGCGGCGCGGCGTTCCATATTTTTGCTAAACACGTATATCCCTGTCTGCGTTGCGCGGCGCGCGTACGCACACCTATGCGGGCTTAGGTGTTAGGAATCCATATTTGGACGTCAATTTGCGCTCTCGCCATCCTTCCCCTAACCAGGGGCGTGGCGCGTCGCTCGGAAGGGTCTATCAACGTGATCGACAAGCCGCGCCGCGCACTCCGTGCGCGAAACCAGGGCGCTAGTTAGGGTAATTGTAATAGGGTAAGGGCAACCGCCATCCAGTCAGGAGAAATAAACGGGCAATCGCGTCCCAAAGCTTTTCGATTTCGGATCTTGGGTGCCATTGTCAGACGTTGTCTGGCCCCTATGTGCTACGCCTTCGGCGGCCGCGGGTGCGCGCGCGACTAGCGCGCGCGTCCGCTGAATATTGCGAATGAAATAATGGTCAGACGTCTGACAAATCATTGGTTCCGTGGTTTCAGGCGCATAATTTATGACCAGATACACTTCTATTTGACCACCCAATAAGGGGCGAAACGGAAAAGGCAGTTTTTAGGTCGAAAAAAACCCTACAATGCCAAATTTTACAAATTTAAACAAATTTTAAGGACAACGTCGAAGTTTAAACAACTCTGTCGCGCGCATTTTTCCGCACAACCCTCCAAACTTCTGAGTGTTGCGGGAATCATCATTGATCAAAATTTTTCCATAAGCGAATAGTTTAACTTCAAATCAAATACAAAAGAAGGTGTCGCTTCAAACTAATGACTAAATCATTAAGAAATTTTGATACAGATAACTTTGAAATTGAAAATAATCAAATGGTAATGTTATTGTTACACTTTGAGTGTTTGACTTACAATTACAGAAGCAAGATTTTGGTCTTAGGATTGTGTCAACACAACCAGAAAACCGGCAGGTAAATCCAACTCCAAACATTTCATTTTCAAATCGAAATTTCACCTGCTGAAGTTTTAGTATGTCAGAAAATATCTCAAACAATCGAACAGAAGGACTGAAGGCAAGTTACAGTTTCCTAGGTTCATACACGATAAAATTATAATTCAATGAGCATGACCGTGGAATCTCGACCTTTTGAGGCGTGGCGTAATACGCTGTGCCTCAAAAGGTCGAGACACCTAGGTTATGATTATGATAGTTCAACTAGTTAATCACCTGTAAACTGAACTCTATTAATGTGTTAAAAATTCAAATCTTTTGTTTATAATCTTAATCTTATATTAATATCGCAAATAACAAGAAGAAAAATACGGTCTCGGCCACCTCTTTTCTGCACAATACAATTACATATTTTCTATCAATCATAAGTCTTGAAACATCTACAAACGCAACAAATTTGTAAAACTCGAAAAAAGCAACAAAACTTAGCTAACATCAAATAAAAAGGCTCCATTTCTTAAAGTTAATAACTGGAGGATATCCCCAAAACAAAAGATAAGCTAAGTAAATAAGCTAAATAGATTTGACTTCGGTCTCCCGTCTATGAATGAAAATAAAATCTCACCCCGGGTTTTGATATAATTGGGCATTCAATTGAGCAATTTGTCATCCAATAATTATTGCTATTGCAATAGATTCCATAACGGGGGCGTGTCGAACTCATATGTGCGCGGCTTTTCCATGCGCGGCGTAATTGTGCGCGGCTCACTGCCTGTAATTAACAGGCAGTGAGCCGAGCACAATTGCGCCGCGCACGAAAAAGCCGCGCACATATGAGTTCGACACGCCCCTGTAATGAAGGAATTTTCAATTAACATCATTCTTTCAGTTATGGTGTGTTCAGTGGTGCTTTCAGTTATTTTCAATTTCAGTTTCAGCCTTGGTGCTACATTTACCAACGCCACGCGAAGTCTGAAAATTTACTGAATGTAAATAACCACGGTGAAACTAAATGTAATACTACACGTTGCATCCAAATGTCTATCGCAGTCGTCATACTCATAACCTGAGCCGATAAATAACAGGAATTCTTGCTCAAAGCAGGAATTTAAGTCAGTTAAAACAGTACGTGAGTATACAGACTAATATCGACGGCGTATTAGTTTAGCAGAATCCGTAAGTCGCCATGACACCGACCATTCTGAGTCAGTATAACATGATGTACACAAGTTCACGGTCAATTTGCTTCTTGCGTCTTGATTGGTCAATGTCAAATGGACCTGTAGGTAAGCTAACGCGCCGTCGATAAGTAGGAGTCTGTCAGCATTATCTAGCTTTTTTGATATTGCTGATAAACTGCTCTAATATCTCCACCCTACTATGATGGTTTGATGATAAAACGCTTCTTCTAAAACTACGAGATAAAAGTCACATATTACCGAGCTGTCTATCCCCACGTCTTGAGGAAGGAGTCCCAGCTGCCAGTACACAGAGATATGCCCTCCCTGTCCACACCCAGACAACTCACCCGGTTATCGTGCCCTGCCAGCACGCACACCTGCTCACACTTCAGAGCATCCCACACGATTACCGTGAAGTCGTCGTACCCCGTGAACAGGACTCTCCCTGAGGGACTAACGGACACAGAGCTGGCTGGAGCAGGCTCTTGGAGGCAGTAGAAGGCCAGCCCCTGGTCAGCTCGCAGGTCGAATAGTCGGGAGGATCCGTCACTGCTGGCCGTGATGAAGGAGTTGCCGGTGGGCATCCATTCCACCGCAGTGATGTCGCCTTCGTGGCCGGGAAGCGTCTGGTTGGGAATACCCTCCCGGAGATCCCACAGTTTTACTGTCATGTCTGTGGAGCCTGGGAGGGGGTGGAGTGAGAGGGATAAAGCACAGTTTTACTGTCATGTCTGTGGAGCCTGGGTGGGGTGGGGTGGAGTGAGAGGAATAAAGCACAGTTTTACTGTCATGTCTGTGGAGCCTGGGTGGGGTGGGGTGGAGTGAGAGGAATAAAGCACAGTTTTACTGTCATGTCTGTGGAGCCTGGGTGGGGGTGGAGTGACAGGAATTAAGCACAGTTTTACTGTCATGTCTGTGGAGCCTGGGTGGGGTGGAGTGAGAGGAATAAAGCACAGGGGAAATACGCAATGAAGCGCAGTTCTTTAATTGAGCAGTTTTAAGGTCATGCCAAAAGAGATTGGTCAGGATAGAGATTTGGAGGCGAATGCTGAAAGTGAATGAAGGATGGCGCAGTTCGATCATTTGTGGCTATTAGCTATGAATACGAGGGTAAGACCGCATGAACATGATAGTGATACCATTGTACTGCGACAGCTCCCAGCTCCAATGTCAAGGAGTGCGGGAATAAACACAAGTATAGTTTTTAACAACATAGTTGTTAACAAGTATAGGTTCTTAGTAGGTATTAGATAAGTTAAATACCACACCTGATAGGACTTGGTTGAAGTCGTCATGGATGGCGAGGCAGTCAACTTCTCCCACATGGTCCTTCAGACTGGTGATCTGTTGTCCTGTTAGTTAAACTGAATTATTTCCGACCTTAAATTGCCCGTTAGAATAAGGGTGTTTTCAGACACAAGGAAATATCTGCGAAATATCGTGGTTGAGCACACTTCCAAGCAGCACACCTTTCATTAACCAGTTTCTTAAACAGCCTTTTTTGATCAGCCCTATTTAAACAAAAATCTAAAAGTCGTAATACCTACCTGTTTTTATATCCCAGAGAATGCAACTCTGGTCCCCTGAACTGGTCAGTATCTGTTGGTCGTTCATGAACACACAGTCAGACATGTAACCGTCGTGCCCAGTTAGAACCTTCGTTAACTGCAAAAATTAGGGAGGTTTATTATGGTTCATATCCTATGTGCAGGATGGGCCAGAATTTGGGTGATATGAAAATTCTCAACTCATGAAAATTGAAAGAAGCATAAGAGGGTGTATTTAAACTTAAAAAAACCTTTTTAATTAAAAAGGTCTTGATCGAAAGTTCAACCTAGTTTCGTCAATTCTCGACTTATTGTCAACATAACCTCGACCAATAGTACATGATTTCGACATTCGAGGTGGCTATTGCCATCGTACCTAAGGTGGCTCACCTTGCCTCCCTGCTCTTTGTCGTCCAGAGTAAACACCGAGCACACATTGTCCAAGCCGCCGCTAGCCACCAGTTTACCTGGGCGCATTGACGGCTGTGAGAGGCGTCATGTATCACAGTTTACTGATGATGCAAACCGCCCACAATCTCGCCTTAACATAACTATTGAAATGTACTAGCTATCGCACATGATGCTATCACACATGCTATTACACAAGTTGTGTACATGGGAATGTATAGGATCTACATGATAATTAGGCTTGTGAATAAAGGCCTGCTCCCTTCAGGAGACGTCTACAGGAAGGGTAGCGGCTATTGATCAGCGATAAGCAGGCTGTTAGTCGACGTCTATTTTATTATGTAAAGTCGGTACAACAACCGAACTGGCTTGAAGCACAATATCATATTTCGAATAGAAAGTACCTTCTCTAACAATTTCAAAAAAAGATCGTCAAATCTAATACCGGAAGGGGCGAAGGCGCATCCGGTGACCCAGGCGCAGTTGAGTAGGATAGCGTTCATCTTGTTGCCGCTGTATGTGTCCCAGACGAGAAGTCTGGAGTCCTGGGAGGCGGAGACAAGGTGGCGACTGTCACGTGACCAGTCCAGGTCATACACCTGCAGTGACGGTGGAGGTAATCAGGGAAGTGTCGGGGAGAAGACAACCTGGATATGAACATAAACCTGGAGATTCGAATTATGAGAGGGGATTTTCAGGGGTACAAAATAGATCTCTTCATGAAGAATTTTTAGAGGATTCTTATTCTGCTCAGATGATCTGAGATTTTAATTCAGGAAGTATATCCCAGACTTATATACCTTGGTGAGATGCCCCTTGAGCATTTTCTTGACTTTTATCGCCAGTTTGAGGGACTCTATCTCGGCAGCCTCCTCCACAATGTTGGCATCGCAGACATTCCGCCTGGCCTCCGCTATCTGTTCCTTGAGACCCGCAGCCTCCTCTTCCGGGTCCATTTGGTCTGACTGCAGTCAGTTTAATTCGAGGGTAAAGGAGGAAAACCTACTTCTCACAGTGCGAGTCTTGTGTGAGGTGGCAAGAGCAGACTGGGTCCAATGGAATACCTCACCGGACGTATTTATGTGGAACAAAGTTTGGGAATTTTACGGAAAAAAGCCCCCATATTTTTGCACCCCATAGGCATAGAATTTCAATAGGATCATACGTTAACATGGATAATATTAAAAAAATTCCCATATTTTTATGCCCCGAAATTTCAGTCCCCAGAATTATATTGTCCCACACAAATATCTCGTAAGGTAACTTACAAATAACGGAACACGCTCTTTTCATGGGAAGCCTCATGGAATTTGAATAAAAAGAGTAACCGAAACTTCTCTAAAAATAATCTAAATAGGTACTCAGCTCTAGATAAAGGAACAATTGTAAGACAAATTTCAAAGCAATTAGGGATACCAATGCTAGTCATACGTGCACAAGAAATAAATACATCACATAACAGGGTAAAATTCTACTCAATCATGCATCTGAAGAATGACTGATCTCAAAGAAGAAAATTAATCAAATTTGATACAAATCGCAGCTGTTGCATATTTAAAAATTGGAGTCGAAAAACACGTAACCTACCGCGACGTTTACCGACCAAAAGAATTCTTAATTTTCTGAAAGGCCCCCTTTTACTACAACCGGAGGTAGCTTAATCAATCCATGACACGACATCACACGAAAAACAAACCACCTCGTATATGATCTATATCACTCTATATATCACCCATCTGCAAACTCTATTACCCATCTACAGAACTACAAGCAAACTCTCAAGCAATTATACAGGCCGAGCAGCTAGGAGCTGCTGCTATATATATAAAAGATGGATGCAGGGGGAGACGGGGTGTGAATATATTTCCCTAGTAAACAGGGGTCCCACCAGAGCCACCGATTAGTGTACAAACATGTAACAATGATAAGAGAGCTGCGTTTTATGTGTGTGTGTGTGCAGGCAAACGACATTGGGGGCGAGCGAGAGGGGGGGGGGGGTTGGAGAGCGATTCTCTCCCGTGTTTTTAAAAGTTTTTGTAATGTATGAGGGGCTCTACATTTGGATTATCTTACTGGGACCCCATCTAAATGGTGAGGAAATATAGGGGAGTATGGGTATTGTATACCGTAACACGTGCCAAATTTCAATACTTTATTTATTTTGCAGCAGCAACTGGTGTCTTATCACTTATGTACTACTTATACTAATTAACGGGGCCTTGTTTAGCTATTGAATACATAGCATGGTTAAAACCGGGGGGGGATCAGGTACTAAGTGCATGACACAGGGTGTACTAACTGAACTTTTCTGAAAATTTTGAAACGTGACCACCCACCCCTACACTTGGTATATTATACTAACTCTTTTGAGCTAAAAAATCGAGGACCACCTTTAATTACATTAATTAAAAGTTTAAATTGGTACCTTGGGAACTACGAGTCAAACTTACCTATAGGTAATTCAAAGAAGTGCAATAGGTACTGAATAGAAAAACACTATAATATCATAATTTTCGATGCAGTTGAGTAAGAAGAAGTATAGAAAACTTTAAAATTAGTTATTAAAGTTCATTTGATTACTAATTATTAATTTAATTATGTATACATATTAATCACAATATGTTAATTGTTAAATGATGCTATTTTATTGCCTTCAAACAATTTGATCAATTATCAGTAGGCACAAATATCCATAAAGGACGTCCGCAAAGAGGGGGGAGAGGGGAGTCTGGCCAATGCGGACGTTTGCGGACGTAGGGGAGGGTGTTTGTGGACAAATGCGGACGTCCGCATTTATGTGAAAATTTTGGTCGAATTGGGTGTTTTTTCACTTCGAAAATAGACGATTTTTTCCAGGATTTTTGGCTTATATTTTCGGTATTAGAGTAAAATAATAAAGTTGATTTTGTTACCTTATTTGAAAAAAGGGCATAAAGATAATGACACAAAAGATTTTCAGTGAAAATGCGGACGTCCGCAGGGGGGGGTATTTCAGGTTGCGGACGTTTGCGGACAAGGGGGAGGGAAGGGTCTGAAATAGCCGAAATTTTGCGGACGTCCTTTATGGATGGCCCCTACCCTATTGTTGAATACTGAATAGGCAGATTGCCAATCAAACTCGACAAAATCTAACATATTTGTATAATTTTTTTAAATCTTTATTTTTTGTAATGTACCAAATTAAGAATCGTTCATTGCCGGTCGTTGTACCTACCTATACATCTGGAAATTTCTATCGAAGTAATTTTCGGCTAAGTACCATGATCAATCAACTAAAATTTTCAATCAATCAATCAAACTAAAATTTTTATTGTTTTCGACTAAATCAATATGTGATATATCCCTTTACAGCACAATATAAGGCCTAGTATGAAGTATCCGACTCAAGAGAGAACAATGGATTGGTTTAAATCTGGTCACAAAATGACTGGGTGATTTCAATCAATAAAATTTTACCAACCAACTTTTTACTTTTTTGAGTCAGAAAATGTAAAGGACCGTAAATATTTAAAAAAGTCCTTGGCTTATCAAATTTAGTACACTGTACTAACATTTTGGATAGCTAAATTGTGGAATACCACCCAATTTAGTACACTGTACTAACTGTTTGGTACAAAAACTTCAAGGACCACCCAACTTAGTACACAATGACTAACTGTATTTCACACTCGGCCGAGACCCACCCACCCACACCCTGTGTCATGCACTTAGTACCTGATCCCCCCCCGCTAAAACGTGTACAAGATCCGTTACGAAGTATTACGATTGGAGTAAGGGGGCCTAAGTGACCGAAATGATGCCCTTAGAGGCCAACCATTTTCGTGCTTTTATGTAATTAACTATGTGTAACAAAGCCCAAAATAAAATTTTGTTTTTCTTCTGATGTTTTCCTTTTCTTCCTGTGATAAGGAAGTAAGGAACTTCCTTTCCTGCCATCCGTCCGCGCGGGGAAACAAAACGAACCGTCAGTCCGTCAAAATTTTCGAGTGTTGCGAACTAAGGACAGGTAACAACCATCTAGGAGCCCCCTTCTAGTAGTAGCAGAAGCCCCCAAGACGTCTCCTTGGCTCCCTCTATTGTCTACACGCGATATGGGGGGCCTCTGAGCATCGGCGACCAAGGCACTTATACCCGTTACGACGAAATACAATCAGTCACATCTACTGGGAGAGAGTTATTCTAGAAGGAATCATCACAAGCCGCTCAGTATATGTACCTAAACGCCGCGCACGAGAAATAGGCGGTTCAACGTCATCAACTCACTAGAACATGATATGATAATTACGTCATCCTTCCCGTCTATTTCTCGCGCGCGGCGTATAGTCCGGATGGTCTGATCACCTCTCCCCAGTCGTGGAAATAATGCGGGTAACGCAGGTAAGCACACGAGCGAGGATAATAAGTACACGGCTCCTGGGGTGAAGTCACTGTCATGGTTTACAGCAGAGAGTTGATGATGTCATCATCATGGTTAACAGCGATGT
>WFMF01000118.1:20070-238611 GCA_011033025.1 Beroe forskalii | reverse complement strand
CACCCAAATCTTGTACAGTTCTTTTTTGATATCACTGAAGGATGATTGGTTATTGTTGTGTTAAATTGAGTCTGACTAATATGAAGCGTCAGAGTCTATTTGAACTATGAGAGCCAAAAACTGCCCTCCGAACGGATTTTCAAAGGTCGGAAGCTATGGTTTGAAAGTATTCTAGTGCTAATTGTACTCCGTTCATTACTTCGGATATAGAACTATAGAAGCTGTAGTGGGTGATAGCCCAGAGGTTTACGGGGCGATTTTTGGAATTTGAAGACTTACCTTCTCACTTCTTGTAACAGACCCGCTGCTTTCAGAGTGATAGGTCCTGCGCCTGGCCTTTTTGGTAGATTTCGCACTGATCCCGTTCTTAGCTGTGGAAATGTGTTAGTAAGTTGTGTTGGTTTGAATTTCGGAGAATAGTGATTTATATAGGAAGCCTCGTGAGGAGGACTGCTCTACAATCCTCTCAATTCTGATTCCTTAATCCTTTTGTTGAAACTGCACTATCCAATTACCCCGAGAAGCTCATTACTTCATTAACTTGAGAAGTATTATATGTGGAAGATTCTCATTTCTCTAAATTCGCATGTATGCATTATCTAGGTTAACGTTTAACTCCTTATGACTTGTATTGAAAGTAATTGTAGGACTTATTGACTTAATCCTTTCTCATCTTAAGCCTATGAAATGGACTAAGTTAGAGATCACTTGTTTCAGGTCCCTTTCCTCCCGTTTGAGTTTATGTAGCTCAAGTCTCATTCCTGCCTGTCTAAGGTACTGCGAGAATTTCCTTGTTGAACCTTTTGCTCTTGTGATTCATGTCACCTTCTAGTTTAGTGCCTGATTGTGCAGTTTCCTCCCCTGATTTACCTTTACAGGACTGCCTGGACTAACGAATCAGAAATCTTAAACTGGACATTCCACTGGTCTTCCCTGGTTAAAGTGGCCGTATCACTCCTAAACAATTTGATGTGATAGTCTTCCCTTTTCTGTGCTGTACCCTGCGATGTGGCACATTGGCAGTGATCTCTTCCTTAGTTAGGTTTTACTGCTTTAACTCTTTAAGGGCAGTGGTGGACAACAGGCCTTTAGAAGAAATCCACGTTACTTTCCTCATCAAGATCTGTCAGGCAGTCATAGGAGATCTCGCTGCTATGAGGACTGTCCGTTCTGATTGACATTTGTAACGATCAGTCAATCTCAGTTAGAACCTGCTGAGCTCTTGTCCTCAGAATAGGGTTCTTGTGAAGTTGTGAGGAGGCCTGCTCATCATTAGGCATTATTTTCTGTGGTATGCTCCCACAAACTGTAGATACATTGAAATGAATTGGTAATTAATCGAATAATCATATAATTACATTGAATAAGTTCGAAACTGCCGTGAAATCACGACCTTGGAGTGCTGTTTGCACTTTGTACAACTTCTCAATGTTTGTTTGAAAACCCACGGTGTTTTTCCCTGAAAATTATATTACTATTCTCTCGTGAAATTTTCATCGCATGAAACATGCTAATTATAAAACAATAAATGTACTAATTGTGAAGGCGTGGTCGGAGCACATCTTGGGTATAATGGCTCCTCCTGTGTCTTCTGCTGTTCTGTTTGACCCTGATCCTTAGCTTATCCTTTGGTTCTTGTCATTATCTTCGGACAATATGTGCGATCAATGGTTCCAGCACTCTAATGATCTATGTTACAATAAACTTTGAAGGGATATCCATGTCAGAGTAGGTTTAGCAAGAAAACGATTGTCAAACTGGGGTTGAGAGAGTTAAAGTCAAATGCGGAAGTTACAACAATGATATTCATTTAGCAAACATATTCCAAGATGAACCAAATTTTGTAATTCTATTCGGTTTTTGCCCGTTTAATTGGTGGCATGTAGCTGCGACAAATTGTTTACATGCTCGATTAATTCCTCAATCTTTCAAGTAATAGTATAAGTAATAGGTAGAATAACAGATCAGATAGAACCTACTGATCTCTTGCCCTCATAAGCTCTGATTAGGAGCCCCCTAATCAAATGCATCATACTATTTATAATTCTTCATCATATATATATTTATCTATGTAATTATGTTTGTCTGGCGTCTGTCCGGTCTGACACCACTCCGTAATGTATCAGAAGACGTGAAATTAGACCCTTGACACCGGTTAACTAGACTATATGGATTGTAAAGCACTGTCTCATCAGCAAATTCACAGTATGTTATGAATGTTTTGAAATAAGGTCTCAGGTACTGCTTTCTAGCAGGACCCAGTCTGTCCGGTCTGACATCACTCCCAACCCAATCGAGCACCCGACCGGAGGTCGAGGGTTTTGCTAGTTATCATAAAATGATGAAATAATTATCTAATAACATGGAAGAAGTCTGAAGTTAAACTTGCAGACTGCCCTTGATTCCCGCCTTTCCTCTTCCTCTTACAGTATTCACCCCTCGAGTACTCACCCCTCGATTCGGAATCAAGAACTGTAACATTCGCTGTTGCCCTGCATTTTCGCTTGTCTGATGTTAATGAGGTAGTTACAGTGGCCCCTCGCCCACGCCCTTCAGCACTTTTAGGAGGCGATGGTGGTGATGGATCTATATCCATCCAATGTGCTCCATTCAAGACTGTTAAATTTACCTCACTTAAAATCGGCTAAAACCGTCCAATGCGCTCCACTGACGTCTCATAACTGATAAAGTCAGATTTGGTAGATGTTAGTGATGTGATAAGCATTCTAGATTTACTTACTGGTGTATGCCACACTGCCACGCAATGTTAGTAAATTCTTTTTTCACTAGATGTCACTAAAGTCTTCGTTTGGAGAACAAACCAATCCCCAAGAACGAGCTGTGGAGGGGAGGGTATTGTACTATTTTATGATATTGTCCCTACATCAATAACTATAACGTCATGTACATGACTTCCAGAATTCATGATAAAATATTTATTGCAATAGGAAAGCTGAAAAACCTACGTCCAGTAGTGGTGCGAACGTCGTTGCAACTATTACATCATTCCGATCATTTTCATTGATAAGCAAATGTTCAATGAGTTTCGTCTTCTTACTCGAAGTTTCCTTCACTCTGGTGTCTTGTATCCGTCAACTTACTGTCAACCATACTCTTAATAAGTAAATTTGGTATCAAATTTATCGTCGGTTTAAAATTTTGAAAAAGTCATGAAAAATAAATGATAAGTTATGAAAGTATGATTATGAATGATTGTGGCGCTGGATCAACTTGATCAAGTAATGAATGGTAAGTAGTGTGGCATATTTTATAGTTTGCTTTGAGACCGTGTTGTTAGAATTTGAGTCAATACAAAGGTGTAAATATAATGGACCAAAAAAAGGTCTCTCTCGAATTTTTAATTTTTGTGCATAATATTCATGTGAAAACTGAAAACTGACCGTTACATGCGCTAAGTTTTACAACATATTGGTAACCTCCACTTTTATCAGTGTATGCAAGCATAGAGAAATGTTCTTGTGCTCCATACCATCCTGAAGGATATTTGTAGATGAACAACAGCTTAATAAACAGAGCTTTTTCTTGTTTGTGATATTTAATGTTGGTTTTGAAACAGTCACTACCAGTTTTGCAAAACAACTGGATTTCTTCTTCATCGTTTGGGAAGTAAAACTTCTGTATGTTCCGATTTCTTGTCTTTTCAGCCGCAAAGTGTGCCCCGCCTTTTCGTGATAGATCTCTATAAAATTCCTGATCAATGTCCCAGGGACAGATCTCTATAACTTTCCTGACCAATGTCCCAGGGATAGATCTCTATAACTTTCCTGACCAATGTCCCAGGGACAGATCTCTATAACTTTCCTGACCAATGTCCCAGGGATAGATCTCTATAACTTTCCTGACCAATGTCCCAGGGACAGATCTCTTTAACTCTCCTGACCAATGTCCCAGGGACGGATCTCTATAACTTTCCTGACCATATCCCAGGGATAGATCTCTATAACTTTCCTGACCAATGTCCCAGGGACAGATCTCTATAACTTTCCTGACCAATGTCCCAGGGACAGAATGGACAGATATCTATAACTTTCCTGACCAATGTCCCAGGGACGGATCTCTATAACTTTCCTGACCAATGTCCCAGGGACACATCTCTATAACTTTCCTGACCAATGTCCCAGGGACAGATCTCTATAACTTTCCTGACCAATGTCCCAGGGACAGAATGGACAGATATCTATAACTTTCCTGACCAATGTCCCAGGGACGGATCTCTATAACTTTCCTGACCAATGTCCCAGGGACACATCTCTATAACTTTCCTGACCAATGTCCCAGGGACAGATCTCTATAACTTTCCTGACCAATGTCCCAGGGACGGATCTCTATAACTTTCCTGACCAATGTCCCAGGGACAGAATGACAGATCTCTATAACTTTCCTGACCAATGTCCCAGGGACAGATCTCTATAACTCTCCTGATCAATGTCCCAGGGACACAGAGTCTTGATGCGATCTGACCATGCACCATCCCCCCCAACGAAACGATGGATGATTTCGCATCTCCTAAGAGAGTAAGAGTCGGTACATCAACGTAAGGTGGTTTATGGGGGGGTTGAAATAAATATCAACTATTTATTATCTCCAAAAAGGTATATAACTCAATAAATACGACCAAAAATTGATACGACAAAACTATGATCAAAAATAGGCAAACACAAAAACTTAAACCGAAAGAAGGGGGAACACTTAAGCTAATTAAACAAATAGAAAAGCACTCAATACAGTGGTGCGACAGACATAAAGAATAGTTCGGTTTAAAAACCCAGCAGAGAAGCATCCAGAGGGAGAAGGCAGTTTGGCCGAAGCGAAGTGGAGGGTGACCTCGAATCTCTGTATAGGTTCGGAACTAATAGTATAGATGAACCTAGTTTTGTAATTATTGGGTTTCCGCTCTTTTAATATTTTAATTGGAGGCATGCAGCTGCAACAGATTGTCTGCTTGCCCGATTGATTTCTGAATCTTTAACTGATAACATAAGTTATAGAATAATAAATCAACTAGAACCTGCTGATCTCTTGCCCTCTGATTAGGAGCCCACTAATCAAATACATTAACATAAAATGATAATTAACCAAATAATTATTTAATAACATGGAAGAAGTCTGGACTACAGTCTTACTACTGTGAAGTCATGCCCTGTATGCCTGTTTTAACCTCCTCGGCCAATTCTTTTTCTTCCTGCTTCCCCCAATCTTCTGACGGAGGGTTCCTCTCTCTTTTTATTCCATTTCCAGAATACTCACTGACATATTTTCAATCACAATCGAGATTGAAGGTCTGTGGGGATACTGAAAATATGAAAGTTATTAATAAGTATCGTGGGACAGATAAGTGCACTCCCATAACTTCATTTCATTGAAACTTGATATTTGAAATGATTAAGCAAATTTATTTGAATCAAGATTATATGGAAATTTCTTATTATAAAGTTATAACGCAGAATATGAAATTTCTTACCCTGCAGTGTTGGAAACTGCTGGCTACCACCACATCGTCCAATACTGTTATTTGTAGCACATAGTCATATTTGATGGTACTTGAACTTTTCAGGGTGTTTTTAGAATGAAACAATAAATCATCCTCGAACTGGAGGCCTAGGTAGTTTCTTCGTACTACTACTGCATAGTTGAGCAAACCGAGAGACTGAGTAAGAGCTACTAAAAACTCTATGTTCTTCCATTGCCCATTAAACTTGCAGACTGCCCTTGATTGCCACCTTTCCTCTTCCTCTTATTGAGGACTCACCCCTCAAGTACTCACCCCTCGATTCAAAATCAAGAACTGTAACTCTCGCTGTTGCCCTGCATTTTCGCTTGTCTGATGTTAATGAGGTAATTGCAGTGGCCCCTCGCCCACGTCCTTTAGCACTTTTAGGTGGCGATGGTGGTGGATCTATATCCGTCCAATATGCTCGATTCAAGACTGTTAAATTTACCTCACTTAAAATCGGCTAAAACCGTCCAATGTGCTCCACTGACATCTCATAACTGATAAAGTCAGATTTGGTAGATGTTAGTGATGTGATAAGCAGTATAGATTTACTTACTGGTGTATGCCACACAATGTTAGTAAATTCTTCTTTCGCCGAAGTCTTCTTTTGGAGAACAAACCAATCCCCGAGAACGAGCTGTGGAGGGGAGGGGGAGGGTATTGCAATATTTTATGATATTGTACCTACACCAATAACGATGATATTTACATGACTTGCAGAATTCATGCTAAAATATTTATTGCAATAGGAAAGCTGAAAAACATACGTCCAGTAGTGGTGCAAATGTCGTTGCAACTACTACCTCATTCCGATCATTTTCATTGATAAGCAAATGTTCAATGAGTTTCCTTCACTCTGGTGTCTTGTATCCGTCAACTTACTGTCAGCCATTCTCTTAATAAGTAAATTTGGTATCAAATTTATCGTCGGTTTAAAATTTTGAAAAAGTCATGAAAAATAAATGATAAGTTATGAAAGTATGATTATGAATGATTGTGGCGCTGGATCAACTTGATCAAGTAATGAATGGTAAGAAGTGTGGCATATTTTATAGTTCGCTTTGAGACCGTGTTTTTAGAATTTGAGTCAATACAAAGGTGTGAATATAATGGACCAAAAAAGGTCTCTCTCGAATTTTAAATTTTTGTGCGTAATATTCATGTGAAAACTGAAAACTTACCGTTACATGCGCTAAGTTTGCGTGATAGATCTCTATAACTCTCCTGACCAATGTCCCAGGGACAGAATATCTCTATAACTTTCCTGATCAATGTCCCAGGGACGGATCTCTATAACTTTCCTGACCAATGTCCCAGGGACACAATTATGAGGTATTGCGCACTTTTTAGAGTAGTATTTTCTGCACTACAGGCCTTGATCATTCCCTTGATCATTCCCTTGCAATTTTATTTGATTGAATTGGTTTTTATTGTACTTTATCAGTAGGTAAGGATAATCATACGAGATGATGGTTCTTCATTGCATTGTTTGGGAAGTAGAACTTCTGTAGGGCCCTGGGGTAAAATATAATTGTGCTGAATGTTATTCATGATCTAGCAATCAACCAATCGCAGCTATAACGCTGAAACAGACTTCATAATATCGGCAATTATCCATATGAGCATAAATGGCATTCAAGGGTGAGTCTTATAACATGATCCTGATCTCGTGCAGCTCACAAGACCACCAGATGGATCCCCCACAGAAGGCAAACACACCCCCAGCTGAGAGGTGAGGAGAAGCGGCTGGAAAAGGAGCTACAGGCAGCAAAGAGGAAGCTGTGGAAAGGAGCAGGGGAGTGGAATGGCAGCTGACAAGTGCTGTCCAGTATGCAATGGAATTGGTAGGGAAGGAGACAAGGGGACAGAGGACGAGCAGCCACGACAAGCCCGACCAGAGCGAGCAGTGGCCGACAAGGCTTGCTACAGCCAAAATCCTTGCCAACAAGGATAAGCTGCTAAACACCAAAAAGATCAGACCCGCCTCCGACAAGGAGGGAGGGGAAAATCTATTACACTGGGCGGCTTGGACCAGAGTGGACCTGGAAGAGAGGGAGCTCCCCCTCAAGCCGACAAGTATGGGGAAGAAGTCCACCTGGGGACAGGAGGATATGTGCTTGGACTCAGCTACGTTACCAACAAGGGACGTAGTCTGGGTCAAAGACTGATATAATTATAATTATCATTAATTATATTTATCGCATCATCTATAGTTTCATTGGAAAGTGGAAACTATAGATGATGTATATTTTAATTATCTAATAAAAGAATTAATACAAACTTCATCAATATTTTGTGTCGAAAAAAGAGAATGTATACCATTCATAAGCTACTCCATCTTGGTCATTGGAATAAAAGATATGATATCAGCTAGGTATGCAAAACACGTGTGAATTATTACAGGGGCAAGACGAAATCATTTTATGAGCAGCCCCAAGAAGGACCAACATAATGAGGAAATAGGGTGACTTCTCCTGGGACAAATAATAACGCTTAACATCCTCACACTGCGACTCAGAATGTATAATCACATGGAAGAAATACGTATAATTTTCTTCCTAAGAATCTATGATACTTAAAAGACCAGCATATAATACAGAAAATCATGATAATATCAGTATAATCAAATCAGATACCTGCTATTTGCTAACCGGAAAAGGTGCAAAACTCAAAAGAGAGTACAAAATAAGCAGAGAACCTGATAAACCATCACGACAGCGCGATAATCTATGATAGGGGGTTTAGCAGTCGGTGATGACGGAGTGCTGACGTTAGAGGGAATGGACGGTTGCATACAATGCAGTTAGCATACGACACACATAACCAGCCAAAAATGTGCAGAATGCAAGGGAAACACCAATGAATTTCAAAGGTTACCACTACCAACGGTTTCATTGACATCATAAAATTAATGGTTTAAAACAGTTATTAAAGAAAATGAATTTTCTCTTATTCACATTTTTAATTGACCAAATGCAGTAGGGGGTGGCTTCTCAGGGTTAGTGGAAGATGCAATTTCAACAACAGGATGAAGCAATAGAATCGAAAGGATTACAGCAGGCATCCCAACGAGGGTTCCTACATGAGAGCAGGGGCTCAGCAGGTTATACTGTTATAGCTAAGATTGGTTGATTTGTTGATGTCTTCAACCTTGTAGTAGAATATGATACAATGGATAGAGCTACCTCTGTGAAGCCCCTTATTAAATTCTTTTATCAGAAAGTATGCAAGGAAGATGGTCAACCCTACAGATCAGGAATCAGGATCCTTGAGAACGATGCATTATATGGTATTCTTTGTTTTCTAGGAGAGAAGTACACCATCGAGTTTACAGACTCAATGGGGGAATAAAATTGAGAGGGTTACAGCAGGCCTTCTCAAGAAGCTTTCTGTGAGAGAAGGAGCTCAGCAAGTTATACTGTTATAGCTGCGATTGGTTGATTGTTAGATCATGAATAACATTCAGCACAATTATATTTTACCCCCAGGGCCCTACAGAAGTTCTACTTCCCAAACAATGCAATGAAGAACCATCATCTCGTGTGATTATCCTTACCTACTGATAAAGTACAATAAAAACCAATTCAATCAAATACAATTGCAAGGGAATGATCAAGGCCTGTAGTGCAGAAAATACTACTCTAAAAAGTGCACAATACCTCATAATTGTGTCCCTGGGACATTTGTAAGCTCCGTAGTAGAAGTTCTAGTTCCGTTTCAGTAATGTGAATAAAATTCTAGATTAAGACCGGTCATGTCTGAAAATTTAAGTTTAATTTGAGAAACCGGCTATGGTTAATGTTTTAAGTTTTTTGAGTATTTGATAAGCGCTAGGACGCTAGTAGCAGTGGTCATAAGACTAGTAACAGTTTTAACACGGTTCATTTGACGTGATTTGAGGGAGGAAAAATCACGGTGCATATTATATTTAAGCAGCTGTCTTGAGTAGAAATGTAGTACAGTACATTATTACCAGTTTCCAATTCTGAGTTAGGAAGTTAAGTTTTAAATAAATAAATAAATAAATGTTAAATACTTATAATACGCTTTATAGTTCTCTAGAATTCAAAGTTTAAAGAGAGTATCTTAAAACCTAACTCCACTATCTAAAGCGTCTCTTACAAACATGTCATAAATTATCAAAGTCAAACATTACATCCAGGACGTTCAGTTACAAAATGCAATAGAAAATAGGTGAGTTTTCAAGTTCTTCTTGAATAAAGAAATTTCATTTGAACATCTGATATCATATGGGATTGAGTTCCAAATTGATGGGGCAGCATGAGAGAAAAAGATCGAAGTGTCTGTTTCAGGCGAGGAAGAGGAGGGTGATCTAGAAGGAAGAAGTCTTTATCATGTCGTAGAGAGTGACTGAGTTGACCTTTAGCACAAATGTAGCCTTTAAAGGTATTCAGGTGCGATGTTATTCAAGCTTTTATAAACCATCAAGGCAATCTTAAAATCAATTCTTTGTTTGACTGGAAGAAAATGAGCTTTCTTTAAAAATGGTGTGACCCGGTCAAATTTCTTGATTTGTTTTCCAAAAAGGAATCTGATGCAAGAGTTTTGTACCTTCTGAAGGCGTTGGAGTTGGTAATCAGGAAGATGGCAATACAATCCATTACAATAGTCTAGTTTTGATAACAATAGACAGTGAATAAGCTGTTTCTTCAGGTCAAAACTGAGTTTTGATGCAATAACCCAGAGGTTTCTAAGAGTGATATAGCATGACTGGACAACCTTGTCTATCTGGTGACTGAGGGTTAGATGTTCATCTAGATACACTCCCAAGCTCTTAACAACATCAGTACACGTAATTGTTTGTGATTGACTAAGTCTTACTTCAGTAATAACATCAGATTCAGAGGCAAAGTTATTTCTTGAACTCACAACCAGGCATTCTGTTTTTGATGGGTTTATTTTCAACTTATTGTTGTACATCCAATTCTGAATATCATTAAAGCAGTTTGTGATTCTTGTTTCAATGTCACAGAAATTTTCAGATATAGGGCTGAATTCTATGTATATTTGGGTGTCATCAGCATAGAAATGAACATTGAATCCATGTTGTTTGGCCACTACTTCGAGTTCTTTTGTATATAGAATGAAAAGAATAGGACCTAAGATCGATCCTTGTGGGACACCAATCCTCAGAAAGCATCTGCTTGATTTATCCTTGTTTATTTGAACAGTAAATGAGCGGTTGTTAAGGTAGTCTTCCATCCACTTCAATGCTGTTCCAGATATGCCAAATTGATTGTTGAGCTTTTTCAATAATGTTTCATGGCATACTGTATCAAAAGCTGAGCTCAAATCTAAAAGTAGTAGAATAACTTTTGTTTTTGCATCAGAGAGGCATAACAGGTCATTATATAGTGATAATGTTGCTGTCTCACAACTATGAAATGTTCTATATCCACTTTGGTATTCAGCATGTAGATCATTTTGATTGAGGTGAGCACAAAGCTGCTTCTGAACACATTTCTCAATGATTTTTGATATGAATGAGAGATTACTGATGGGTCTATAATTTTCAAGTCATCCAAATCACCATGCAAGTCCTTCAGAGTTGGTCTAACAAGTGCTTCTTTAAGGACATTTGGAAAAGTGCCTGTGCTAAGGGAGTCATTAACAATGAACAGGATGATATTAAGAAGCTGTGGAATGCATTCTTGAAATATTTTAACAGGGATAGGATCCAGTTCACATTCCTTAGAATTGAGTTCAGATATGATATATATAATAGCGAAGAATATTGAAATGTAATTTATTCCAAAATTTAAATGTTAGTCTTCAATTAGTCGAACCAATTATTATAAGAAAAAGGAGACTAACACATTAATCAGGAAATTTATAGAGATCTATCCCTGAGACATTGGTCAGGAA
This sequence comes from Beroe forskalii, assembly GCA_011033025.1. NCBI lineage: Eukaryota > Metazoa > Ctenophora > Nuda > Beroida > Beroidae > Beroe > Beroe forskalii. The sequence goes on along the minus strand of WFMF01000118.1, from coordinate 227,210 downwards.
AGTTATAGAGATCTGTCCCTGGGACATTGGTCAGGAAAGTTATAGAGATCTGTCCCTGGGACATTGGTCAGGAGAGTTATAGAGATCTGTCCCTGGGACATTGGTCAGGAAAGTTATAGAGATCTGTCCCTGGGACATTGGTCAGGAAAGTTATAGAGATCTGTCCCTGGGACATTGATCAGGAAAGTTATAGAGATCTGTCCCTGAGACATTGATCAGGAAATTTATAGAGATCTATCCCTGAGACATTGATCAGGAAAGTTATAGAGATCTATTTCTGGGACATTGGTCAGGAAAGTTATAGAGATCTGTCCCTGGGACATTGGTCAGGAAAGTTAAAGAGATCTGTCCCTGGGACATTGGTCAGGAAAGTTATAGAGATCTGTCCCTGGGACATTGATCAGGAATTTTATAGAGATCTATCCCTGAGACATTGATCAGGAAAGTTATAGAGATCTATCCCTCAGACATTGATCAGGAGAGTTATAGAGATCTATCACGCAAAGGCGGGGCACACTTTGCGGCTGAAAAGACAAGAAATCGGATCATACAGAAGTTTTACTTCCCAAACAATGAAGAAGAAATCCAGTTGTTTTGCAAAACTGGTAGTGACTGTTTCAAAACCAACATTAAATACCACAAACAAGAAAAAGCTCTGTTTAAGCCTTTCATCTACAAATATCCTTCAGGATGGTATGGAGCACAAGAACATTTCTCTATGCTTGCATACACTGATAAAAGTGGAGGTTACCAATATGTTGTAAAACTAAGCGCATGTAACGGTCAGTTTTCAGTTTTCACATGAATATTACGCACAAAAATTTAAAATTCGAGAGAGACCTTTTTTTGGTCCATTAGTGTATTCACACCTTTGTATTGACTCAAATTCTAACAACACAGTCTCAAAGCGAACTATAAAATATGCCACACTACTTACCATTCATTACTTGATCAAGTTGATCCAGCGCCACAATCATTCATAATCATACTTTCATAACTTATCATTTATTTTTCATGACTTTTTCAAAATTTTAAACCGACGATAAATTTGATACCAAATTTACTTATTAAGAGAATTGCTGACAGTAAGTTGACGGATACAAGACACCAGAGTGAAGGAAACTCATTGAACATTTGCTTATCAATGAAAATGATCGGAATGATGTAGTAGTTGCAACGACATTAATTGCACCACTATTGCAATAAATATTTTAGCATGAATTCTGCAAGTCATGTAAATATTATCGTTATTGGTGTAGGTTCAATATCATAAAATTGTTTAATACCCTCCCCCTCCCCTCCACAGCTCGTTCTTGGGGATCTGTATTGGTTTGTGCTCCAAAAGAAGACTTCAGCGAAAGAAGAATTTACTAGTTCATTGTGTGGCATACACCAGTAAGTAAATCTAGAATGCTTATCACATCACATCTTTTTTATAACAACATCTGATTTAGTGACTTTATCAGTTATGAGATGTCAGTGGAGCGCATTGGACGGTTTTAGCCGATTTTAAGTGAGGTAAATTTAACAGTCTTGAATGAAGCGCATTGGACGGATATAGATCCACCACCACCATCGCCACCTTAAAGTGCTAAAGGACGTGGGCGAGGGGCCACTGCAACTACCTCATTAACATCAGACAAGCGCGAATCCAAGGCAACAGTGAGAGAGACAGCTCTTGATTTTGAATCAAGGGGTGAGTACTCGAGGAGTACTGTAAGAGGAAGAGGAAAGGCGGGAATCAAGGGCAGTCTACAAGCTTAACGAGCAATGGAAGAACATAGAGTTTCTAGGACCGAGTTGACCAACACTTGCAGCTCAGCTCAGTCTCTCAGTTTGCTCAACTATGCAATACCTAGGCCTCCACTTCGAGAATGATTTATTGTTTTATGCTTACTTATTCTTAAAACACCCTGAAAAGTTCAAGGTCCATCAAATATGACTAAGTGCTTCAAATAAAAGACTCGGACGATGCGGTGGTAGCCAGCAGTTTCCAACACTACAGGGTAAGAAATTTTATATTTTGTGTCAAAACAACCGAGATTTCCAAATAATTCTCGATTTAAATAAATTTGCTTACTCATTTCAAATATAAAATTTCAATGAAATGAAGTTATGGGAGTGTACTTATCTGTCCCACGATACTTAACTTTCATATTTTCAGTATACCCACAGCGCATTCTACAAGATTAGCGGGAAATGGACCTGTGAGTTGAAATAGATCCCCCCTCAGACCTTCATCTCGATTGTGATTGAAAATATGTCAGTGAGGAGTCTAGAAGAGAGAGAGAAACCCTCCGTCAGAAGGTTTGGGGAAGCAGGAAGAAAAAGAATTGGCCGAGGACAGGCATACAGGGCCGTTACTTCACGGTAGTAAGACTGTTGTAGTAGCAGTGTGCTGTTTCTGAGTCTCATGATAACTGATATTCCAAAAATTTTCGTTCTTTCTGAGTAGACTCAATTAGAAGCAGTTTTTAAATTAATCAAACTTTATTAATAACGTTGTGATGTTCAACATCATATTCATAATCTCAAATTAGATTGTATAAAGTAGTGTTGTAAAGTTTAAGACATTACAGCACTACTTTATACAATCAAATTTGAGATTATGAATATGAAGTTGAACGTCGCAACGTTAATAAAGTTCGAGTAATTCAAAAACTGCTTCTAATTGAGTCTACTCAGAAAGAACGAAAATTTTTGGAATATCGGTAGTAAGACTGTAGTTCAGACTTCTTCCATGTTATTAGATAATCATTTCATCATTTATGTTAATGTATTTGATTAGGGGGCTCCTAATCAGAGCTTATGAGGGCAAGAGATCAGTAGGTTCTATCTGATCTGTTATACTACCTATTACTTATACTATTACTTGAAAGATTGAGGAATTAATCAAGCATGTAAACAATTTGTCGCAGCTACATGCCACCAATTAAACGCGCAAAAACCGAATAGAATTACAAAATTTGGTTCATCTTGGAATATGTATGCTAAATGAATATCATTGTTGTAACTTCCGCATTTGACTTTAACTCTCTCTACACCCCAGTTTGAAATCGTTTTCTTGCTAAACCTACTCTGACATGGATATCCCTGGAAAGTTTATTGTAACATAGATCATTTGAGTGCTGGAACCATTGATCGCACATATTGTCGGAAGATATTGACAAGAACCAAAGGATAAGCTAAGGATCAGGGTCAAACAGAACAGCAGAAGAAACAGGAGGAGCCATATCCAAGAAGTGCTCCGACCACCTCTTCACAATTAATACATTTATTGTTTCATAATTATCATGTTTCATGTGATGAAAATTTTGAACACGAAAGAATAGTAATATCATTTTCAGGAAAAAAAAACCGCGGGTTTTCAAACAAACATAGAAAAGTTGTACAAACTGCAAACAGCCCTCCAAGGTCGTGATTTCACGGCAGTTTCGAACTTATTCAATGTAAATATACGATTACTCGATTAATATAACCAATTAAATTCATTTCAATTGATCTACAGTTTGTGGGAGCAAACCACAGAAAATAATGCCTAATGATGAGCAGGCCTCCTCACAAGAACCCTTTTCTGAGGACAAGAGCTCAGCAGGTTCTAGCTGAGATTGTCTGATCGTTAGAAATGTCAATCAGAACGGAGGGGGGCCAACCCCCCAAAATTAAGCCCCCTATTGGAAATTTGTTATATCCACCAGGGGGTTAAATTTAACCCCCCAAAATTAAACCCCCTACCGACAGCAAAAATTAAACCCCCAAAATTAAACCCCTATCGACAGCATAAATTATTCTAGTATGATTCAAAAAGCACCAAAATGAAGAAACAAAAAGTACCATTTGAAAAGTTGCCAAAAAACACGAATAAAAAGGTACCATTTCGAAAAGGCGCAAAAAATCGGACAAAAAATTGGTACCAATTTATAAGGGTACTTCTGAAAAATCAGAAACGAAAACGGTACCATTTTGAAAGGATGTAAAAAATCAGAAACAAAACGGTACCATTTGAAAAATATGCTGAAAATCAGAAACAAAAATGGTACCATTTCATGAAAGTTCCAAAAATTATAAACAAAAATGGTACCAAAAACCGGAAACAAAAATGGTACCTACCATTTATAAAAATCGCCAAAAATCACGAACAAAAATGGTACCATTTTGAAATGGTGCAAAAAATCAGAAACAAAAACGGTACCATTTTGAAAGGATGTTAAAAATCAGAAACAAAATGGTACCATTTGAAAAATATGCTGAAAATCAGAAACAAAAATGGTACCATTTCATAAAAGTTCCAAAAATTATAAACAAAATTGGTACCAAAACTGAAACAAAAATGGTACCATTTCTAAAAATCGCCAAAAATCACCGCCAAAAATGGTACCATTTTGAAATGGTGCAAAAATCAGGAACAAAAATGGTACCATTTTTGAAAGGGTGTTAAAAATCAGAAACAAAATGGTACCATTTGAAAAATATGCTGAAAATCAGAAACAAAAATGGTACCATTTCATAAAAGTTCCAAAAATTATAAACAAAAATGGTACCAAAAACCGGAAACAAAAATGGTACCATTTATAAAAATCGCCAAAAATCACGAACAAAAATGGTACCATTTTGAAATGGTGCAAAAAATCAGAAACAAAAACGGTACCATTTTGAAAGGATGTTAAAAATCAGAAACAAATGGTACCATTTGAAAAAATATGCTGAAAATCAGAAACAAAAATGGTACCATTTCATAAAGTTCAAAAATTATAAACAAAAATGGTACCAAAACCGGAAACAAAAATGGTACCATTTCTAAAAATCGCCAAAAATCACGCCAAAAATGGTACCATTTTGAAAGGGTGCCAAAAATCAGGAACAAAAATGGTACCATTTTGAAAGGGTGCAAAAAATAAGAAAAAAATGGTACAATTTGAAAAATATGCTGAAAATCAAAAACAAAATGGTACCATTTCATAAAAGTTCCAAAAATTATATACAAAAATGGTTCCAAAAACCGGAAACAAAAATGGTACCATTTCTAAAAATCGCCAAAATCACGAACAAAAATGGTACCATTTTGAAATGGTGCAAAAATGAGGAACAAAATGGTACCATTTTGAAAGGATGTAAAAAAAAGAAACAAAACGGTACCATTTGAAAGAGATGCTGAAAATCAGAAACAAAAATGGTACCATTTCATAAAAAGTTCAAAATTATAAACAAAAATGGTACCAAAAACCGAAAACAAAAATGGTACCATTTATAAAAATCGCCAAAAAAATCACGACCAAAAAATGGTACCATTTTGGAATGGTGCAAAAATCAGGAACAAAAAGGTACCATTTGAGAAAAAATGCCCATTTTGCACTTAGAATTAAGCCCCCCAAACCCCCTAAAACCCCCAAAACTAAACCCCTATTGGCGATTTTCTATATCCACCAAAATTGAGGGGGTTGGCCCCCCCCCCCAACGGACAGTCCTCATAGCAGCTCGATATCTCCGATGACTGCTGTTGTAGTTTGAAGTCAGTAAGACTACAGGTTAGCTAGAAAGACATAAGGGACCTATAACAGTATAATATCAGTGAACAGTAATAATACTATCACAACAACTCCCCTTTTTAAGTATCACTACTCTCATTCCCTTTCTTAAAAAAATTCATTAGCAATTCTAAAAACATCAAATTTTATGTCACATATCAAAATATCAAAACAAGTCTCGGTAAATAAATAATTTCACTTTAAATTACGCTGCGCGCGCAATATGGGACACACCAGTACGACGTGCGTATATACAAATCTACAAATTCAGTTTAATTATGCCCGTGCGCGACCTATTAAACCGACGCCGCGTCTTCCAGAAACTAAAATAAAACTTGGTACCAGGAAGTGGCACATCAATTAAATTCACACGAATTGCTTAAACTGAAATGCATTAAATTATCAGTTCTTATCAGAATATGACATCAAGCTTTCCCCAGATAGTGTGCCCAAGATTAGCAAGTGCAGACCTGTGCCGTTTGCTAAGAAGCAAAAGATTGAAGACGAGCTGAAAAGAATGGTTGGTTTGGGAATCATCGAAGCTGTGGACAAACCAACTGAATGGGTGAACACCTACGTTGCAGTTGAGAAAGGGGAAAAGACGAGGATCTGCTTAGATCCAAGTGCACTGAATAAGTACATTCAGCGAGAGCACATTCACCTTCCAACAATAATTGATGAGGTGTATAGCGAGATTCTGGGCGGAAAGATGTACACAAAGCTTGACCTGAAAGGCGGTTATTGGCAGATTTCCCTCTCTGATGCGAGTTCTGATTTGACAACGTTTCACACTCACACAGGACGGTACAAGTTCAGAAGATTACCGTTCGGGCTCAACTCAGCTAACGAAGTGTTCCGGCGAGATTGTCAAGTGTTTGGAGGCTTACAAGGCATCAAGGTTATCTACGATGATATCCTGATATTTGGCTCCACAGAAGCAGAGCACAACAGCAGGCTTTTGAAGGTCTTACAGCGTGCTAGGAAGTCAAATGTGAAGTTCAACAAAACAAAGTGCAAATTCAAGCTGAGTGAAGTAACATACCTTGGACACGTGATATCTGCAAGCGGTATCAAAGCGGATACAGACAAGGTGGTCGACATAGTAAACATGCCTGCTCCAGTCGACAAGAAAGGGGGGGTCCACCGGCCAACGGCCATCGGCCAATTGGCCGAAATTGGAAATTTTTTAGACGGTTGGCCGGTTGGCCGTTTTTCTATTTTTGATATTTACCGCTCTTCAGGGGGGTACAATCAAAAAACTCTCAGAGAGAAAGTTGCTTGTTATAGTTAAAAGAACACACCTGAGTACATTTGAAGACACTTATTATCGAAATCGCGAAAAAATGTAGTGTTAAAGATAATAAAGCTCATTTTCGTAGTCTAGTGCTTTTGGCAACTCACAGACCAGGAGAATGCAACTGTTAACATCTCAGTAGGTTCCCAAGAGGTATTGAATATTTTTCGGTGGCCAGGAGTATTGGAGTGCTTGAAAGGAAATCTCCTGCATGAGGACTCCTTGATTCTGATAAAAGGGCTTGCCAATTAAGACTGCAGCACAGAGTCCTGCAAGGAATTACTCACCCTGACATTGCCATTAGACTATCGGAACTAACGATGGCTTCCCAGAATTCTGTCAACCCCAAGGCCCTGCAACCAGTAAAATCCACCTGCTCCCACTTCCGGGCCTTTCCACCACTATCACCTTTCCACAACTAATATTTACTTTACAACAGCAGTGCTTCCCTCCGCTTGACCTCCTGCCTCCATTATTCCACTGCCCTTCTTCCAGTAAAGTCCTCTTTGCCCTATTTAGCCCTGAAAGTGCCCCTATCCATCTAGTCTCCTGCCTCACTATAGCACCATGCATTCCTTAGCCTTGTCTCGCCCTAGTACCTTGGCCTCCTTCTCACCTCATGATCAGCAACTGTCTGAAACTTCCTTCTGAGTCCTCTACCCAGTCTCCTCATCAGTCTTTTCATCCTGTTCTGCAACCCCTTCCCAATAGATTCCTAGTCCATCCCCAACTGACACCCTACTGACCCCTTATGACCCCCTACTGACCCCTGCTGACCCCGTGGTTAACCCCTGCTGCCCCCCCCATTGAGCGCCTGTCCCTGCCCTATTCAGCCCTGAAAGTTCCCCAGCGCGTCTAGTCTATCTGCCTCACACTATAGCACCATGCATTCCTTACCCTTGTCTCGCCTTAGTACCTTGGCCTCCTTCTTAAATTCCTCAAGATCAGCCACTGCTCCTCAACTTCCTTCTGAGTCTTCTACCCAGTCTCTTCCTCACTCTTTTCATCCTGTTCTGCAGCCTTCCCAATGGATTCCAATTCATCCCCTACTGAACCCTGCTGACCCCTAATAACCCCCCTGCTGGCCCCTCTACTGACCCCTGCTGACCCCTGGTAAAACCCTACTGACCCCTGCTGACTCCCTGGTGAATTCCTTACTGACGCCCTGCTGACTCTATTCAGATAAGATTTCATTCGTTCTTTTCTGGGTAGACTAAATTAGAAGCACATATTCATAATCTCAAATTAAGATTGTATAAAGTAGTGTTGTAAAAGTTTAAGACATTACAGCACTACTTTTATACAATCAAATTTGAGATTATGAATATGAAGTTGAACGTCGCAACGTTAATAAAGTTCGAGTAATTCAAAAACTGCTTCTAATTGAGTCTACTCAGAAAGAACGAATATTTTTGGAATATCGGTAGTAAGACTGTAGTTCAGACTTCTTCCATGTTATTAAATAATCATTTCATCATTTATGTTAATGTATTTGATTAGGGGGCTCCTAATCAGAGCCTATGAGGGCAAGAGATCAGTAGGTTCTATCTGATCTGTTATACTACCTATTACTTATACTATTACTTGAAAGATTGAGGAATTAATCGAGCATGTAAACAATTTGTCGCAGCTACATGCCACCAATTAAACGGGAAAAAACCGAAAAGAATTACAAATTTGGTTCATCTTGGAATATGTATGCTAAATGAATATCATTGTTGTAACTTCCGCATTTGACTTTAACACTCTACACCCCAGTTTGAAATCGTTTTCTTGCTAAACCTACTCTGACATGGATATCCCTGGAAAGTTTATTGTAACATAGATCATTTGAGTGCTGGAACCATTGATCGCACATATTGTCGGAAGATATTGACAAGAACCAAAGGATAAGCTAAGGATCAGGGTCAAACAGAACAGCAGAAGAAACAGGAGGAGCCATATCCAAGAAGTGCTCCGACCACCTCTTCACAATTAATACATTTATTGTTTCATAATTATCATGTTTCATGTGATGAAAATTTTGAACACGAAAGAATAGTAATATCATTTTCAGGAAAAAAAACACCGTGGGTTTTCAAACAAACATAGAAAAGTTGTACAAACTGCAAACAGCCCTCCAAGGTCGTGATTTCACGGCAGTTTCGAACTTATTCAATGTAAATATACGATTATTCGATTAATATAACCAATTAAATTCATTTCAATTGATCTACAGTTTGTGGAGCAAACCACAGAAAAATAATGCCTAATGATGAGCAGGCCTCCTCACAAGAACCCTTTTCTGAGGACAAGAGCTCAGCAGGTTCTAGCTGAGATTGTCTGATCGTAAGAAATGTCAATCAGAACGGACAGTCCTCATAGCAGCTCGATATCTCCGATAGAAAGAAATAAGGGACCTATAACAGTATAATATCAGTGAACAGTAATAGTGTAATATAACATCAATAATACTATCACAACAACTCCCCTTTTTAAGTATCACTACTCTCATTCCCTTTCTTAAACAAAATCATTAGCAATTCTAAAAAACATCAAATTTTTATCTCACATATCAAAATATCAAAACAAGTCTCGGTAAATAAATAAATTCACTTTAAATTACGCCGCGCGCGCAATACACGGTGGAAAATCTCTGGATTTTAAAATTGCACAAAACGAGAATCGCGCGATTATCGATGCAATTTTAAAATCTGATTTTCGGGCCAAATTTTCCACCGTGAATATGGGACACACCACCAGTACAAATCTACAAATTCAGTTTAATTACGCCCGTGCGCGACCTATTAAACCGATGCCGCGTCTTCCAGAAACTAAAATAAAACTTGGTACCAGGAAGTGGCACATCAATTAAATTCAAACGAATTGCTTAAACTGAAATGCATTAAATTATCAGTTCTTATCAGAATATGACATCAAGCTTTCCCCAGATAGTGTGCCCAAGATTAGCAAGTGCAGACCTGTGCCATTTGCTAAGAAGCAAAAGATTGAAGACGAGCTGAAAAGAATGGTTGGTTTGGGAATCATCGAAGCTGTGGACAAACCAACTGAATGGGTGAACACCTACGTTGCAGTTGAGAAAGGAGAAAAGACGAGGATCTGCTTAGATCCAAGTGCACTGAATAAGTACATTCAGCGAGAGCACATTCACCTTCCAACGATTGATGAGGTGTATAGCGAGATTCTGGGCGGAAAGATGTACACAAAGCTTGACCTGAAAGACGGTTATTGGCAGATTCCCCTCTCTGATGCGAGTTCTGATTTGACAACGTTTCACACTCACACAGGACGGTACAAGTTCAGAAGATTACCGTTCGGGCTCAACTCAGCTAACGAAGTGTTCCAGAAGCGAGATTGTCAAGTGTTTGGAGGCTTACAAGGCGTCAAGGTTATCTACGATGATATCCTGATATTTGGCTCCACAGAAGCAGAGCACAACAGCAGGCTTTTGAAGGTCTTACAGCGTGCTAGGAAGTCAAATGTGAAGTTCAACAAAACAAAGTGCAAATTCAAGCTGAGTGAAGTAACATACCTTGGACACGTGATATCTGCAAGCGGTATCAAAGCGGATCCAGACAAGGTTGTTGACATAGTAAACATGCCTGCTCCAGTCGACAAGAAAGGCGTACAGAGGTTATTAGGTACTCTTAACTTCTTTTCTCGTTATATTCCTAACATGAGCACCATCACTCATCCACTTCGCGAGTTATTAGGTAAAAACACGCCATTTCACTGGAACAGTACTCATGATAATGCTGTAGCTCAAATTAAACACATTCTCACTCACTCACCAGTACTAGGTTATTACGATGTTAATAAACCAGTAACTCTTCAGGCTGACGCAAGTCAACACGGGTTAGGAGCTGCTATCCTACAGGAAGATCAACCCATAGCATACGCCTCACGCAGCCTCACACCTGCACAGTTCAACTACGCACAAATCGAGAAAGAGCTTCTTGCGATTGTGTTTGGATGTGAACGCTTCACACAGTACCTGTTTGGTAAACAAGTACTCGTTCACACGGACCACAAGCCACTCATCAACACAATCAACAAGCCACTTCATGATAATCCTAAGAGGATTCAGAGACTACTACTCAGGTTGCAGAACTATGATTTAACCCTGAAATACGTTCCAGGACGTGAACTACAGACCTTGATGAGGAATGTAACGTGGATCTCTTCCTTTCTAAAGACCTGTCCTCCAGATCAACCAACTACCACTGCCCATCAAGCCGTAAAACCTAACTAAAGCATTAAATAATGCTATTGATACATATTAAGATATTAGGTACTTAGGTATTGGCTAATTCTTCACCCATATATGGCTGAGACTTCCCAAAAGAATATTAATTGAGGAGCTGATAAAAGAAGAGAAGAGATCACTGCCAACGTGCTACATCGCAGGGTACAGCACAGAAAAGGGAAGACTATCACATCAAATTGTTTAGGAGTGACAAGGCCACTTTAAACCAGGGAGGACCTGCAGTGGAATGTCCAGTTTTAGTCCAGGCAGTCCAACAAGGTAAATCAGGGGAGGAAACTGCACATTCAGGCACTAAACTAGAAGGTGACATGAATCACATTTCAGGACTAAAACATTAACCATTATAACTTTATAATGACAGATATTAGAACGTTAAATTAAAATAATGCTTGCATGATATAAAGTTTCAGAGAAATGAGAATCTTCCACCTACAATATAGTGTTTCTTATTAAGTTATGGAAGCAGCGGGCTTCTCAAGGTTAGTGGAGGATGCCGTTTCTACAAAAGGATCAAAGGAATTATAAAGCTCGCAATTTCATAATGCCAATTATAATTCAGCTCATTCTGAACAGCTTGATAAAACATTTAAATTGAAGATTCTGAGGGTCTAACAACGCCTTGGAGGTACGATATCCAAATCTCGTGATTCTGCACCACAAGAGCAAAAGGTGCAAAAAGGAAATTCTCGCAGTACCTTAGACAGGAAGGAATGAGACTTGAGCTACGTAATCTCAAACGGGAGGAAAGGGACCTGAAACAAGTGATCTCTAACTTAGTCCATTTCATAGACTTAAGACGAGAAAGGATTAAGTCAATAAGTCCTACAATTACTTTCAATACAAGCCATAAGGAGTTAAACGTTTCAATACAAGCATAATGCTTACATGCGAATTTAGAGAAATGAGAATCTTCCACATATGATACTTCTCAAATTAATGAAGTAATGAGCTTCTCAGCTTAATTGGATAGTGCCGTTTCTAAAAAGCTAAAACAGGATCAAAGGAATCAGAATTGAGAGGATTACAGCAGGCCTCATCACGAGGCTTCCTATATAAATAACTAGGTATTCTCCGAAATTCAAACCAACACAACTCACTAACACATTTCCACAGCTAAGAAGGGGATCAGTACGAAATCTACCGAAAAGGCCAGGTGCAGGACCCATCACACTGAAAGCAGCGGGTCTGTTACAAGAAGTGAGAAGGTAACTCTTCCAAAAATCGTCCCGTAAACCCCTGGACTATCACCCACTACAGCTTCTATATCCGAAGTAATTAATGCAGTACAACTAGCACTAGAATACTTTCAAACCATTATTTTCACAGTTCAAATAGACCCTGACGTTTCCTATTACTCTATTAGTCAGACTCAATTTAACACAACAATAACCAATCATCCTTCAGTGATATGAAAAAAGAACTGTACAAGATTTGGGTGCACTTGTTCAGAGGGGATTTTGGAGACTTCGAAACCAAAGCCGTGAAGGTAAGACATTTATCACTCGTTGGATCAATTACATGTCTCGAGCAATAATACGATATCACATACAATATACAGCTGGTCTATAACAATAAAATTCAAACTTTAAGCAGACAATTAATAATAGTCAAAAACACTCTATGTTAACTCAATTAACATCCCAGGAGGAAGTTACAATTTTATAACCCTGCAAAGAAAGAATTCAAGATAACCTCCGACAAGTGCTGGTCCCAGTCAAACACCTTGAGCCACAGGGTGGAAGCTCCCAAGGATAGAGAGCTTCTAACGGAATGTGTCAACATTTGGAACTTGAAGTACCCTGACACCCTCCTAGCGAGCTGGTCACGCTCCAACCCTTTCCCTCAGGGATACGAACAGATTGACATACTGTTATCTCACACCTTGGACAAAGCACTCCGTAAGCATGAGTGAGCTTATAATCATGAACAAAAAGTTTCAATCAAACATCATCACACCCTAAGAGATATATCTATGAGAATTAAAACCTTCTTTAAAGAAGGGGGGTTGGGGTTCAGGCAAAAAACGAAATGAGCGGGTGAATTGTAAGGGGGTATTCAGAGATTACAAGGGGAGTTCAGTATTGTTGGAGACGAGCAACCTGCTGAAGTCGTACATTGGTGAGTTATAGAACTATTTACTTATTTATTTGTAATGCACTTGTTCTGTTTAGATATAATCAGGTACTTTGAATTGATATCAGGCATTTTGAAGGTGTGTAGTGTTTTTTTGTGAGTTCTGTCAGTGTTATCAATTCCGTGATGTATTCGATAATTTTCTAAGTCATAAAATCATTCACGAAATCTCTCTTCCTAGGGCTCAACAAGTTCAGAGCTCTGGTAGGTATCCCAACCCTGAAGGGTACTGAATAGAGCAGTTTCAAGAGGGTGCAGGAGAGCTTCTTGGAGAAGGAGGAGCTCATATTGGCTGAACAGGTGGCTAGAAAACGCCTTGAGGAGCTCAAACTCGCCAGAACTGACCCCTCAACTGTTTGCCACAATAACATGTCCCTGATCAGCGTGAAGGTAAATTTGCACTGTCAGTCAAGTGCAATATTCTAATATTATCTCTAAAGTAATATGCCTACGTTGTGTTTTGTAGGGGGAAATTTACACTGTCATTCTCTCTATATTTCTAATAGTTTCTCTCTATATTCCCAATTACATTTGTTTTCCTCAGATTGATTAGATGGGAGTTGGAGCAAAACAGGGTTTTGCTGTCGTGCTTTCCTGCAAAACCAGAAAGGTTTTGGATCACTGTTTTCTCTCCAAGTACTACAACAGAATATGTTCACAGTTGAAGAGTACTGGAAAAATGGAAGAGGGGAATGATTGTCGAGACTGCAGGGTTAGTGGCACGTTTTTATAATTCAACATAATGTGTGTTTCATCTAAACCAAACATTTTCCTTTCCGTAATCTCTACAAATAGTTACTTACAGATATGATTAACCGATCAATCAAATATTGCTTACTACGATGGATCAAGTGGTGGAATAGAGGGTAGTGGGAACAAGAGAGTGGTGAGGAGAGTGGTGAGGACAGAGACTCAGACGTCATGTTCAAAATCCGATTCCCGTATCAGGATTTGGGTCTTTGCAAGACATGTGATGCTAAGGATACTGATGCTTAGTCACCGGCATGGTTAGCCTTTACGTAAGTGTTTGACATGATTATCATCACTTTATCACATGAATGAACCATTAGGCGCTATCCACAGTATGAATGCATGAACTGGAATAAAACATAGACCATTAGGATAGCCAAAAACAATTGAAAATTGTTTGGGTTACGCAGCCACTCCAGTACCTAAAATTATACGATTAAAACTATTGATATCAGTTTAAATCGCAGCCTGTCCGTGGCGGTGTGCTTTGGTTACTAAGAAATAAGCAGAACTTAACATTCATCAACTCACTGCCGTTTGAATCTCCTTCAGTTAACTAATTAAGCGTGAGTTAACGCGTAAAGAAAGTACCTTTAATTTCTAGCACTCTTTGAAGTGTATTTTCACGTGAAAAGGCTAGAACGCATGCTAAAATTAATTCTATTTTCATCTTTATTTGAAGATTGAAATCGTCATCTTTTAGCGACTTGCAGGAGTCCATTACTTTAATCATGTCGTTAGGAAACACGAAGTCACACTTATTATGGTTGGAGTGACAGCATCGCAATTGTGAAGATATTCGTCAAGAATGTTAGAATGAAGTAGAACGTTTTTACCGGTGCGTGACTAAGATATTTCTTTGTAACCAAAGCACACCGCCACGGACAGGCTGCGATTTAAACTCATATCAATAGTTTTAATCGTATAATTTTAGGTACTGGAGTGGCTGCGTAACCCAAACAATTTTCAATTGTTTTTGGCTATCCATATCACTCTTTTTTGGCAAAAAACTTACGATATTCAGTTCAAGCTGTGATAATCTCAGTTCAAGCTGTGATAATCGAGCCTTCTTTCGGTCAATTATCAAATTTAACATTTAACAACCGGTACTCAAATTAGATATACAGAACGTAATTTTGCCGTTGGAATTATAAGACCCTAATATTTTTACTTTTTGAATTACAGGCGATAATTTATTTAATTGACCAATTAATTAATTAAGCGGCGGGCAACAGGTACTGAAATTAGACGAATAAATCGCAAATTCGGCAAAAGTTAATGATACCGTTGGAATTGAGACGCTATCATTTTTTCTTTTTGAATTATACGCAATAAATACTGTAATTGGCCAATTATAACCAATTACGCGGCGGGCAACCGGAACTGAAATTAGACGAATAAATCGCAATTTCGGCATAAGTTAGGGATGTCGTTGGAATTAAGAAGCTGTCATGTTTACTTTTTGAGTTATGCGCGATAATTACCTTAATTGGCCAATTAACTAATTAATCGGTTGGTAACCGGTTCTTGAATGAAACGAATAAATTGTAGTATCGGCTTAAGTTAATGATGCCGTTAGAATTGAGAAGCTATCATTTTTAATTTCTGAGTTATACGCGATAATTACTTTAATTGGCCAATTAACTAATTAAGCGGCTGGCAACCGGTACTTAAATGAAACGATTTCGGCTTAAATTAATGATGTCGTTGGAATTGAGACGCTGTCATTTTTACTTTTCGAGTTAATCGGCCAATTAACTAATTAATCGGCCAATTAACTAATTAAGCGGTTGGCAACCGGTACTTAAATGAAACGATTTCGGCTTAAATTAATGATGTCGTTGGAATTGAGACGCTGTCATTTTTACTTTTCGAGTTAATTGCGATAATTACTTTAATTGCCCTAATTAAGCATTTGGCAACCGGTACTTAAATGAAACAAATAAATTGTAGTTTCGACGTAAGTTAATAATGCCGTTAGAATTAAGACGATATCATTTTTACTTTTTGAGTTATACGCGATAATTACTTTAATTGGCCAATTAACTAATTAAGCGGTTGGCAACCGGTACTTAAATGAAACGAATTAATCGTAGTTTCGACGTAAGTTAATAATGCCGTTGGAATTATTACGTTATCATTTTTACTTTTTGAGATATACGCGATAATTACTTTAATTGGCCAATTAACCAATTAAGGAATTGTCATTTTAAGATTTCATATAGCCTAATGCACGCACATCATTCTGAAGTTTCATATGCCGTTGAGATTATAATTCTATCTTTTATAGTTCTCGAGAACACTCAAACACAATTTTTATCATCGAGTCGTCGTAGTCCATGTTCTAATTTTTGGCGAAATGGCGTTTTTTTGATAATTTATTGTGAGAAAACGACGCGGTCGATTTTCATGAAATTTTCAGGGTTTGTTATTCGTGTCGAGGACTATCAAATTAATAGGATGAAAGCGCGACTCGAAAATCGCGATTTTCGCAATTCACTGTATTTTTATCTTATTCTTATCTTATCTTATATAATAGGCGCTGGCAAACTTATTTTTCAATACTTGAAAAACGGTTTCTGCTACCACTTTCAGCACTTCATGCTGGTACTACCGGCTTGTTTGGAGTGTCTGGCCAGCAGTCCCGTTCGGCTGCCCTCGGCCCTTCGGGCAGATGCCCTCGGAGGGAGGGACTTTTCCGTGGTTGCGGGCGCTTGCCAGCGCCCTGATAATCACAGATATATGAGAACATAACAACTGCCTAACTACTAACTCCCAACCCCCATTTGACAAGCAAAGAATATGAGCAACCTTGTTTCCTCCATCCAGATAACAGCAGTGCTCAAGAGATGCTTGAAGAGATGGAGAGGATAAAACTAAAAATGGATTGAAAGGATCAGGAAACCCCTTTAGATATCACGATAGATTACTTGTATATTTTAATTATAAAGCGCATGATTTCATAATGCTAATTATAATTCAATTCATCCTGAACAGCTTGATGAAACAATGAAATTGAAGATTAATAAGGTCTAACAACAGTTGGGGGGAGGGGCAGTTTATTATGCGTTGATGGGGTACGATATTCAAATCTCATGATTCTGTACCACAAGAGCATGTAAGGTACCAACCATAGCTGCCGACTCTTGAAAATCCTTTGGGAGGGCACTTTTTTGCCCCATTTGGGAAGGCAAATAGCGTTGAAGGGAGGGCAATTTCCGTGGAAGTATTTGAGAAAATATATGGCGACCTTTTTTTTTTTTTTTTTTTTTGGACGTCACCTAAATATTGAATCCGAGATAGTGCCTATTAGGTAAATTTTCTCATTTGTAGGTAAATTTTCAGAATTTTAGGTAAATTTTTAGATTTTTCGGTGACTTATGCATAAATTTTAAGCATGTTTTTAAGCAAGTAGGTAAATTTTCAAAATTGATTCGAGATAGTGCTTGATAGGTAAATTTTCAAAATCGATCCGAGATAGTGCTTGGTAGGTAAATTTTCAAAAAATGGCGACCTTTTTTAGGGAACGACTAAAATGTGATCCGAGATAGTGAATATCAGGCAAATTTTCAGAATTGTGAGTAAATTATCAGAATTATAGGTAAATTTTCAGATTTGCTCTCCAAAAAGGTGGGCAAGGTCCGAAAGGAGGGCAAATGGAGGGCATGGGAGGGCGCCCTCCCAAAAGGAGGGCAGTTCGGCAGGTAAGGTACCAACAAAGGAATTCTTGCAGTACCTTCAACTAGAAGGATGAGATTTGAGATGGGTGATCATTTCATGGGCTTAAGACAAGAAAGTATCAAGTCAGTATAAGTCCTATCAATTACCTAATACAATTCACAAGGATTTAAATGTTATTATTAAGTTATTAACCTGGATAATGCTCACATACGAATTGAGAGAAATTAGAATCTTCCACATAATAGAAGCAATGGGCTTCTCAGGGTAAGTGGAAGAAGCAGTTTCAACAATAGGATGAGGGGAATAGAGAGGAAAACAGAAGGCCTCCTCACGAGGCTTCCTATAAGCTTATAAGAGCAGAAGGTCAGCACTTTATACTGTTATAGCTAAGATATGTTGACTGTTAGATCATGAATATCATTTAGCACAATTATATTTTACCCCCTGGGCCCTCTATCATTACTAAATGACTATACGATGGGACTCTGGGGTTGCAAATATATTGTGCTACTTGTAACTTATGGAACTGTTTTCTTCAGCACTACACTCAAACTCTACTCTGGGTCCTTTCTTAACTGACCTGGGGTTGCACCGTGCAGATCCCGCACCGACTCGGGACAAAGATTGGCTGTTTTTTTCAATATAAATCTGATTATAAGTTAAAACTTAAAAACACTGTCAGGTTTTCTTCTGTATGGTTTTTATCTTAGATATAATAATCAGAGCATTGTGTTTACCTTTTATATAAGTTATTGATATTATTTAGCAGTATTATAGTTTAGACTGACGAACTTCAGACAGACCACAAAGACAGACCACGTGACTTGAACGTGACAAAGACTGCATGACGGACGGACGACGTTTATAGGTTATCGTGGAGATAAGAAGATATTGCGATATTAGTTTTTATATTTGTTCTTAGTTACTTTCAAGCCATTCTAATACTCCTTCTCGAACCCTTCGGAAAACAATATGTGTCCCTGGGACATTGGTCAAGAAAGTTATAGAGATCTGTCCCTGGGACATTGGTCAGGAAAGTTATAGAGATCTGTCCCTGGGACATTGGTCAGGAGGTTTATAGGGTAAAGCGGGGTGAAGTGGGACAATTTGAGACATATTCAGGTGCCACAGTCACACTTTTAACGAAAAATTAATTTTTGGTTGATGATTTTAGCAATGAACCCATCCTCTTTCCATAGAATTGGTCGAAAAATCTCAACCAATGGTTTTCATATAGAAAAAGCTGTCCATCTTTCCCCGCAGCATGTCCCACTTCACCCCTCATGTGGAGGTAAAGAGGGACAGTCTCTGTAGCCCTGAGATAACCATTTGAGAAGTTTATTCTTCATTGAACATGTACAGTTCTTTAGAATAAGTCGAATAAACCACTTTGGAACAGAGAAAGATTGAGTCTAATTGGGCAAATTGGAGAATTGAATGAATTGGTCCACTTTACCCCAAAAATTATTCTTTTTAGATTTAAACTTTCAAATTTCATAAAGAGTTTCATATATGGCCAAACATGGAAAATAAGTACCTCTTTGGCAAGAATTTTGGTTTTTGGTCATTTTACAGCCTTTTAAAATGTCCCACTTTACGCTCACCTAAAAACTTCGTAAATTTGTTGTATGGGAACCATTTATCGATTTTTCTCCATTCCAACGGTTCAGTTGTCATCTGAGTGAAGCCCAAAATGACGAAATTTAATGAGAAAATGTAATTACCTATAATTAACACGTTGTGGGGAAAGAGGACACTGATAGTTAAAAGGATAATTATCACAATATAAGCAATAAAAGCATTTGCAATTCATAATTTGTTTATTAAAACATCCCTTATAAGTTTCTCAGGCATGAAATTTTATTTTCATTGAAAATCATGTTAATGGGGAAAGTGGGACTGTCAAGTCAGATCAAATGAAATCATGTATTCCTAAGGAAACAATTATGCTGTGGAGGTTGTTTTTCAACAAGATTTTTCACTTTGGTTGTAGTATACTTTATTTTTTCTTGAAAATAAAACTAAATGATATGGTATAATAATTTTGGGGGGAAAGTGGGACAGTTGCGCAAAAATTGTCAAAAATTCAATAAAAATCAATAATTTTAATTCGTGATGCTTTATTAAAAGTTTTAATATGCATTATTGATATTCTCACATACATAAGTCACAAAAACAGGGCGATTTTCGATTAGTTCCATACTTTTTATCAATTGTCCAACATTACCCCACCAATCCAATAATCAAGATTAAATTCCTGTTCCACTTTCCCCACTCACCTGTAAAGTCTTGTTGGCAATAGAATTCCATCTAAATTATAACAAATAAATGTCTAGATCATTATAAAAAATCAATTGTTATTGCTGTACCACTTTACCCCTCAATGGGTAAAATATATAAAATATGACTGTCCTAATTTTACCCAGTGGCTTTTATTGCATGAAATACTGTTAGGGTGTTGCTTTGGAAAATTTTCGAAAATTTGTCCCACTTTACCCCACATCGGTCTTATGCATCATTTTGACAGTGTTCCTCTTTACCCAAAGTGTAGTCTTCACCATAGCTTTGCATAGGTGAAGGTTCTTTTGAAATTTCGTTATGTCCCACTTTCCCCCAGGTGTTCCATTTCACCCCAATTTGTCCCTCTTTACCTCCTGTCCCACTCCACCCCGTTTTACCCTAGAGATCTGTCCCTGGGACATTGGTCAGGAAAGTTATAGAGATCTGTCCC
This sequence comes from Beroe forskalii, assembly GCA_011033025.1. NCBI lineage: Eukaryota > Metazoa > Ctenophora > Nuda > Beroida > Beroidae > Beroe > Beroe forskalii. The sequence continues at coordinate 206,829 of WFMF01000118.1, read as the reverse complement.
TGGGACATTGGTCAGGAAAGTTATAGAGATCTGTCCCTGGGACATTGGTCAGGAAAGTTATAGAGATCTATCCCGCAAAGGTACGGGCAAACTTTGCGGCTGAAAAGATAAAAATTCGGATTCTAGAGAAGTTTTACATCCCAAATAATCAAGAAGAAATCCAGTTGTTTTGCAAAACTGGTACTGGTAGTGACTGTTTCATAACCAACATTAAATACCACAAAAAGGAAAAGGCTCTGATAAAGCCGTTCATCTACAAATATCGCGGATTCAGCGCTTCTATTCAGGATGGTAGGTATGGAGCACAATTTCTTTTCTCAATGCCTGCGTACTATGATAAAAGTGAGGGTTACTAATATCTCAATAATTTAACGGTCAGTTTTCAGTTTTCACGTGACTATTATGCACAAAAATTTGAAATTCGAGTGAGACCACTTTTTGGTCTATTATATTCACTCCTATGCATTGACTCAAATTCTAACAACACAGTCTCAATGTGAACTATAAAATATGCCACACTGCTTACCATTCATTACTTGATAAAGTTGATCCAGCTCCCCTGCTCCACCATCGTTCATACTTTGAAAACTTATCATTTATTTTTCATAGATCTTTCAAAATTTTAAACCGATGATAAATTTGATACCAAATTTACTTATTAAGAGTATGGCTGACAGTAAGTTGACGAGACGGATACAAGGCCGGTGTGAAGACACCGGAGTGAAGGAAACTTTGAGTAAAAAGACGAAAATCATTGAATATCTGCTTATCAATGAAAATGACCGGAATGATGTAGTAGTTGCAACGACATTTGCACCACTACTGGACGTAGGTTTTTCAGCTTTCCTATTGCAATAAATATTTTATCATGAATTCTGCAAGTCATGTAAATGTTATAGTTACATGTTTAATAAATCATACTTAATAAAACCGCACTAATTACATTTATTTCATAATGTTTTTCAAATGTACGATCCCTTTATTAAAACTTTCGGATTAGAATTTTCTAAATGTCCTATCATTGTTTTTGAATTACTTTATCTCTAGAAATAAACTTTACAACTTTACCAGTCTCCCTTGGGTTAAAAATTCTGTATCTCTAGAAATAGATATTGTTAAATCGCTCAAGAATAAGCTCAGCTGATAAAAGATTTTGGTTGTCGGTAAGTCACATCATGCGTTTCCTTGCACTTTTCATCACTCTCTTTTCTCATGATTTGTCCCTGATATGCTATCGCACGTATCAGAGGCCAATTAATTGTACTCTTATTATAAGTTAGATGTACGTATTGACCAAGGGAGCTATGACGTATTTATGATAATACGCTGGATGGTTGAAATAATAAAGCACGCATTTCTAAAATACGTATTAATTGCTTAATTGAGTATAAATCAAGGGAGTTAGCAAATACTTTGTCACGGAAGAAAAATAAGATAATTTTTAAACACTGATAGCGTGTCTCACTGTGATGGGTCCCCTTCTTTGATGTAGGGTTAAATCTTGTACAAAACCGTGACTTTTGTAGACACACAGTTACAAAATGAGCTAATCACTAAACATTTAAGCCTAACCTAAGTAGACAACTTGGGGAGACAGTGCTCTATACGATATTACCAAGAATGGAGAGAGCGCCTCAAACAGGTTCGCTATTTCAACTATTACACCACTTTAACGCTATTTCACAAAATTGAAATTTTTAGCCGTTTTTTATGATTGTAGTATACCTATACAATTACATAGATAAGACGGATTTATTTTAACAGGTCAGGGCGATAGTATCGCCGCCCTGAATACAAGCTGTCAGAGGCGGAATATCCTCAAGACTGAGAAAGAAGGAATCAAGGACGGCAAGTTCTCTTTTAGCATCACTGTCAAACTAGAAGATGGTAATTTTATATACTCTCAATTCACGTTTTAGTGTAATTTAAACATCACTATTAAGCTAATAAACAATAAAAATGAAGAATTTAGAATAAAATAAAGTATAAAACCCATCCAAATTTAATCGGGTAGAGCATGACTCATGAGCTATTCATGAAATGTCAGAAAGTCAGATAAGTGCCTCGCGCACTGGCGTCTCTAAAAAAGAGGCAAAGAGGGCAGCTGTTAACGCCATCCTACCAGCTGTCCTATCTAGTGGAGAGTACTTGAGGGACAAGTCTAAGTATGTAAACCTCAAGGCGATGCAGGACATTCTCAGAAACTCAGGTAAATTTCTTAAAACTTATTGAGAATCACATTTAACTATTTAATTATACAAGCATTACTAAGCATTATTGTTATATTATTAAATGTTATTTATAATTTATATTATTTGAATGATAGTAAATCATTGTTATTTACAGCCTCATGGCGTTTCTGATGTGAATGATCGTTTCTTTTGAGTACACCCTTGGAACTACCACGCGGGATAAGGCTATAATACAACATGGCGACGATGAAGATAAAGAACTCCAAGAATGTGTTGACTGAAAATACGGAACACATCGAGGACTGGCTAGACCAATCCTCTTATCATCTGGAAGAAGAAGGATTACAAGAGATAGCAATGCCAGGAGATCTTCAAGCTAACCAAGAACTAACAGTACAAGCTCAGACAAGAAATCAGAAACGTGTTGCACATCTTCTAACTTCTGTGTCACCTGGAATTTTCACACTCATAAAAACACTTGTTTCTCCAAAAGATGTAAGAACATTTGACTACACTCGATTGACTGAGATGTTAATCAAGCACATGGCACCCAAGCCAACAGTGTTAGCTGAACGCTTTAAGTTCTACAGACTGAGACAAACCGTGGGTGAGAAAACACAGGACTTTCTTGCAAGATCAGCCCATTTAATATCATCTATTTCCGGTAAATTCTGGTTCCCTCTAAATAGATTCAAATCACAGAGAGAAATCAGAATTTACCAGAAAATACTAGTCAAAATCTCGACTCATCTTAAACATCGTCTCTTGAAGCAGCTTGAAGAATTATCCATGCTAGCAGATCATGGTACTATTCAAGCTTGAAGAATTATCTATGCTAGCAGATCATGGTACTATTCAAGCTTGAAGAATTATCATGGTGCTATAGCAGATCATGGCAGATCATGGTGCTATTCAAGCTTGAAGAATAATCCATGCTAGCAGATCATGGTGCTATAGCTTTTCAAGCTTGAAGAATAATCCATGCTAGCAGATCATGGTGCTATTTAAACTTCGCACATACCCTTGAGGGATTGAGTAATGACCCCATTCTCAACCACCCCTGTTGTGTTCATGCGGCGTGAGGCAAGCTATGGCTAATACCCTGAGCCACCACCGCTTTTCATAGCCTCCACGAAGTGGGGAAAGCAGGTACAGAGGTACCGACAACACCCACAATCACTGTCGTGTGCTTTTGATCATGTGTTAGGTACGCTATTTTATCAAGTCATTTGCATGATTATTTATAATGCTTTAGCGCATCGATTACACTAGCTATGGTCCCTATTGTTGACACCCACCAACCGGCAAGCATCAAAACTAAATGATGTTTTACATTAATTGGCAAAGTATTTCCAACAAAAGAAATATTTTCCCTAGTATACTACACCCTCGTAAACAGAGAATACTTCGTTCTATAATTACTCAAACAATCCCAGGTAGAGAAGCGTAAAGGAATATTGATGCCGTGTTTTAAAGGGCTCCTCCTCTCCCTCCTCTAATTGCCATAGTTTTACCGATGTAGGTAGTTAGCCTTCCACTGCTTGACAAATCCCATTTCTCAACCCGCTCTTCATCATTGTCAGCGAGATCGGGCGAGGACTGAGGAGATTTCATGCAATGTTGGCTCTCCGGATTTTATGGATTTCTGCTTCAGTGTATAACACTGCTCAAGGTTTGATCTGTATAATTTGTAAATTAACGACTTAAGTTGCCACAATAAGTATTGGCCGACTACTTTGTCGCCCTCAATTTGAGGTCAAAAACTACGTTTTTGAGGGGCTCCGACCCTTTCCCCGCTGGGGCTGCGCCCCAGACCGGACCCCCTGATGCCACCGGCCTAAAGGCCGCTATGCCCTTCGGACAGTCCCCCTTCCAACTATCCCCCCTAGAACCCCTTCGCTTTTAAACTCAATTTCAATTTTTTACATTTCGGCACATTGCCAGCCCCACCTTGGGTTTCACGTGAACCAAAATACATTACGTAACGCGCCTAAGTCCCATTCACTCGGCCAATACTTATTGCGCCGACTTTAATCTATTATGATCTATGCTTGTTTCAACAGTTCTACAATAAACAGGTACAAAATCCTGTGAAAATGGCAATTTAACTGGTGAATATTTAGATAAATAGGTACCTCTCACTTTCTTTAGAGTTATTTTCACCCAATTTCACTCGTTTCTAATGCATGGGAATACAAGGCCCCAAAGAGAGATAATGGACGAGGCATGCAGCATTCAAATTATCGAAGATCACTGCTTAGATCATGGAATCAGATAAACCCCACCAGAAACCTTCGATCATGAACAAGGCAGGCCTCGTCCATTATCCAGCTTACCGGAAGTCTCCGATTCACCTCGACCATGTAAATTGCAATATACGTTCAGTGGAAAGTGCGACATTTGACCCCCCGACATTACATCCCCCGACAGTACATCCCCCGACATTACATCCCCCGACACTTGACCCCCTGTGGTTTATAAAATCTGATAGACAGGAAGCTGTCAGCAGAAGATCTGGAGTAGGTCTGGAGGAGGTTCTGGATCCTGTAGTTCCTCCTTCTTTCCAGGGCAGATGGCTTGAACACGTCTCCTCTGGTTACACGGAACATCTTGGTTCAGGAGAGGTTCTGCTGCGACTGGAGTGTCTTGAGAAGGTTCCACATGGAGGAGTTGAAGGAGTGGTGAAAGGAGTCAAGGGCGTTGGTGGTGCGGGCAGATCCAGCCGAAGCTGGAGAGGGACTCGAAGGAAGCCACAACATCCGCAACAGGGAGGAACACTCTGGAACAGTAAATCCAATATTTTATCCGTGGACAGTGTAGAGGTGGGTCTCCCGCTTGGGAGCTGCTTTGAAGGTCCCATCACCACACCATGCACAGACTGACAGAGTCGTTCACTTTCCAGTATGTCAGGAGAGTTGCTGGGGTGTGGAGGGAAGGCATGGCAGGAGGGGTTGACGAGGAAGGAGCTGTTTAAGAATATGAGGGAGCAGGCTGAAGGGAGGGGAGGATTGAGGAGCTGTTCAATCGAGAAGGGTTCATTTTGTTTGACACTACGTCCTCAGCTCAGTCGATGGTGCGACACCTGAACCCCCGTTCCCAAGCACAGTTGCATTGGAGTTTACTGTGCATATAGAGGGGATGTGATGTCGGGGGGGTCAAATGTCGCACTTAAAAACCTTGGTTAAGCCGCCTATCAGTGCGTTTGATTTATGTTTATTCATCGGGGAATGCAATGTCGGGGGGTCAAATGTCGCAGCAATCGTCGAACTGCGACGTTTGACCCCCCGCTTTCCTCTATAGATTTACAGTACTGTAGTAGAGGTTGTAATGTCGGGGGATGTAGTGTCGGGTGATGTAATGTCGGGGGATGTAATGTCGGGGGGTCAAGTGTCCCTTTACCGTTCAGTGGTCACCAGTGTCCTTTCCACCGATGGCCCAGAGCCTTTTGCCCACGGGTCGTGGTCACCACTTTGACATGTACCGCCTAATGATTCCGCTGAATGATCGGGTCATTAGTGACCCAATCGGGTCATTAGTGACCCAATCGGGTCATTAGTGACCCTACAGCAAATTACTGAATGGTCGAGGATAAAAAGATATAATATGGCATAATTATCTTACCTTTCAGTTTGGGTTCCAAAAACAGCACCGCAATTATCTAGCTCTATACCATTTGACACAGTCATTGAATTACGTGTGACGGACCCAATTCCTGACGTGCCGTCAGGTCCCGAAGGAAAAAATGTTATAGCAATCCGCTTCCAAAGTGCTGATGGGAAAGCTTCCAGATTTCACGACGCATCACTATATATAAGAATATCAGATCCACAGATTCTTGAATTGAAATGTTCATCCATCAACAAGAATACTTTGACTCCAGAGGGAGGGCTGCCAAACAGTGGCGGAGAAGTGTGGAAAATAACGAAAACGGAAACTTCAGTCAATGTAGCGTGTGATGGGGTGATGCTAGGAAGTCTTCAATACACAGACATTCCACAAGATGGATGTAGAACTAAGTTCAGATACCCATCAACCAGTTTTATGTTTGGAGCATATGACACCATAACTGACCAAGTGTTGGTGTCTAAACGTAAGTAAGCAACCAATCACCAAGTGGTAGGTGTATGTTCTTAACATGTTCATACAAACGTTATTACCTAATTCATTACGCCGTTTTCAATGAACTTTCCACTGATATATTGAAACTCCAATTAACATAACCAAGCGTCAAGGGCAACGAGTTTGGTTTCGTTTTAAACTTTAACAAATTAAATAGCATAGTTGCGACCTTGTGTTCTGCGCAATTGAAAAATATCTACATTGGAATAATTTTATAGGTTACTTTATACTCATTACTATTTTTCGTAAATTTATCATTGCATACAATATGGACATTTTTTCCCTCTCCAATCGCCTTTTTGTTTTACAAAAAGGCAAATGAGAGGGTTAGCAGAGATCGTGGTTTGGAGGATTGTAAGAGAATTCGTGTATACTACCTTTATCCGTACTGTTAATTCTGAAAAGGGCCTGGAAAATGGACGTGGGGGAAATTCGTCATAATGTGGGGGAAATTCGTCATAATGTGGGGGAAATTCGTCATAATGCGGGGGAAATTCGTCATAATGTGGGAGAAATTCGTCATAATCAGGGGGAAATTCGTCATATACATCAACTAACTGCTCCTTTATAATATCACTCGCGTCGGTTTAGTTTGGTGTAGTGGCATTTCTGCTGCGTGTATTGCAGCAAACTTACATGTATTCGGGTTCAATGCTCCGGTTATCCTAACCTTGAAATTCGACTTGAAATTTTTCGAATGTAGATATCTCACACGAACAACCTTGCTAAATTGACATGACTTTGCTCTCAAACGTAGCACTGTTGGTGTGTTCATATTAGTATTACATGTTCATATTACAAGCAAACGTCATATCAAGCATACATAATATTGCAAACACAATCGAAAATCCCGGCATGAACCGGTCAATTATAGCGATCATAATGTAACTCGTAAATAAGAAGGGGCTATTGGTAATAAAACGGCGCGCAAACAAAATGGCCAAATCTACAAAGAGTTCTGGGAATTAGCGGGAGCGCGCGCAGCAAGGATCTGGCACGTGGACCGAATTCGCCCACGTGCCATTAAATGTGCGCGTTCATTCAAGTACGTAGGAGAGGGAAATAAAGCGCCTGCATTCTGCAAAACGAGGCAATGGGAGGAACAGGCAGGCGCAATTCTTGTTTACATTACTCCTGAGGCATCTCATGATGTAACAGAATGATATGGATAGCTGCTGGGTGTAAAAGTGTTGGCAAATGAAATTTGTTGAAGATAAAAATCATTTCGTGAGTAATTCTGAGTTTTTCGAACTGAATTCATCACGAATTGTGAGAGTGAAGCGTGGATGCAACTTTGAATTATTGGCATTAAAGTTTAAACAGTTTTGAACTTATTCTTGCAATTTATGTATAACATTTACAACAAATTTTCTCTGTGATACCGTCCTCTAGGTCAAAAACGCCTGCAACTATTAAGCTACTTCAAGTATGAGCTACCTGTACAGTTAGCTTCCTCCGAAACACGAGACAGTTCAGCCACATTGGGGTGAAACTCATCCTGGTCCTCGTCCATTTCTAACTCGTCAACTTTAGATCCTGTTGGACATAACTACTAAACGGGGGATGGATCTACAAGAGATAGAAACAGAAACCCCAGCACGGGACCTCCCGCTGGGATGTCCCAGCCGCCAGGGCTACTGATTTCTGTGGATGGGAACGAATTCAGTACCTCCTCAAGCTGTTGGACATTAGAACAGGGATGTAGCCAGTTTATAACGACAGACAAGGGTTTCATTCTTTACAGGCGCAATCGACTTTTTCAATAGTCACCAGAAACAGTTCATTATTAATGAGTTGCAATTATGTGCGAATTTTTTTAACTAGTGCCATAATATATTGCATTTTGCAATTTAGTTTTTAACTCACCCAGTAGAAGGGTTGGTAGATTTGTTAGCTTTTGAACCGAGAAACCATTTTGCCTTGAATTTTTCCCGGTGCAATTATCATCAATTGCCTGAAAAAGAATAATGAATTTCTAATTTTACTCGATGTTCATTTGACTAGTGTTAATTAAATTCCTGCAAATGGTTCAATTCTTATGAAGAGTTGAATTCCCACCAAGGGCTTGATTCAAGTAATTTTGTAACAAGTTGAATTCCCATTAAGGGTGACAGGAAAATTCTGATAAAGTGGTTTTTTGGTACAGCAAAAATACATTGAGACAATGTTACATTTTTTAAGTTTCCTGGAAACACTGGGGACCTAGCGAGGGTTTATGGAGGGTAGGTATCTAAGTGGTTACGGCCCACCAATAGCATGAGTTGCCTGACTTCGCAGCATGCCAGTCCATGAAGTGAGTGATAACTTACGTTCTCTGCCATATGTAACAGATAGGTCTTAATTGAATAAATTGAATACCTCCATGATGCCTCAATGCTATATTTTGAAAACATTAAAACGAAAACAGAAATATATACAGGGCTTTACCTGTAAATCAGCATTGATCAGGATGCTTTGCTCTTCTGAATCCTTTGAGTGACTATTTCCTTCTGCTTCTGTTTTATCTTTATCAGTATCCTTAAAGAGAGAAGAGAGAAAAATTATGAACGCCATGAATAGACTTGACAAATTAAGCAATGAAAGACATAGTTTTAAAGTTTCAATGCAGACAGGAATGTTAGTTACAATGGTAGTTTTCATTCTTTTGGGGGCAGTCAGCATTTTTAAACACAATAACATTACCCATTTGTAATTCTGGTGTTCACTGACTATATTTGAGGATATGATTTCACTGTCAGAGGTTGAGATCAATAAACAACTTTGTTTACTTACTTGTCAGAGGTTGAGTTACAATCATTAACTGCTTCAAATGTTGCAAACTGAGATTTAGTTTCTGTAAGGTCAATCAAAGCTTCCTTCAATGAAACTGCCTGGTAAAATAGAGTATTTTATCAACATTGCACTTAATAACTTAATAAGGTGACAAAGATATGGAACTATGGCATTACTAAAGATTATCACAATGAGTTAATTTCTCATACAACCTCAAATATATTCTCTATGTCCTTTATGTTCACCACTACTATAGCAGCATCAACATCTTTATAGTAGCTTTTTCTGAGGTCCATGTCATCATTACCTGAAATATTTATGAATATAGGTACAAAATTGACTGAAAATTGACCCAATAAAAATTTTGGGAGTACCTACCTAATATAAATTATAAATGAGTATTGCCATCAAGGGGATTTCAATAGCTGTGCATGGACTGGTAAGACAATTTGAAAATTATTAAAGAGAAATTTGGCAATGAGGAGCATGTTTCTACAAAGGATGTTACTTGTGGTAAGATGAACCCTCTGGAGAAAGTCCCTCTGGAGAAAGGACCCCACACTGTTATATCCCCTATATTGAGATGATTTATAATATAATGATGATTTATATTACTGTGATTTATATTGTTTTAACCTTCGGCCCTTTCAGCCTCCTATAGCAAAATGGCGTTTTATTAGCCTATATAAAAGTGGCGACGAGGATACAAGGATGGGTGATCAACGTGGTGTAGCTGATAAGTTGGAACTGTTGTCATTGAGAGCAGATGTGAAAGCATGGTTCGAAAGGTATGAGTTTTTCACCTTGGCAAACAACATTTTAGTGGTGGTACCAGATTTGACTGAAGATGGGGCTAACGCAAATGAACGTGCATTAGCAGTGAGGAAGAATCTGGCAGTTTTTGTCAACAAGTGTGACTCGGAAATTTATAAGCTCATAAAATCCTTAGCATCTCCACGTGATGTGACCACATTAACCTATGAAGAATGCAAGGAGTTGTTAGTGAAACACCTTGCCCCAACACCCACGAAATTTGCACAACGCCACAAGTTTCGGAAGTGCAAACAAGGAGAGGATACAGCTGCAGAGTTTGTTTCAAAGCTGAGGACAATTGCAAATGATTGTGAGTTTGGAGCAAGCTATGATGAATCAATCCTGGACCAGCTGTTGAGTGGATTGAAGGATGAGAAGTTAGTTTCTGAGTTGTTAGCAAAAACTGAATTAACATTGGCAACAGCAGTTGAGAAAATCGTCAACAAAGAACAAACAAAGAAGGAGGCTCAAACAATGGCAATGGGTGGAGCTGGAGCATCAGGTGTGAACAGTGTCAGACCAACATTTAATCGAACAATCAACAAACCATATCTGTATGAGAAGAGTGGTGACAAAAAGGACACATCTTCTGATGGAGGAAAGAAGCAACTTCGTTGCAAGAGGTGTGGTTTGAAAGGACATGATGCGAGCAAATGTGAGGTGAAGTGCTTCAAGTGTTCCAAGGTAGGACACATAGGAAAGAACTGCAGAAGCAAGAAGAGTAAGCAGGTACACAATGTGCAGCAGAGCGAGTTGGAGTTTGCGAACGAAATCGAAGACTTCGATCAACAGTGTCTCAATGTTCTAGAAGAAGAGCTGGAGTATCATGAGTGTAATCGAATTGAGATTGTGTGCGAATCCGCGAATTTGGTGCATGATGCATGTTCAATGAAAAGTGATACAAGCGAATGCGCGAAATGTTTGCATGAAGCATGTACATGTTCGATTCCTTTACTTTTGCATGAAAAACTTGTTGATTTGAATAATGTTAACTCTGAAATCTCGAATGCTAATTTAACTGATAATGCTGAAATATGTATTGAGTTACCTAATGCTGATTCTGTATGTGAGAACTCTAATAATGATACATGTCCTAGTGTAAATGTGGTTAGTGTAAATAAACCTACTGTTGATGTGTTGGTAAATGGAAATCCGTTGTGTATGGAATTTGATTCTGGCTCTGCTATTTCTGTCGTGAGTAGTCGGGTGTATAAGTCGTGTGGGTTGTCGTGTTTAACCCTTACTCCCAGCAGTACTACCTTGAAGGTTGCCAATGGACAGCAGACGACGGTGAAAGGATTTGCCATGGTAGACGTGGTGTTGAATGAAAGAAATGAAACTCAGTTACAGCTGTTTGTAGCAGACAATTTCCCATGCTTGTTTGGAAGACCCTGGATTGAGAGGTTCTTCGGAGAAAACTGGCTACAGAAGTTGTTTAATGCCCAAGGAGTCAACACTGTGGACCCTGGGAAAAAGCTCCCGGATGACTGTACTCGACTGGATCAGTGCCGGAGTGTGCAAGAGTTGAAAAGTAGTGACGTGTTCAAACCTGGATTGGGACTGGTCAAAGATGTGGAGGCTCGTCTAGTGATGAAAGATGATGCCAAGCCGATTATGTTAAAGGCAAGAAACTTACCGTATGCTATGCGAGACAAAGTGGAAAGTGAACTCGGAGCAATGGTTGAAAGTGGAATTCTTTCCAAAATAGAAGACAGTCCATGGGGAACACCACTTGTGCCCGTGAAGAAAGACGGGGGTGAATCTGTCCGCATATGCGGAGATTATAAGTCAACTGTAAACAAATGCTTGAGTACGAGACAGTATCCGTTACCAACCATTGACGAGTGTTTTCATACAGTGAAAGGTGGTAAGAAGTTTTCCAAGATAGATATCAAGAAAGCTTATAACAATCTGTTGATACGTGAGGAAGATAGAGTGATGACAACCTTGAACACTCACAAAGGGTTGTTCCAGTGGAACAGACTTCCGTACGGTATTAGTAGTTCAGCAGGGATATTTCAGTCTGTTATGGATGACACACTCAGAGGTATACCCATGACTTGCTGCCGAATTGATGATATATTGGTGTCCGGTAAGAATGATGAGGAACACCTGGTTAATTTGAACAATGTCCTAACGAGGTTAGAGCGACGTGGTTTCAAATGCAAGGTCGAGAAATCCTGCTTTATGGAGCCAGAAGTGATCTACCTGGGACATCAAGTGTCTGCTGATGGAGTTCGTCCAGTTCAAAGTAAAGTGGACAGTCTGGCAGCTGCGCCAGAACCAGGTAACGTTGATGAGCTCATCAGTTTCTTAGGGGCAGTGAATTATTATCGGAGGTACTTACCCAACTTGTCATCGGTCATAGCACCATTGGACAAACTTAGGGGTAAAGGGGTGCCATGGAAGTGGTCAAAGGAGGAGCGTGAAGCTTTCTCCAAGCTGAAGAGTTTGTTGTGCTCTGATAGCGTATTGACATTCTATGACCCCAGGCTGCCTTTAAAACTTGACTGTGATGCATCAAAATCTGGAATTGGGGCAGTTTTGTCGCATATTATGTTGGATGGGGGCGAGAAACCCATTGAGTATGTGTCCCGTACATTATCCTCTGCAGAAAAGAACTACGCACAAATTGACCGTGAAGCATTGGCAATTATCTGGGCAATAAAAAGGCTGCATATCTACTTGTATGGCCGTAAGTTCAGATTAGTAACGGATCACAAAGCCTTGGTTAGAATATTCGGAGATAAACCTATCCCGGAGATGACTGCTAGTAGAATCACCAGGTGGGCGCTGTTCCTGATGAACTATCAATTTACCATTGAGTACAGGAACACTAAAGACCACGCCAACTGCGATATGCTCTCCAGACTACCCAAGAAGGTGGCACCACCAGTAGAGACTAAGGATATCTGCAACGAGATATTTGCCGTCATGGTGAGTGAGACATTGTTAGATTCTAATGTAGTGGCACTAGCAACCAAGAAGGACCCCATTTTGAGCAAAGTATTAGATTACACGCTAAATGGTTGGCCCAAGCAGTTGAAATGTGAAGGGATTTACAAGCATATTGGAGGCGAGATGAACTTACAGTGGAATTAGGTTGTGTAACCTGGGGTTCCAGAGTAGCCATTCCTACTAAGTTGAGAGACTTCGTGATGGGTATACTACACTCAACACACATTGGCTCTACTAGTATGAAAAGTTTAGCACGTTCCTATATATACTGGTCACGTCTTGACGCACAAATCGAGGAGACTGCTCGAATGTGTGAGACGTGTGGCCGATTTGGGAATAACATGCCTCGTGTTGTAGATCATCCCTGGTCGAAGGCGACTGGTCCATTTCAGCGTGTACACGTGGACTATGGCCTATGCCGGACCTTTCTTAGGAAGTATGTGGTTGTTGTTGGTCGATGCATACAGTAAAGGGCCTGAAGTCATACAAATGCATCTCAATACTAAGTCTGGGGCTACAATAAGGGCGTTCAGGGCGGTTTTTGCTAGAACAGGTCTCCCCATGACTCTAGTATCCGATAATGGACCGCAATTTGTGTCTCAGGAAATGGAAGAATATCTAAGGTCTAACGGGATTAAGCATGTCACAGTCCCAACCTACAGTCCTAAGTCTAATGGGCTGTGTGAGAGATTTGTTCAGACCTTTAAGAACGCTATGAAGAAGATGTACGAGTCGTGTAAGGATATCAACAAGAATTTGTACGAGTTTTTGTTGACATACAGAAACACGCCACACACGACAACTGGACAGGCACCTGCTGTGTTATCGTACAACCGAACGCTGAGGTTCAGTTTGCAGCAGATTAAGCCAGCAGACAGCCAGAGAATGCAGGAGTTACAGCCGGAAAAGCTACAGCAGGTCTTAACACAGAAAAGCCGAGAGTTTGTGAAAGATCAGCCGGTATATGTGAAAATGAACGACGACAGTCTGTGGGAACCAGCACAGATAATGAAGCGGTGTGGGCCAGGCTCAAATAACTACGAGATTATGTGTCAAGGCAGGTATGTTAAGAAGCATGCAGATGCATTGAAAGAGCGTCATTTACCAGTTCTGGGAAAAGATGACGACAGAACGGTAGAAGAGAAGCCACGGCCGGTAGAAGTACCATGGAAGGAGCCCGTGCTACGGCGTCCTGATGCCGAGAGGGTGCCAGCCCTGGATGGAGTCCCTGTTGTGTCAGAGGCGGCTGCTCGAGGGAGTGAGCCGGCGAGTAAGGTGAGTGAGTCAGTGTCCCCTGTCCCCGTCAGTGAGAGCGTCAGTGAGGCAAGTAGTCAGTCAGTTCCGTCCGTAAGACCTAGCAGAGCTAGCAAAACCGTAGCTTTGCAGCAAATTAAAGAGATGGTGTAGTTCGCTGCGTTTTTAATAAACTTTCAAAACTTTTAAAATTGTGTGCGTTTTTACTGTAATTACTCCGTTTAAGTTGATTTTCTATTTATTTTATGAGTATAACTGGAGAATCAGATTTGAATTTAATGTATTTGAACTATTTATTACGTAGCCGTTGTGCCATATTGGTAGAAGATGTGATTTCAATATGTGTGGTCACAGTTTAATATTTCTAAAATTGGAATATATGGAAGGCGCGGGAAGATATTTGTTGAGTGATGATAGATCAGTGATCGTTTTTACGACTTTTATTGCGGCGCGCGTGAGCCGCGCATTTTAAGATTTTAAAACCTCGTGTTATATTGCTTGTGCGAGGGAGGATTGTTATATCCCCTATATTGAGATGATTTATAATATAATGATGATTTATATTACTGTGATTTATATTGTTTTAACCTTCGGCCCTTTCAGCCTCCTATAGCAAAATGGCGTTTTATTAGCCTATATAAAACACACCTAATTGTAATTTGATAACTCAACTATAACCCTTATTTTATCCATAACCCTGACTGATAACCTTAACATAAAGGGGACAATTATCCTTTGAACTCTAAGTCTAACAACACTATACTAACCAATAACATTATCAATAACTATAACCATGGGTACTTTCTCCAAAGGATCCATTTGACATTTGCCACAACTTGTCCTTTAAAAAGCATTTTAGAGATACCTATTATATATGCTGCTGAAATTCTACTGCCTTGAACTCATTGGGAGAGGGGTTGAAATTTTCAACATGCCAAAGTTCAGCACTATATTGATACTCAGAAATTCTTGACATGATATAGAGATCAGCTTTGAAGATGATCTGTACTACTTTGTAGATCTAAAATATAAGATTTGATTTAAGGCAAGGTATTCTCTGGCAATAGAAAAACCTGGAAGATCCCACAAAGAAAGAGAGACTAAGCACTCTGCTGGAACATTTATCTTTTTTACAACATTACCAATTTTCACAGATGTTGTTTGATTGTAGAAATAACTGAACTGAAGAAAATTATTATCTGATGTGAATAATGATAGTAAAAAGCATTATGGGCAAGGATTACTAAGGAAAAGACAAAATTAAGGAAAAGACAAAATTTTATTTAACTCAAACAATTTTACAAATATTCATATAAATATACCATGGAATTACTTTGTAGTTAATAAATTATAGTTATTGTAATATATTACTTCCTCGGATTTAAGATTATATACATCATGAAATTTATGAAATAAGCTTCTATATAATATATCCACATTTCTTTTGAAATCAAAATACTTGGACATGTTCCGTTATGGCTAGTAGGGTTGGATATTGTGGGATCTTAGGGTGGAAAAATGCCAAAGAAGTTTCCAAAGATAACAAATTAAATTTGTGATTGCATAATAGTTCACATTTTTAATAACACAATAAAGCAAGATTCTGATGAGTTAGATGTCTCATTGGTCCTATTTCTTTTTATGAGAGTATCTACTGTATAGCAGACGAAGGTTTAAAGGGGGTCAAGGACTAGCCATAACTTTTTACAACCATAGTAGAATTTAGCTTTTGTATTTTCTAGGCCCATAAAATTCATACAAAGTGGTATTATTATCAGTTCTGGAAGAATGGTCAAGGTCACCATTTAATTAAGTCGAAGAGTCTACCATGAATTAGCACACATAATCGGAACCCCCATTCCCTGATCAAGCTTAGCAGGAACTGTAACACTGCACATATTCACCACCAGAGAATGGAATGAACTTTAGCACTTTCGGCGGAACGTTGATATTGATACAGATAAAGGAAAATTATTACTGATAAATGCTCGAAATCTTGAACTAAATTAATATGACTTGACCTATTCTTGACCTAAAATTGATTTAGAGAAAATAGTTCCGCTCTCACGTCCTTGATTATGACTACAATTTACATAATCAAGAATTCTTACGCAACTTTTATTGCCTATTTAGTTATGTGGATAATGTCACTGCAATTCTCAACTTGGGGTTAATCTAATTAGTGAACCATGTTATAGTACTGCAGAATAACCTAGAAAGTTAAAATAGTAATAATATGAAAGTATGATAAGGCAACAGGAACGAGAACGATAACAGTCGTGAGAACAACAAAATCACGGCTATGGTGAGAAGAAACCGTATCAGCTCCAGTTTGTTATCTGTTAGGTTGTGTGTTAGTTTGTAAGTTGGAAGGGTGCGGCCGTGGCTAAGTGGTGATGGGAGTAAGGATCGGCCTGGGATTTGCTCGGGCGATGATGCGCATGGTCAAATTTGTGGGAGCTGATAATCCAGGGAAATTTGAGGCCAGGATAGGAAAGTGTGACGTTTTACTACGGATCCACAACCATGATATATGCGATCACAGACCTCTCGATCTCACATAGCTCTTACAGGACAGCTGACTATAGCATTTGTTTCTGCGATAACAAGCAAGGCTCCAGCATATAGCCAGACCTGTTTACTAATCTTCAATCACACTCAAGTCTGCGCAAATCTCAACGTTCTTGGGCGGTTGCGGATTCGTAGGCCATGGTCTTAAGTTCAGTCCGAGAGCGGGGCCGGGAATCGTGTCAATTTCTTCTATAGTTGGTATCACCATAACCATGAGTTTAGAACTACGAGACTCATAGAGAAACACAATCTTGCTGGAACGATAAATATACGAAGTGGTTTCCAGCACGACATCATGATCAAAACAATAATAATATCTTATCGAAAATAAAACCTCGCACTTAACTCACTAATAAATATAAATATCTCACTCACACAGCGTGTCTTTTAACAAAACTATAAATAAATAATATCAATAATAAATCCTATATCCTATCGTGAATGCTCGTGGCTCAGTACGTTGGAGGGACGATGATCTATGGCACTGTGTCTAGGGATCAGTGGGAAGAAGCAGCAACGATAAGGACTGAGATTCTGAAATGGAATAAATGGGATAAAGTACGACTATAGGCTAGATAAACACCGTTTTGGAATCTGGATGATATTAAGGTGAACTTTAACAGAGTAACAGTAACTACTTAACTACCATGCCTCTACTAGTACTACTAAAACTACTACTATAAAACTGCAAAACAGTAGAACTAAAAGTAAAAGGACGTACCAAGATCTATGAGGACTAAGACTTCGATGTGACTATCTACTTCTACTTTAGGTAAGGAAACTTGGCATCTCACTGACTCTCGGTCTCAAGCATCAACGGCGTAGTACCTGAGTATGAAAGCTATAAGTATAAACTAGGAAAAGGACTGGAGTTATACTTGAAAACTTAGGAACAAGGAAGGACTTAGAAGGGACTGGGCGGAAAGCGAGACGGTCGGCTACTTAGAATAACACTCACATGCTCTCGGGAGTCAGGACGCGACTGGAGGTCTTGAGTTGTGCGCCTCCTCGTAGGATCTTCTCACGTGACGTCATAGTAGCTCCTCACGCGTGTCACGCACACGCACCTCTGGTGTGGTGAGGGCTGGGGTATCTGGTTACGAGTTGCTCTCTCTAGGATAAGGATCGCTGCTGCGTTAGGGCTCAGGGCCGCTGAGCGTAGTATAGCGTAGGGTAGGTACTTCACCGCCTTATCACTATCAGAGGCGGGGCCATTACACCTATGCGGGCCCGTGGCCCGGGCTTTAAGGAACGCGCCTGGCCGCGCGACCGCGACGCCCCTGGTTAGGGGAAAGACTTTCAACATACTTGCCAGGCGTTGCCTGGCCCCGGCCCCCTCGCGCGCGCGAAGCAGGCAACGTCTGGCAACAACATACAGCATGGTCGACGTCCGTCCCTTTCTTCTGACTTGTTGTTGGCCGAAGGCGCATTAAAGTGACGTCCAAATGTGGAACTGGAACGTTGCGCCGCGCGCGCGAAGGTAGGGTAAGTGTAACATCCTACGAACAGCATGGTAACGAATGATAAAATTAAAACGAATTAAATTCTCAATTGAATGATTGGTTATAGTTATTTATTGATTAAGTATATCATATATTGAAAATAAAAAATCACAAATTCAATTTCCACCCACACTTACAGCTCTAAGTCTAATCAAACTTTAATAACTTCTGAAAATCGACTATAATACTATGGATTTGTTCACTTTTAGTGAATCTTATCATTCCATCTAATAGAATTAGATTATTATTATTATTATTATTAAATCAAGATAACACATAACATAAATCACATGTTACCAACCTGTTAATGCAGGCTTAAGTGAAAAGGTACCCTCGACTGACTTGAGAACCACCAATTAATGTAAATTGCATTTATGCAAATAAATTAAAATATGGTTAACAATAACAAGGTTCGGGATATACTTCTTCTTCCTTTAATTTCTTTTGACGTCATTTAATTTTTAAATCCGTGAAATTTTCAACTTCAAGAAATCTGTAAGTGTAATTGAACGAAATACTTATTACTTAATCTTAAAACTGAATTTTGAATTCAAAGCTTATGATTTTCCCATAAATCTAATCCACTTAAACTGATATATCAATCAAGCTATACCAATAGACCAATAGCAGACAAAATTTATACATTATAAAATCACACTATAACTTACATTCGTACAAAGAAATTGCAAGTTTCATACAACTGTATTCACATCTTATCTAGTTCTATCAATCAAATGCATTATATTTCATAGTCTGTACCTAATCTAAATAAATCTTATCAATCTCTACAATATCAAATAGTATATTAGTACTGATAAACGTAAGTCGTAAAACGTTCTTGGTTCACCTTCCAGCAGCCATATTGCCACGCGTTAAAAGCTTTAATAGGTGAAACCATGTTGCTCGTGCGAGAGTAGTCAGAGTCAATAGATCAACTTTAACATATGCTTTCTAAGTCTATTCTCTGAGTCTAAAGCCACCATCTGAGACCCCTCAAGGCGGCAGAGTGTCAGTGCAGTGCCTCCACGATCTTGGAGTTGAGTTGTCTGACGACGTGCCGGGAGTCCGAGGAGTTGGTTTTGTCAGCCACGGCAGCTGCTACGATCCGTGACCAACTGCGGACCTGGAGGTTATTCTCGGTTACTGGGGTTACTTGGGGTTACTCTCGGTTACTGGTAGTTACTCTCGGTTACTGGGGTTTAGTCTTACTGAGGTTATTGGGGTAACTCAGGTTACTAAGCGTTAAAGAGGTTACTCTCGGTTATTGGGGTTTCAAGGGGTTACTCTTGGTTAATGGGGGTGACTCTCGGTAACTGTGGTTTAGTCTTACTGTGGTTACTTTCAGTTATTGGGGTTACTGGGGTTACTCTCGGTTACTAGGGATACTGGAGTTACTGCCCGGTTACTTTCAGTTACTCGGGTTACTAAGCGTTATTGGGGTTACTCTTGGTTACTGGGGTTACTCTCGGTTACTGGGGTTTCAAGGGTTACTCTCAGTTACTGGGGCTTAGTGTTACTGGGGTTACTCTCGCTTTCTGAGGTTTAGTGTTACTGGGGTTACTCTCAGTCTCCGGTACTGGGGTTACTGGGGTAACACAATTTCATGAGATGAGAATTATTGTTTTGACTCTGGTTATCATATTCCAGATCTAGATTATTGTTACTTGTTATAAGTAAAAAATATGAAGTTTATCGAGACTGTTTGTATTGAGATTCTGTGTGTGTAACTTTTTTGATTTCTTGAGCAACTAGGCCATCACAAACTCACAAAATTGAGATTCTCATTATCTCGTATAATAACTCTACTTGTGCAACATATTTAAGTTTCTCTTTGCGCACGTGAACGTTGCACTGTTGCAGATTATCTTGGCCGTAAATTTCTTATTTTCCTCATCTTTTGTTTAAATTAAATATGCAATATTCCACATATAGTCGTTCTTACCTCATTAACTTGGTTGATGAAGTCGTCCGAGAGACCCGCCTGCTGTATCAGTGATTGGAGTGAGGTAGAGGTTGAATCTTGGAATACTTTAGTGAAACCGTCCTTCTGTTGGAAAGGGCTGGTGTTAGATTAAGCTGTTCCAACTTGAAGTGAGGAATATTTTGTCAAATATAAGCATGGACTATAGTATGGGATATCGGGTTTAATCTGAAACTTAAATAACAACAAATACTCATGGCTTCATTACGTTCTGAGATCTAACCTTGATTTCCAAGTGCTTTGTTAGTGTTCTGATATTGCTTTCTAGCTGGTTACACTGCGCATCATGTGACACTGGAGAGGCCTCTGGGGAGCTGGTAGGGGAAGTGGCTGGGGAGGTGGCTGGGGATGTGGTTGGGGTGGCTGATCTGACCACAGTCAAGGTGGCAGTTAGCCCCTCTGTAGTGCCTTCCAGTAGGGAGATCATGTGATCCCGCACTCCAGACAGCAACCGTTCTCGGATCAGCTCAACGATGTCTCCTGGGAGACGAGAGTGTGATTGTGAGATAATCCCGGCTCTATTTCAATTATCAATCGATTCTTCTTGTCGAAAAAAGTTTTCAAACATAAAACCTGAAAGGAAAATTTCCCAGTTACCTGTAACAGTCATCACACATATCTCCGGATGTTATTTGTACGGATTATGTAATTAACAATGATTAATTACTAACCAGAAGTTCCTACGAGAGAGCTGGAGGAGGAGTTGTAGTCACTTGTGACATCAAAATCAGGGGTGTTTTTCCGGGAGTTGTCGGGGGAGGAGAGAATAAAGCTACCCCTCCGAGACCCACTCCGATCTGAGGGGTAGGGGGTTAGGGGATACGATAGTGGGGTGGGGCGAAGAGACTAAGAGAGAATAAAGCTACCCCTCCGATACATTGGGGAGTGGGGAGGAGAGAATAAAGCTACCCCTCCGAGACCCACTCCGATCTGAGGGGGGTTCAGGGTTAGGGGATACGATAGAGTGGGGAGGGGATACGATAGAGTGGGGAGGGGGGTTTGGAGGAATGAGAGATTATAGGAGACAGGAGTGGGAAAGAGAAGGATAGTGGGAAGGAGGGGGGTTTGAAGGAATGGGAGAGCGGTAGAGAGAAGAATTTGAAATTACTAATCAGTTTTCATCTAGGTGATAGGATGAAGACGATTTTGGTGCTGGCATTGGTGACAGTATTTTCAGTATCAGCTGCAAACAATAATAACAATAATAACAACAATAATAATAACAACAACAATAACAACAATAATAATAACAACAACAATAACAACAACAACAATAGCAATAACCAGTTTTGGTCGTGCAATCCTTGGAATTATGGATATACAAAACAATTAGTTCGAGTTAAACGCAACAACAACAACAATAATAACAACAATAATAACAACAATAATAACAATAACAATAACAACAATAATAACAATAACAATAACAACTTCAACAACTATCACTATGCTCAATGGTATTGTTCGAACTGTTTCGGCCAAAGGTATTTCCATCAGGTTTTCCTCTTTTGGTACCCACTATATAGGTCCCTTTGGTATGAACCAATCAGAGAGCGAGTCGACTGTCAATCTGGGTTTGTGTTGAAAAACACGCTGATTGGTCAATGATAAAACGATTTTAAGTTCTTATGGGTAATCTATAACGTCGCTGGTAATGATTTTGACGATTTATCGGAAAAGTTTCATTATTGTCCAACTTTTTTTAGCAGCATCGATCAAGTATTCACCCAATTTTCCCCGAATTTCCCCTCAGGGCCCAGGAACAAACTGCGGCACATTCGGTTGGTCATGTGACCCGACCAAGAGGAACAGTTACTGCATTGGGGTGTGGAATGTCTGTGATGGGGTCTGGAACTGCCCCAAAGGAGAAGACGAGAAGTACTGTCCTAACTACTAACGAGAAACGGACAAGAAAAGAGCTTAACTTGAAGTTTAACTTAGGACGGATGCTAAAAGTTTGGTTAAGGGAAGAGTTAACTTCACCAGCCTACCTTTGATTCATTTTGTATTTCTTTCTCGTGCAATTTCGTATTTCTGTAATTTCAGATTCTAAGCCTCAAGTGTGAATTTGAAATGGTTACATTGAGCAGAAAAGTGATGTTTTTCATTACACAGTCTGGTCGTGCTGTATCACAGTTTTATACTTTTGTAGCAAGATAACAGTTCAAACATTCATCACTGATCTCATTTATAGAACCCTCTGACGTTTTCAACATTTCAGCTCAACTTGAAGGGTAACGAGACCCTCGCCCTACGGGCCCTCACAGTATCCCAAAATGGACCCGTTGAAGCACTTATTTTATAGATTGTTATCTTCTCTACATTTCTAAAATAAATGGTTACAAAAGATTGCACTCGTGTTCCCAGTTCGAAGAACTTAATGATAGGATAACCACATAAAAAATAGCTGAAAACGGCCACGGGTTTCAAAATGAGAAATATTCAGTAATAATTAATGACAATTCTATTCCTGAGAATTTCATCTTTTAAAACAGATTAAGTTTGTTTAAACTCCAGCTTTTAACACTCCTCGAAATAAAATTGAAATGCACTATGTTAATATTTTTCGTTCAAAACATGATGAATGTTGATCAAAGTAAAGTTGGACCGACTTTTCAATTTTTCGTTGTCAAGAAAAACGCAATTTCTTCCAAGAATTTAAGGTTGTCCAGAATATATTGTTCGTAGGAATATATTGATTTATCTTTTAAACTTTGATTGATCTCAGTTTTAAACCGGGGACATACTTAATTTCTAAAAATCTTTGTTCAATTCATTAAAAATTAGTCATTGTTTGAGTTATTTTAATGGAATTCATTGGGAATGCTTGACGCTTTTCATTAACTGATTTCTATGGCATATTTAAAAAATGATAACTGATCAGAAATTCAAGAAAAATTGAAAATAAATATGATTGATATCAAACTTTCGAACTATTTTCTTTGGTGGTGATATGACATTATGAACATGTATTTATAAAGCTACCAAAAAGTCTGACTTTCAACTATCTTAGGAAATGAAGCGCTTATTGGTACTGTTGATGGTTTTGGCCCTGTCCGAGGCTTTCATCAGATTCTCTACAGGCAGAAGGCGTAGATCGAGCAACAGCAACAACAACAACAACAACAACAATAATAACAACAACAACAACAACAATAACAATAACAATAACAATAACAATAACAACAACAACAACAACAACAACAACAACAACAACAACAACAACAACAACAACAACAACAACAACAACAACAACAATAACAACAACAACAATAACAACAACAACAATAATAACATAAACAACAATTGGCAATGTACTAACTGGGGCAACGTCTTTGGACAGCAACTGGTTTCACGAGTGAAACGAAATAATAACAACAATAACAATAACAACAACAATAACAACAATAACAACAATTTTAACAACATCAACAACTACCACTTTGCTGATTGGTACTGTTCGAACTGTGGAAAAAGACCTTATTGTCCTAAAGGTCAGTGACAGTAAACAAAATCATAATTGACGTACACAATTATTGACTTAGTTTTTCTAGGGGAATTCTGCAGACTGCAGATTCGCCAAGTTTCATTGAAATGAACAAAATTCACCAGCGTCATTCGACGCCAATCAACGCTGTTCTATGCAGCATTTTAGAATTTTAATAATACGACAAGGTAATTGTTTCCCCTAACATAAACCCTAATTTCAGACCGCTGCGGGAGGTATGGGTTCCGGTGCGGGAACACGAACACCTGCGTGCCCGTTTGGCGGGTTTGTGACCGAGTCAACGACTGCCCTAACGGGGCCGACGAGAGGCAGTGTCCCGCCTACAGGCCCACTGTCTGCCGACAAAACAACTACTACATCATGTGAAAAACAGTCGTTTTTAACAGTTTTCCTTAATCTGTGAAGCATGGAATAACTAAGAGGACTTATGCTACGGATTCATGATTTCATGAGATATTTGGACTCTCGAATAGTAGTGATAGTTGAAATGAGGTTTAAGTAGAATGTCATATCTTTTAACTTGTTAAGAACTTTTGGAAATTTTACGACCGTGCGGAATGCTTTTCATTTTCTGACGAATTGATTTGATACCTTGAATATCTCTTGTTTCTAAAATCAAACTGCTAAACAATAAACATGAAAGTTACAAGTACCTGGCTCAGTTCCAAGGAAGGAAGCGACTATCTGCCCGCTCTCATACACCACTTCCAGTAGCAGGTTCTGAGCAGTCTTCACATCCTCCGTAACACTGCAACCCTCACCGAGACCCTGAGGGAGATAGCAGGAATTAGGATTTAGCTTAGGATAAAAGGGATTTAAGATTCCTTTCGTGCTATGAGCTTGCGCCCTTCCATTTCCAACTAATAAAATTGAGAAAGCGTCCGAAAATTAAGCAAAACTGTTGCTCATAAACATTCGGCAGACGCTTTCTCATATAAGTCCACCTGTATGATTCTCTTGACGACATTGACCACCCCGTTAAGACACTGAGTCATCTTCGGGTTGATGTCGTGGGTGTGCTGGAGCCAGAGCCCCGTGTTCTGATGCAAGCAGGTCACGTGATACGTCATCAGATCGAACACAGAGTTCCGGTCATTGGAGTGGAGGTGTGAGTATTAGTGGGATGGCACATTTGAGCATTGAAATGCCATTTATCACTACATCAGAAAATTAAGTTATCGTTATCAATATCAGAACTCAGAAACCAGCAAAAGTTGACAATTATGGCCACGATTTCCGGCAACATTTCAGAGTTTCTCATTGGAGTGGAGGGAGCTGAAGGTCAGGTAGAGGGACTTGACGGTCTCAAGGAGGGCATCACAGAAGGTGTTCCCAGTCAGAGCACACTCCCCCACCACCTCACCCGGTACTCGGGGTGGGACTTCCAGGAGGGAGAGTTGGGAGAGACACGCGGCAGTGGTGGAGGTGGACCGCCCTTTCACACCTGCAGGGTGGGGAAGGGGTGGGTTATACAGTATACTTTACACCTGGGGTGGGAAAAAGGTTTAGGGGGTGTGTCATACACTCGGGGAATGGGGAAAGGGGTGATGTAATGGGAAAGTGGTGAGAGGTTTGGAAAGGGGGTGGGAGGTGGGAAAGGGAGCGAATGGGGGGTTTAAAGGTAAGGGGGAGCAGCGGTAATAAAAGGTCGGGGAAACGGCAGAAATTTTAGGAATTTGATTTGACCGGGCATGAAAATAACATGGCTCCAACCCTGAACACCATCTAATGTCATCCCAGTTGCCTCATCATTGACTCCACTTACCAGGTCTACTGCAAGTACTGGCGAAGGATGACCGACTGAGGAAGCTCTCTGAGATAACACTTGACTCATCAGACAACGAGGATCCGGAGTCCCAGTCCTCGTAGCCCAGAATCTGGGATAACGAGGCGATGTCACCACCTCCCTGGGAAAAGAGGTGTTTAGAGATTTAGAGGTTGGGGGAGGGATAACATTGGTGGGGGAGAGGGGTTTAAAGGAGAAGAGGTGTTCAGAGGCGGGGAGAGGGGTCATATGGACAGGGGATTTGGGGTGTAAAGAAGAGGAATTTAGAGGTAGGGACTAAGGAGAGCACGGATAAAAGAAGGGGGAGGCGTAAATGACTTTGAACCCAATGCCGCAATTAGCTTGATCTACACTGATGAATCATAGAATTACACACCTGTTTGTGTTGCTCAAAGAATGACTTGAGAGTATCGACCCTATCAAAGAAGGTTTCTTCGCTCCAGAGTACTGTTGAGCCGTTAGAGAGGTCTGTGGCCCGGATAAAGGTGTCTTCTTGCTCATCCTGCTCAATTATTTCCTTCTTAAACACCTGCAGAATGACGAAACATGTAGGCGTGCACTGCAGTTGGACTAAAAGCATGAAAATCGGCAGCGTATTATAGAGCTCAAGGGCCAAAATCGTCTTGAAATTGACTAAACAGCGTGCAAGTTTACGGTCAACTCGCGCACTTATATCAAATTGAAATAGACATGCAGACGATATCCAATCGGCCATCGACATCAAATCGGCAGCACCGATGTCGGCCAGTCATGAAAACACTTTTCCCCACTCACCACGTTCCTGCCAAGTAGTTTACAGAGCTCGGTAGCCTCCCGCATCTTGAGGTAGAGGTTGAAGGTCTGGTCGCTGAGTAGCGGCTCCTCCCTGATACACGAGTCCAGGTACGAGTTGATCTGCAGGTTCTTGTCCTGCTTAGGCACTCGTCTTTCCTGAGATCACGAGGGGTAAAATCAAGAGACTTTACTGAGGTCCTAGGCGGTTATTTGCAGGGTTTTATAGCTTTACCCACAGTCGCGCGCGCTTTTTCACCAAATGTCGCAGTGTTGCGCACTAAGGATGGGTAACACACCAATATAGATTCTAATTGGATTGAAAGGTATCAGACTATCAGATCAGAAATAAAACATGAGTTCGCATCATTTCACATTACATCGAGACTTTCCAATATGGTTTCCAGTAGTTCCGCACTAGCTTTGACAACACGCTTCATGGCTAGCGTGGACCTTTCCTCCTCCGCCTCTTCTCGAAGTGTGGAGTTCACCAGATTCTCCTGGAGGAGGTAGGAAGTGTTGGAATTATATATTGAGATGGGGAAGAGGACGAGGTCTTCAGATCTTTTAAATACTCGTGCTGTTATGTTATGAAATGTGGAAACCTGTGTCTGAAAAATTTCATCCAAAAATTTTTAGGTAACTTGAAATGGTATAACGTAAAGTTTAGGGATCTTTCGCAATATTAAACGCGACCTTTAATACACTTGCAGGGGAAGGTTATTTCATGCCACGAGATTAATTGGACTACCTTCCGACCATGTAATATGTGCACATTATACCGAGCCTCTTAAAGCCGCGCACAGGAACTTGCCAGCCCATGTCATCAGTTCACCACTATAACCCATCACAATGACATCACCCCATCCCGCATGTTTTATATCCCCCAGTGTAAGGCAGTACGCCCTCGCTAAATCCTCCATTTCTCATTTAGAGCATATATCCTTATAAGGAATAATGAGGCAGGTAGTAGCCGTTGCTTAATACTGCACATGACAGGGTGGGAGCTCTACACAGACGGTCGATATTTGAACACGTTTATAGACGTGGAGTGCCGCTTAGTAGCCGTCTAGGTTTTGCGAGGCTCAAGAGCCTCTTGACTGTGTTGCTTTATGTGTTGAGATTGAAGTTCTGCTGAAGGGTTTTCCTTGCCATCCGTCGCGCACACTTTTTGCCGTGTCTGCAACACCAACCGCCCGAATGCCCGCGAGTTGCACGCTGAAGATGGGTACCACCCATCTTGATCTAGGCATTCTGTTCTTCACCAAACTATACAACCCTGCAGCGTTTCTACCTGATTAAAGTCTTGGCCCATCTCCAACTCTCGAGTCAGTTCGGTGATCTTGCTCTTCGCGCCTTGTAATTCCCGCGACAGGGCCGCATTCTCCGTCATCAACTTCCAATACTTCTCATTGTTAACTCTGCGAAATTGGTGACTCTTCATGTAGGTAATTATAGTAGAGGAGGGAATCGTTCTCAGATTTCGATTTCTAATTTCGAAAGCTCCGTTTTCTCGGTCAATCGCGGGGCGAGAAAATCAATTATATGGTTATCACGTGAGCAAAGTCTCTTCAAATGGAGTGGATTTCATTTCTAAAACACATAGTTAATACGGTTTTTGTGTTTTCATGTAGTCACGGTTGTTATATTTTCATATATTCCGGGTAGGTAAATTCTGGGAATCATACGTCTCAAGACTCACGAGTTGATTAGCTCTGTTTTCGCGAACTCGAAGTCTACCACCCTCCTGATTGAAGTGTCAGGTACCACCACGGTACCACCCGGTGCTGTGAACCTGGGAAGGGTACATTTTAGGGCAAGGTACATTTTAGGGAAGGGTACACTGTACAGTTTAGTGAGGGATGATCAAATAAAGTGCAAGAGGCGAAAAAAGGAGCAGTTTAAGTAGGTAGTAGGTACTACCTTACTACTGTAATAGCTCAATCATTTGAGAAAGGCATTACGACTGAATTCATAACTTCAATAAATCAATAGCTCAATAGTGGCTAAAATCTTAAAAAGCCGATCACTGGACCATGATGGGCAACGTCTCTTTATTAGAGAATTCTCTCCTCTAAAATGGTAGCTTCTATTTCCTGATTCCTCTCAGTCTCTCACCTATTGGCAATTTCCTCTCACCTAAAATGGTAATATCTATTCCTCTCTCACCTGTAGTAGTGGTTTCCTCCGAATATAATCCTATCTCCGTGATTAAGGCACACCTCTCCTGTTGCCAGCTGCCCGTTGACAAACACCACTGCTTCCTCGTCACCGTTATTCCACGCTTTCAGGTACACGTTGTCAGACCTGTTCTCCAGCTTGCTGAGGGGGAGAAGATGGTGTTTAGCTTGCTGAGATTCTGAGAGAGGGGTGGGTTTAGAAGCGAGCAGAGTGGCTATTGGTGAAGCGTGATACGTAACACGTTATGCGTATAAACGCGTTATTTATCACGTCTATGCAAATAATATATTTGGGACATGTATTTCCATGGAAATATTTCGTTCCAGGGGGATACTAGGAGTGTTAAAGAATAAGAATGTTTTCTGGATTACGCATCGACTTTTGCGATATATAAGGAATGAATTTGATTTAAATAGTTTACCAGTGAATGGGGTGGATGAGGACTCCAGAGAGAATGACATCCACAGCGCCGGGATCTTGGCAGCTGCCAACAAACGTTACCCCCTGCAGGTTGGAAATCATGTTTAAAGTTTCAAACTTATCAATTAAAACTCCTAGGAAAACTAGCCAAAGTGCGAATGTTGAAGCTGACTATGACGAGGCTGAAAATTTGAACTGAAGATTGAAAATTTGAACCTTTGGTAGTTGAATGGAAAGGAACTCGTCCACTTTAGGGTCCTCATTGAGATTAACCAGGCAGGGGGACTTGTGTCGGGTACCCCCGCGTATCACGGGGATGGAGGGCGTGGTTTCTGCGGGGGCAGGAGTGCACGTGCTGCACGTGCGCGGCGGAGTGCACGTGCACCGCGCGGCTCCGGTCGTGCAGTTGGTGGTGGGCTGCGCTGTCGAGTAAAGCTCGTGCTCGGGAAGCATTATCTGGTCATCTGCTCCAACGGTCTCTCCTGGGAGATGATAAGGATTATTTAGCAAGGAAAGATAAGAACACGAAAGCAAAATGAGGACGAAAATTCAGAAAAATCAACAGCTCATCGTAAATTATCGTAGCTTGATGACACCACTATTCCTATTGACCACAGAATCACAAACCTGCTCTCCAGCGCTTGAGTTCAGCGTGACACTGTTTGTAGAGGTGTTTAATCTGCTTGTACCTCTTCCTAAGGTCGTCATACGAGAGTTCGATGTTAGGGGTCGCAACGTTCTTTATCTTCTTAGCTCTACGAGAGATGGTGGTAACTGGTATGTTAGAGCTTTATAAGAGGCGGGTTACTCTACGTGGGAAGGTGCTATGTTAGAGAGATTCAGAGGAGCTATTAAAGGGTTTGAAAGAGGTTCGATTAAGTTATAATAAATCGGGTTCAAGAGGATTAGTAGCCATGATTGCATAAGTTTTAAGAAGCTGTTCAAGTGCTCAATTTCTTTCTACATTTGGCTTTTTACCAGTAATTAAAAAGTTTCTTCGGCTACCTCTCAAAGGTTTTTAAACCATTTCAAAGTTTCTGAGAAAGTAAAACAAAGGAGTTAGAGAAACTTGGCACCATGTTACCAAGTTACCATGGTAACTCTTTCAATAGTTTGACGTCAAGTTGACGCCTCAACTACTGACCTGGTCCCGAATGTTAGTGTTGAACGTGTCTCGCTTTCGTTAGCTGCCTCCATTGACATACAGATGATGATGGTAGTTCTCGAGTTACCACCTGCAGAGATAGATAAAAGCTAAATAGTGGTCAAATAGTGGTCAATTATTTGACTTTTTGAATCATTTCCAAGTTGAAGCAACAATCAGTTTCATTTTTATAAGATTAAGAACTGAAACGACTCAAACAAACTTCAACCGCCCTTACCTAAGCCACCTTGACCCAGACTATGTTAGGTTGATGAATCAGTAAGCAACCCACAAACCCCACTGAAACCCCACAAACCTAGACTGTGCTGCAGTACTCGTGTGAGTTTGCTGTCCCGGTAGGGGACATGAGTGTGTCCCTCTGACAGAGCCGATATCACTTTCCCCAGACACATGAGGGAAGAGTTGATCTTCTTAGCCTCGTTCAGAGTCATCCCTTGAGCGTTTGTCTTTGAGGTCTGAAATGAGGGTGGGGTTCTAGGAACTTGGAAATATTTCACAACATTCCGGAAGGGAGTTGGATACAAAAGGGCTTATATAGAAGGAAATTCATGGTGAGGAGCTCTGGGAATGTGACAGCATCTTTAATCACTGAGTGCAATCACAAAATGTTTTTGATAAATTTTCTGATAAATTTTGATTTCATTTAATTTATAAATCTGAACAAAGTCTTCGAAGTCTTTTCGCTGCCAGCCAGGTCCACCAGGTAGAGTTTAGATGAGACCTTCTCCTGAGTGGTCATGTTGCACTGCGATACGGTGATTTGGAAGACACTGTGAGATCGGGAACTGTGCTCGTTCATATCTGTCACAGGGAGGTTGTAACGCAACTAGGAGCAGAGCGGTTTTAAGGCTACTTGGAGAATGCAGAGTAGAGATCAATGTTATGAGAAATAAAGGAGATAATGGAGACAATTTGAGAGCGAGATTTAAAGCCCGGAACAGTAAGTTGGAGTGATGATTCTAGAAGTGTAGAGCATCAACTTCATGTTCGAGATCAAGTAATGAGCAAAAGAAAATTAAGCTGAAAGGGGCATGAATCATGAATGGTAACTTGGTAAGGTTTAGCACGATCTTATTTCTCAAGTTCTCATGGAAGAGTTTTGAAAAGAGCAGAAAAAGAGCTGAGAAGAGTTAGTAAAGAGATTTGAAGAAGAGTTGAAAACGAGATATAAGTGAAAATAGGCATTTGCACCTGGATATCTCCATGGTAACGGATAGCAGTTCTCCATTACCAAGTAGATCAGTAAACAATAGACAATATGATGTCATCATGATACCACATTAATCTATGATAATGACGTCACTTCCCTATAGCCCACTGATCCTCAGCAAATAACCCTACCAACTCACACAGGCGCTGTAACACACAGAAAGCAGTGTATCCCTTCATTTCCTTGCTTTCTTGCACCGGCAAGCTTATTATTTTCATGGGGATCAAACCGTGCAGTTTTTATTCCAAACTTCAAAAGGCTAGGTAGGTACCACCAGAAGGTGTTATTGAGGAATACGATTTATTTAAATTGCTGGATAGTTAACTTCATTTTTCATTCAGAGAGCTGAATATTCTGCTATTCTTTAGCTGTGTATATACCTATACAATTTGTACAACTCTTTGTAGAACAGCATATTATACATTTACCTAGATAATGGTTCGGTTTGTTCTATGTAATCTAGAGTTGTTAGCCAATGAACTGATGATACAATACAATACACGTTTCTGAGGCATAGCGCGCTTTACTATATCCTTTACTTGCTGTGTATTCAATTTAAGAAAAGCTCGATTCCGGATTCCGATTGCGTGTCAGTTGGGGTGAAACCCCTTTTTCGTATTTTCAGTGGTGATTCTTATTCAAATTTTGACTCTTTCCATATTTCAAAGTCTTGGTCATGATTTATTCAGGTTCCGGAGCTTCCTTGCCTTGCTTTTACAGCCAAAGTTATTCAGTGAAAACCAGACACTCAATCCATGAATTGACGGGCACAAAAACCTAGTTTCGAATCAACCATGCGCATTGCGCACTGAACCGTAATTATACGCATGATAGCACTCAAATAATAGCAGACACCATTATCCTGATCCAGAATATCAAATTGATAACATCATTATACTACGTCATCATGCTCCCTACTAAAGGCGGCAGTATACTTTTTTACCCAAAGCGTGCCTCGGATCGACCAATCAGATCGCAGTTTCACACGAATCCGGTGCGCTGATTGGTCACAAACCAAAGCGCAGTGGGTAAAATAGTACTCTGGGCATGTCTCACGCTCTGCTCACCGTGGCAATTTCAAACCTTTTAAAATCTCATTAACGTCATTAGATGTTACAGTTGGTAGTGCATGTCTACAATGCATATTCCCCCCTCTAGATGCGACTAGTCCCCCCTCTAGATGCCACAAACCCCCTCTACATGCAACTAGTCCCCCCTCTAGATGCCACAAACCCCCTCTACATGCGACTAGTCCCCCCTCTACATGCGAATTGCGACTAGTCCCCCCTCTAGATGCCACTAACCCCCTCTAGATGCGACTAATCCCCCCTCTAGATGCCACTAACCCCCTCTAGATGCGACTAGTCCCCCCTCTAGATGCCACTAACCCCCTACATGCGACTAGTCCCCCCTCTAGATGCCACAAACCCCCTGCGACTAGTCCCCCCTCTAGATGCCACAAACCCCTCCACCCCCCTCTAGATGCGACTAATCCCCCCTCTAGATGCGACTAGCCCCCCTCTAGAAGCCACTATCCTCCCTCTAGATGCCACTATCCTCCCTCTAGATGCGACTAGTCCCCCCTCTAGATGCGACTAGTCTCCCTCTACATGCGACTAGTCCCCCTCTATATGCCACTATCCCACGGTGACCCCTCATTCTTCTTGTTAACTTTCCATCCGTTCTACCCACCTTGTTCCATGACCAAATATAGAAATCTCATTTTCCTGATGTAGTGATGAACGTAGTGACTGTAACGTAGTAACGAAATGACTGTTGTAACGTAGTGACGTAGTAACGGAGTGACTTCATGATGCCACTTGTGCACTTTTAGGCATTGCACTTTTCCATTCTTGACCGTAGTTCTATGTTCACGCGTACGTGCTTTTTTCTCCGCGCCGCAAATTCTGATTTCTGAATTCTGATCTACAAACCACAGTACAGAAGTGCTGCAATCTGATCAATCCATGTCATTCTTGACGTTAGTAAAAGAACACAAAAGATTATGCTGTTTTTAAAGATTCATTTAGCCAATAATGTATCTAATGGTGCAGAATTAATTTGACTCCACTTCCGGAAAATGTGCGTATGCTATTATAGCTATTTCATTTGTATAAGTTTCCCAGAATAGTTCGATTTATGTCATCAAATTTCTTGGCAATATAGTAGTAGAGTTTCATGCCTATAATTTTGTAACAATAATTTAGTATTCAAGGTACTTAGATCGATGTGTTTCAGTTTGTATTTAAACTTCAACACACTCGCTCATTTGAGCTTGGTCTGTTCACTGTCAATAAGATAAGTTTAAAAAGTTCATGCTAAAATTCATGGTGAAAAATGGCGTACAGTAGTTCAGCATTTCTTCGAATTTCCTTAGTTCGCGTGCAGCATACCTTTGCTTGGAAGATAGTATGTTTTTATTCGCTCTCATTAAGCCTGTACATGGTAAGTAGTCGGATGCACATCATCAATTCACCACATTAGACCATGCTAGTGACGTCACTTCATACCACACATATCACACGGAGTGGCTATATCATGAGCAGATGTTTACATGCAGATATCAGGGGAGTATGCGCATGTATACGGTCTGTCCTAGCTCCTTAGCATACATAAATAGTTCATTAAAATCATCCAATAAGTGGTTCTTCATAGCACCGTGAAGTGAGTTGATATGCATGTTTTCTTGTGTTTTGCCAGTAGCAACGATCATTGCTGATCATTCTCTGAACTTTTGAATTTTTGAATAGTTCCTGCCCTGTTAGAGTTAAAAATCATTCAAAATATGATGTTATCACACATGATTCAATCATGATGATCGATGTGTATCGTTTCTGTGACAAAATGTCGACATAGATGAGGGTATCATCTACCACCCCCATAACACACAAACTCAAGTTAATCAATACATACCACTACTTAGTGTAATACTTACCAATTAGCTAATCGCATGGGGAGCTCATCTCCACATCAAGTAGAGTAGTATGTTATATGTACTTTAGCGAAAGACCAGGAATTAACATATCTCTATTACATACGAATGAAATGAGTATGTAATAGGATATAAATATTGAGTAGCTTGCTACGAAATATTTATATCTAATTTATCACGCGACACTCGAAGAGTGGAGCCGTGATAAATTTAGATATGTTATGAATGGCTTTCGCTAAAGTAATATAATAGTCGAACGTGTTCTGCATATTTGTAACACGTAGGTTATATGTAGCTGTGGTTTGGGGATGACTGTGAATAATATTCATCTTGGGGCTATAAATTACATGAGGATACAAAGAAGATGCATGATATCTTGGCATGTGAATTAGCAAAGATCTATTTTATATAATGTTGATGTAGAGAAGATATAACATTGATGCGGTGTCGGATTTATAAAATAGAGCTCATGTAATAGACGGGTTTTTCATTTAGCATCCTTATAAAGTGTATGTGAGAGACGCTAGATATCAAGGGATGTAATTCGCAGAGGAGCTATGTTAAATGTGCGTGAGACTATTATAGGTACTTTAGCGAAAGACCAGGAATTAACATATCTCTATTACATACGAATGAAATGAGTATGTAATAGGATATAAATATTGAGTAGCTTGCTACGAAATATTTATATCTAATTTATCACGCGACACTCGAAGAGTGGAGCCGTGATAAGAGTAGTTATTGGTCGGCTGATATCATCGAGTGGCGAAGCCACGAGATGATAAATCGCCTATTTTCCGTGCAATCACGGTGCGATCACGTTAAATCGCCTATTTTTCGTGCAAGACCTACATAGTTGCAAATTGCACGCTTCTCCCTTCGGACTGCTGCACCTCTTTGGCATTGTTCCAGCCGTGAGCAGTGAGATATCGATTCACCGAAAAGTTATTTAACGGCTTGCTATCCGATACCTGTTCTGGTGCTTGCTTCACAAGCACGGTGCTCAGCAGGATATCCTATGTGACTGGTTGAGAGGGCATCACGTGCGCTAGTCACGTGGTTATTCGGCTCGGGCACGCTCAAGCCACGAGAGCAGGGGCAGGGGTAGTTGGAAAATAAGAGTAGTTATTGGTCGGCTGATATCATCGAGTGGCGAAGCCACGAGATGATATCAGCCGACCAATAACGCTCTTATTTTCCAACACGCAACAACTCTTAACCAATAGCAGTTCATTCATGTGCCCACATGGTACTGTCCTGTGATTGTACGTAATAATTTCGTGACCTTTTCGCGGCACATCTATTGGTGGTGAGCTAGATCACGTGATACGCATCATCATCGCACGTGACACAGCGTAATAGATACGGTGAGATACCCTGAGATATCTTACGGCTGGAGGAGCAGCTGCAATACGCAACAGACATGCCTCACAGAACTATATCGAAGGAGGTAGAATCATCTTTAATTTGAACTTTGTTGTAGTGCTGTTGTCTATTGTCTATAACAGGTTACCTCAGTACTTATAACTTATCAATGATATTTTGGAAATGCGTTTTGGAATTTCTGTTAATTAAAAACTCCCTACTAATTAGTTATTAGTGCACAGGTCGCACGAATTAAGTGACGCACTTATTTACATAGTTGTTACACAGTACTATACGCACGTAACGAATTTTTAAACGGTGACGAATGCAACGAATTTTTCAAAGCCCAGGATAATTATAATTTTTCGTGAGATTATGTCTCAAAATCAGGAAATATTTTCGAAAGCGTGAATTCTGTTGTGATTTCATAAAAACATTTCGATTTTCCTTAATTTGAAATATGAAATAAGTGCCGAATTTCGGCTAAATTTTGACAAATGTAACAACTACCTATGCCTATTTAACCAAGCAAGGTAACTGACTACTTGGGTTATCTCTCATAAATTCAGCCTAGAAAGTAAAATTGTCAGATTTCTTGTTTCGAATAGCGATTTGATCACGGTAAATCGCCTATTTTCCGTGCAAGACCTACATAGTTGCATACCGCACGCTTCTCCCTTCGGACTGCTGCACCTCTTTGGCATTGTTCCAGCCGTGAGCAGTGAGATATAGATTCACCGAAAAGTTATTTAACGGCTTGCTATCCGATACAAGTTCTGGTGCTTGCTTCACAAGCACGGTGCTCAGCAGGATATCCTATGTGACTGGTTGAGAGGGCATCACGTGCGCTAGTCACGTGGTTATTCGGCTCGGGCACGCTCAAGCCACGAGAGCAGGGGCAGGGGTAGTTGGAAAATAAATTTAGATATGTTATGAATGGCTTTCGCTAAAGTAATATAATAGTCGAACGTGTTCTGCATATTTGTAACACGTAG
This sequence comes from Beroe forskalii, assembly GCA_011033025.1. Taxonomy (NCBI): domain Eukaryota; kingdom Metazoa; phylum Ctenophora; class Nuda; order Beroida; family Beroidae; genus Beroe; species Beroe forskalii. Next base: position 170,334 of record WFMF01000118.1, on the reverse strand, counting down.
GTTATATGTAGCTGTGGTTTGGGGATGATTGTGAATAATATTCATCTTGGGGCTATAAATTACATGAGGATACAAAGAAGACGCATAATAACTTGGCATGTGAATTAGCTAAGATCTATTTTATATAATGTTGATGTAGAGAAGATATAACATTGATGCGGTGTCGGATTTATCAAATAGAGCTCATGTAATAGATGGGTTTTTCATTTAGCATCCTTATAAAGTGTATGTGAGAGACGCTAGATATCAAGGGATATAATTCGCAGAGGAGCTATGTTAAATGTGCGTGAGACTATTATATATTCTTATATTCTACCATCTCATGAATCTTATGACACACGCACACAGAGATTAGATTGTACGATGTCATTAGTTTACCATTCTAAGCTATGATAATGAAGTCACTCTCAAATTCCATTTAATTGCTGGTGCTACTCATATATAAATGTTGTGAGGATATAGTTTGGGTCTGTGTAGTGGTTGTGTAGCTGAGGCGTTTGTAGTGTTGCGTCTTAAGTCTTTCATTCATCTAGGGCATATGCTTCTCCGACCAGTAAAGGAAAAGTTAGCATTTGTGACGTTTCGTCATATTCAAACTAACTTTTGCAGCAGTACGTTTTGTGAGTTTTTTGATAGTTTGAATCTGGGTATCTTATTTCCAACACCTGGTTGCGCTCACTTGGCGGAAACTATCCGTTGTGGAGGAAAGTTTGATTCACTTATGGGTGTTTCAATGTATATAATCATCAACGATAGAGTGTGTTTTGAGAAACTTAATACAACCATCTGTTCTCAGTTTGAATTACGGTTGTCTTTGTTAGAGTTGGTGCTTGTTGTTATACAAAATGTGGCTTTGTGTTTTAGTATTTGTTTATCTGTTACCTATCTCTTTACCATAACTCAAATATCTCAAATGATGACTTTCAACAGGATGAAACTAGTGAAAGAATATTGACACCAGTGCCAAGACAGATCAGTGATCCCAGCGACTCCACATATCCAGCTACACCTGAAGTTAACAAGACACCAGGAGAACTTGAAATTGAGGCACTAATAGACACCACCAGACTCTCACACACCACCCACCTTGACGACATCCACCTAACACTCCACCCCAAAGACCCTACCACTAACCACACCAGACCGGTCTCAAGACCCCTGAGAAAGAAACTCCAGGCTATGTCAGGGAGTTACAGTAGGATAAAGACAGAGGAAGAGGCAGATGAGGAGGATTATGGGAAGGAAGGGTGTAACGAGCATCAGACAGGGAATAATGGAAATGATAAACAGGAGGAAAGGACCAAGACTGAGAAGTTCACGGTGGGTAGATAGGAAACTGCCATATGAATTCATGCAGGATATTTCAGGTTTTCAGGGAACTTTAAAAAAAAACTTTCAAAGATACCAGGAGATGATACTGAGAATAGGTCATACTTAAAATTATGACTAAAGTTCACACTAAAAATTACAATAAAAATTAAGACTATAATTCGTGCTTCAATCACTAAATTCACCCTATAATTTCAGGACATGTTGATGGAGGGCTTGAGATCGTTTGGCACTGACTTAGGCACCCTCTCCCCTACTCTCTACAGCAACCCCTACAACGAAGATCAATCATCCTGTAACACCTCTACCATGGTGACACCATCCACTGCTACAAGCAACAGTTACTCTGCTGTGACAACAACCAAAACAACCGCTGCCAAACGCTGAAGTGTTGTCACTTTGGCATTGTCCGAAACGTTGACACCAAATTCAGAGCTGTGATATGTTTCGTTGAAAATATGGAATTTTATTTCGTTACGAAAGCACGAGGGCACAAAAAATTGTCAAAAGATGGTACTATCGGGAATTATTTTCTGTCTCGGGAATTATTTTCTGTATTCAATATTTACATCAAATGGTGCGGAAGTTTAATGCATTAAAAACTTATTAACTCGATAATTTTCTATTGTCAATAAAAAGTAATTTGTATTTAAAATACTTATTTATCAATGTTATCATAAAGATGTTGGACACTAGAACAATGAAGGGCGTACTTGCAAGGCGCATGCAGTTTGACAAACGTCACCTCATTTCCTGAGTTTATTTTTGACTGATTCATGATTGTTATGAGAATTGATTTCTCTATGATTGTTTTATTAATATTAATCATTATTTATCAAATAAACAAGTTTTTTCAATTGTCTTTCAATTTCACCACTCAGTAGAAACTAAAAATTATTTGAAGCTCAACAAGGATTAAATGACCAATTACAGACAAATAGATTATTCAATCAGTGCCAAATTTTCCCATGAAATATGAACCATCTTAATAGCTTCAGTTATAAATTATGAACTTGGCACATGGGCGAGAAGTGCAAATTTTATAAATAAACATTGTACCTGATAAGAGAACTTTCATTGATAAATTGTCATGGTGCTTTTGTGGTTATGGGTATTCTATTACATTTTCACTTTTGAAAGCAGTTTCTTTAGAGTTATTTTGGTCTAAAATTCATCACGATTCTTGAAGGCGTTAGTAACACTCGATCAAAAGACAATCATTGAAATCGATCTTTGAGCTCAGTTTAATAACAACCCTCACAGCAAGCCATTCAAGCATTTTGAACCTTTTCTGAACATGAAGCTGGAAGCACCTTCAATAGAGAGTATTGACTTACCCACAATCCCAAAATCAACTTGACATGGACCAATCACTGATTGGTCCATGTCAAGTTGATTTGTAATCAGTGCGCGAATTGAAACTGAAAGTCAACTCGCGTGCTGATTGGTTTCGAGACAACCAATGGTTTAGCTAATACTCTGTCGATGATAATGTGAAGGTAGTTTAATAAAAGCGAGTAGATCTCCATGTATGGCATAATAACAGGGTGGTGCTCTGAGATTAATGAACCCTGACACCCTCATTCTCTCATACTCTCATACTCTGTCCGTTCTTTGGTTAACTCTATAGTAGGTCACTCTAGACTGATTCAAGGTTAAAAGTATGTCGTGTTATGTGGTTCAAATGGAGTTTTGGGCTAGAAATGTAAGAGGCTTCGGGAAAAGGATGACCCTGTTGTCAGATATAGGTCCTTCGAATTTCTGTATGATTACGAAACGTTATGCTACAAATCACTCGAGATTATATCCCAGCAATTATCGGTGATTTCACTATTCTATGAGCTCCATTATATAGCGTCGATCCAATACACCAACACTTCCTTAGCCTAGCTATTGTGGTGGTGTATGGTGGTGTACAATGTACATTAGTTGGTATGCAATACATTATCGCAGTACTACACACTATGGACATGAGCTTATTCTCCATGAACTGGTTGAGAGCCTAATCTTAAGCTCTCCTTAGCTTTGCTCAGTGCTCAGGTCACCAGGTGGCTAAAATTCTAAACCTGAGCAGCTGAGCATCTTTCTTAAGTTTCTTTACGATACTTCATAGTCTGTGAGTTTGTTGATATTTGATATTTGGTTACAGAGCTGGACTTTCTGATTTATTCCATTGCATGATCGCACTTGATTGGAAGTTTGCCAAAAGGAGTTCTTTTATTTTCGAAAAAAGGCGACGAAAAACTTCATTTTTGCCAAAATAACATATAAATCCCGGCAACTCCCCCACACGCGGCGGGTACGCTTTTTGTGCGACTTTATTCTTTTATTAGCGGAATATATTTTACAATTCCATGCTTCTAGATTGTAACTCCATAGCAATATCACAGTATTATAGCTCAATATTCCATAGATTCCGTCGCCATAATATGAGAATATGAAGTGATAAAAGTCAATTCAAAGTTTCATCATGATAAATAACTACTGAATATATGAGTGTTTAATTACTTTGTGGTTGAATTGGTTGATATATTTTAGTTAAATACTGTAGACATAACTCCGTGGATTGCATGACTTGGCAGCCACTCACCACTTTGTACCGTAGAATATAACACAGATATTAAGATACTGTACTCAATAAATTCCAGCACTTAATATCCAGCAGTGAATATTTCAAACTTCCCCCTCAAATATATGAGCAGGTAATAGCTCACGTGATGCAAAGGGAAGCCATATCTTACAAGAAAGTGAAGTTGGAGGACATTGACTTTAATACTGTGGAAGAGGAAAAGGAAGACACCAGATCAAAAACTGAAAAATTTGCTGTAAGTGTTTGATGGCAGATTACAACTTCGCTATCAACTGAAACAGAATTTTATCTAATAGCCGAAGTAAAAATTCGTATCATTCTCCAAATAAGTTATTTCCTTGTGTTTCAATGCCAAATCTCCCAGGAGAAAGTTACAAAAGGACTGAAACTGGTTGGTTCGGGGGTAGGAGCGATGATGGACATGTCACCTACCTACATCGTCAACCCCTTCACTGTGTCAGCGTGTACTGTCAACCCACAACATCATAACAAGAATGATAAGACATGATGATACGACATGAGCAGAGTGGGGCTAGAAGACTCGAGGAACAGGACATAAACTGATCAGACTGGTTGAAGAGAGGAAAGGGATTGTTCCATATAAAAGAATTAAGGAATGGGATTATTTGATCGAAGACAGGATAAGAATGAAGAATCGGAAATAGTAAGACACTGCTTGAAATTGCCAGATATTGGGATGAACAATATACTGTTTTCCCATGAATCACTATGCGGAATGATAAATTGATAAATGTTGCTGACCCGATATTACAGAAAAATGATATGGATATTAATCTACAATATCTTTATCTGGACTACTAAGCTAAAACTTTTAATTGTTAATTTCTGTTATTTGTTGAAATAAGAACATCTCATATCTGTCACAGCAACTGCTCTGTTTCTCTTTCCCTCCTGTAGGAACTCGATAATCTGACGGGGAGATTCCACGTACCTCTCTGTTACATTCCTCACATACGTACACTTGTTCTTATCCTCGTGTATTGTGAGGTTGTTCTTGTTTGCTGAGATGAGGAAGGGTGAGATAAGGGAGGATGAGATGGGGGTTGAGATTGAGATAAGGGTGAAATGGGGGGTGTGAGATGAGTGGGTTGAGATAAGGGGGGCTGAGATCACGGTGCTGAAATAAGAGAACAATTTTATCTGTTTTCTTGGAGATGAAAAAAGATGAATTTGCAACATATTTCATGTTTCTTGCAATTGTACAGTTTATCATTCTCGCTCAAAGACTTGCCACCTTCCCGGTTGTTTCACTGCATAGCAACAGATCAAAATATGTGGAATTCTCCTACTTACGATCGAGGAGATCGCGTATCTTCTCCATGTAGATCTCGTAGTACGATATCTTGATGGTGAACTCGATGTTATCCTCCCGTTGCTGGATCAGGCTGAAGATCTTATCCACTACTCGGGGCATGATACCTCGGTCCCCTCCTGTCAAGTCTCCCTGAAAAGAAATGGTTAAATTCTGCGTTCAAAAAATTAAATATTCACACTATTGTAATGACAAGCAAAGTGCATGTTATTACTGAATAACGTGTCATGACATGTTGAGTCATTCACATGAAAATCAATTACTGCCTCACCTCCATAGTGTAAGTTTTTCCACTGGATGTCTGTCCGTATACAAAGATAGTAGCGTTGTACCCATTCAGAAATTCTGAAAATGATATGAAATTAATATCTACTTAGGTTACCATACTTCAGGAAATTAAGAAAATTTGAAAGCACAATAGTAGGCAACAAAAATAGCATCAGATCGTACCTTCGACGATGGGGCAGGCTGTGGCGTTGAAAATGTCCTCTTGACTCACTTCTCCAGTCTGAACTGCGTCAAACGTGTACGGTTTGCCCTCTAAAAAGTAGGATTTAAAATAAGGAACCATACATTAAAATTTAAAACTTTCCGCATCAAAACTGATACATGGTACAAATATTGCACCTGTCTCAATTTAAAATGCTATTCAGTTGCAGCATAACTTACCTCTACGAATACGGTTTCTTCCTGTATGCTGTACACACTGGAGGGGTCACCAGGACGAAATCTTGCGACAACCTTGATACGCTCATTCATGGCTGCTCAAATGAAAACTTTTATTAAATGTTATGTTAACGACATATTTGAATTTGAATGCAGGAATACATTAAAACTGGGCCATGATGAGCAATAATGTAGTTAAATTTAAATTGTTTACCGAAAAGAGTATGTGAAGAGACTGGAAAGACTTAAGATGCCAGGATTGAACTGGAAAAACTTCTCAAATGAACACAATGTTAGAAGTCACATGAGCAATTTCAGAAAGTAACAAAATGGAAAAATGTATCCATTTTAACCACAAAATTAGCGAGACTGGAATTATTCATGAAAAATTTGACAAAACCACGTTTATTATACAAAGATTGACCACAAACTGCTTGCTTCATTTCGAAGAAAAGCTTTTATATTATTGAGTTTCAGAGGACAAAAGATTTTTGTCTTCAGATGTAAGTGTTATTACGATATGAACAATAAAACATGGCGAAGTGTGTACGAGCTGACAAAATTGAGTAAAAAAAGCCAAGAATAGGATTTGTGAACAATGGTAACCATGGGGCTAATTATAGAAGTGGGGAAAAGAGGAAAATGAACGGGTTTAAGTTGATCATTTTAAAATTGTCGATAATTAGGCTAATTAAGAACTCATTTCTTCATTTTCTACCGAGATTCATGGTGGCTCACAGTAAAAATATCTGGCAGTAGAAATATAAATGTTTAGTAAATATGAATTTTACATAAGACGCTGTCAATAAATCACAAAAACGAAACTTTTCCGAACTAGTTCAAAGAAGTGAATTGCTCACAGAACTACAGAGAGATAGAGGAAAGGAATTCTCAGCACGCGAATTGTTATCTCTAAAATTTGAGATAAAGGAACAAAGATAAAAGAATTAGGAAAATAGTCTCAACCGTGTACTGTATTGAAAAGAAAAGCGTGTAACAAAATATACACAAAGTCACGCATAATATAACGAATAATATAACTCTCAATCACAGAATAATAAAGTAGCAGAGTGTGAATTCTTATAAGGTTAAAGAGTGCCTCACTTTGACGTGGTTAAACTGAGAGTTAACTTGATAAGGGGTTAAGGATACAGGTTAGAGTCAAGGCTTTGGGTATGATTAAGGTTAGGGTCAGGACAGAGAGAGCCGTGATCTGTGAGGTCAATTGTCGTAGTTAAAATGTCGGCTCCCCTGTGTGGTTTCCATAGGTATGATTTCGTGTGTACCAAGCTTAGAATATGCAGAAAACAGTGAGACTGGGTGCTAACTGCTCATTCGAGAAGAAATGCCCCATTCATCGGTTTAGGTGCGTGTAACATGCGTGTAATTCATCGCATTTTATAAAAGCCGCCAATACTTACGCCGCGCAAAATTAGTTTTCAAATGTCACTCTAACGACTTCGCAGTATCATTTGTTTACGCAAGGTATATTAGGTGTTCGCGCGTGCCCAGAAGATGAATCCGCGAAGTGGATACAGATTTGGGACAATGCGCGGCGCGGCAAAAAGTCAGTTTATGCGTGCGCCGTCCTTTTGACTCATTGTAGAACCAGTTCGGCCGAAAACCTTCTTGAGTAGATGAAATCTATTAATCTCTACCAGCTATATGTTTTTACCAAATTTATGTCATCTCGATCTTGAGAATGTGTATTTGAAATTTGTCCGAAGAGTCTGGAGGCACTCCAGATCCAATTTGGCCCAGAATGCCCAAATTTAAATTTCTCCAAATCCAATGGAAACGCTTCAAATCGATTTATTAACATTCTGAGAGGCATTTTACAAAGATTTAAGTCCAGAAATTGTCTCTAAGTGTCCCAAAAACGCTTTCCAAAACGTGGATACAGTCTGAGACAAAAGTGGATACAGATGGGACAAATCTGGGACATCGGTTTTCTGGCTATATTCACATTGTATTCTGACTTTAAACGGTTCCAAATGGTTTGTAGGATAGTTCCAAAGTATGCCAATCGAATTTTGAGCCAGAATGGCCATTCTGGTCCCCAATATGGCCGAAAAGGCCCAAAAAAAGGCCTAAATTTCAAATTGCTCCAATCGGTTTGGAAACGCTTCAAATCAATTTATTACCATTCTGAGAGGCATTTGACAAAGTTTTACGGCCAGAAATTGTCTCTAAGTGTCCCAAAAACGCTTTCCAAAACGTGGATACAGTCTGGGACAATAGTGGATACAGATGGAACAAATCTGGGACATCGGTTTCATGGCTACATTTACGTTGTTTTGTGACTTCCAACGGTTCCAAATGGTTTGTAGGATAGTTCAAAAGTATGCCCATCGAATTTTGAGCCGGAATGGCCATTCTGGTCCCCAATATGGCCGAAAAGGCCCAAAAAAAGGCCCAAAAAAGGCCTAAATTTCAAATTGCTCCAATCGGTTTGGAAACGCTTCAAATCAATTTATTACCATTCTGAGAGGCATTTGACAAAGTTTTACGGCCAGAAATTGTCTCTAAGTGTCCTAAAAACGCTTTCCAAAACGTGGATACAGTCTGGGACAATAGTGGATACAGATGGAACAAATCTGGGACATCGGTTTCATGGCTACATTTACGTTGTTTTGTGACTTAAAACGGTTCCAAGTGGTTTATAGGATAGTTCGAAAGTATGCCCATCGAATTTTGAGCCAGAATGGCCATTCTGGGCCCTAATATGGCCGAAAAAGCCCAAAAAAGGCCCAAATTTCAAATTGCTCCAATTGGTCTGGAAACGCTTCAAATCGATTCAATATCATTCTGAGAGGCATTTGACAAAGTTTTACGGCCAGAAATTGTCTCTAAGTGTCCCAAAAACGCTTTCCAAAACGTGGATACAGTCTGGGACAAAAGTGGATACAGATGGGACAAATCCGGGACATCGGTTTCCTGGCTATATTTACGTTGTTTTGTGACTTCCAACGGTTCCAAATGGTTTGTAGGATAGTTCCAAAGTATGCCCATCGAATTTTGAGCCAGAATGGCCATTCTGGCCCCAATATGGCCGAAAAGGCCCTAAAAAGGCCCAAATTTCAAATTGCTCCAATTGGTCTGGAAACGATTCAAATCGATTCATTATCATTCTGGGAGGCATTTGACAAAGTTTTACGGCCAGAAATTGTCTCTAAGTGTCCTAAAAACGCTTTCCAAAACGTGGATACAGTCTGGGACAATAGTGGATACAGATGGAACAAATCTGGGACATCGGTTTCATGGCTACATTTACGTTGCATTGTGACTTCCAACGGTTCCAAATGGTTTGTAGGATAGTTCAAAAGTATGCCCATCGAATGTTGAGCCAGAATGGCCATTCTGTCCCCAATATGGCCGAAAAGGCCCAAAAAAGGCCCAAATTTCAAATTGCTCCAATTGGTCTGGAAACGCTTCAATTCGTTTTATTACCATTCTGAGAGGCATTTTACAAAGTTTTACTGCCAGAATTTGTCTATAAATGTTCTATCCACATCACTTTTCAGAAGTGGATACAGATGGAACAAATCTGGGACATCGGTTTCATGGCTACATTTACGTTGCATTCTGGCCCAGAATGGCCATTCTGGCTCAGAATTCGATGGACATACTTTGGAACTATCCTTCAAACCATTTGGAACCGTTGAAAGTCACAAAACAACGTAAATATAGCCAGAAAACCGATGTCCCAGATTTGTCCCATCTGTATCCACTTTTGTCCCAGGCTGTATCCACGTTTTGGAAAGCGTTTTGGGACACTTAGAGACAATTTCGGCCGTAAACTTTGTCAAATGCCTCTCAGAATAATAATGAATCGATTTGAAGCGTTTCCAGACCAATTGAATTTGAAATTTGGGTTTTTTGGCCTTTTCGGCCATATTGGGCCCAGAATGGCCATTCTGGCTCAAAATTGATGGGCATACTTTTGAACTATCCCACAAACCATTTGGAACCGCTGAAGTCACAAAACAACGTAAATATAGCCAGAAACCGATGTCCCAGATTTGTCCCATCTGTATCCACTTTTGTCTCAGACTGTATCCACGTTTTGGAAAAGCGTTTTTGGGACACTTAGAGACAATATCTGGCCGTAAAACTTTGTCAAATGCCTCTCAGAATGATAATGAATCGATTTGAAGCGTTTCCAGACCAATTGGAGCAATTTGAAATTTGGGCAACGGATATATGCCCAGAATGGCCATTCTGGCTCAAAATTGATGGGCATACTTTTGAACTATCCTACAAACCATTTGGAACTGTTGGAAGTCACAAAACAACGTAAATATAGCCAGGAAACCGATGTCCCAGATTTGTCCCATCTGTATCCACTTTGTCCCAGACTGTATCCACGTTTTGGAAAGCGTTTTTGGGAGACTTAGAGACAATTTCGGCCGTAAACTTTGTCAAATGCCTCTCAGAATGATAATGAATCGATTTGAAGCGTTTCCAGACCACTGGAGCAATTTGAAATTTGGGCCTTTTTTAAGCCTTTTCGGCCATATTAGCCCAGAATGGCCATTCTGGCTCAAAATTGATGGGCATACTCCGGAACTATCCCACAAACCATTTGGAACCGGTGAAAGTCACAAAACAACGTAAATATAGCCAGAAAACCGATGTCCCAGATTTGTCCCAAATTTGTCCCATTGTATCCACTTTGTATCCACTTCCGCGGAATCATGAACTCCGCGTGCCGTCTATCCATGCGGTATTTCAGCCCTAATTCTTTATTATTGGGCTTAGAAAAGGGTCAGGTAACTGGGATTTGGGAAGGATCAATGATGAATTCAGATGGTACATCGAAAATGAATTCAACTGAAAATCTTGATCAATCGGTTATATTTCGAAGCTGTGGCCGTTTAGGTTTCCTGACACAAGCCACCTCGACTTTCAGTCGAGAATAAGTCGAGATTTCGTCGAGATTTGGTCGAGATTTCGTCGATAAATGTCGAGATTTCGTCGAGAAATTTCGAGGTGGCTTGTGTCAGGATACCTTCGTTTATCGCAATTTAAGTGGTTATGGACGAGACGTGCCGCGGCCAATGAATACAGTCACAGCTGAGATCATGGTACCGAATTATATCCCCACCAAATGACAGTAAACACTAGCAGTCGGATTGAACCCTCGTCTGGATTGAACGCTTTTATAGATTTTGAGTGCTCTGCTCCTTTATAAAATCAAATGTTGATTCTAAGCTAATTTGCACTGCCGTTTGGTACGGTGGTGGCCGTAAACTGCAACTCACAAGGTCGCTTAAACGAGCCTGGAAGGCATACAGTATTATTCAGAACTTTGAGCGAAGAAGCAAGTTAAGATAACTGATACCATGATCATGAAGTTACGAGAACTATAAGAGGAATAAAATGAACCTAAAAAATAAAATGCATGATATGTAAAGATACTCATAAAAACTGATGACATCAATTGAAAGGAGCCTTTTCGATCCAATTTCTAATGAAGTAATGAAAAAGTTAAAACGGGACACTATTAATAAGCATTCCCGTTATTCAACAATCAACAAATGAACCAATTACATTAACAAACTTACCAGCCTGGATTTAATCTAATCTACTCAATAACTGCAATCATATTACCTACGGCAGTATATCCAATTTCACAAATAGACACCAAATTCACCAGATTACCACACAGTCATAGACAAATTAATCATTAATCACAGTCTAATTTCTCGGGATTAAATAATTAATTAGCAATGAAATGCTACTTGCAGTGCTGTGCAGAGAGCCAAGAAGTATCAAATACCTATAACTTAAGAAGTAACAAAACAATGGTACCTTGGTAACACCTGTAACTTTAGACCGAGTGAATTTGCTATTTGGTCATTTCTTGGTGCTTATCAAATCTCTGCCAAAATTTCGTCTCAAACAATACTTCGGTATGATCATATTATGGGGCCATGGTTACACAAACATAAACATACCATGGTAACATTACGCAACAAAAGGGGTAGTAACACAGTTTGAAATGGAATCTACTATTCTGGAACGAATTTTAGATGTACTGAAATATGTTAAAATGTATAGATTTGACTTGCAAGTTGTTATAAAACGTTTTTTGAAAGAATTAAAACAAACCACAAATGATTTAATTTCAACGCAGAAGAGACAAATCTATATTGCAGAGTAGGAGGTGATTTCAATTGAATCAGTATTGTATGCAACGAATATCAAAAGTTGATTTATATTTCTACTTTTCTAATGAAATAATAACGGAATAAGGGAACCGAACGAGGAATATATAAAAATTCAAAATTTCAATGCACACATTAACGATTATAAAAGGCCAACCACGAACAATGAATTTCATATGATAAGATACGTATTGAATTTTTAAAATGATTAGGGAACCACAATTTAACTTAATGCACGCTAAAATATGGGGGAGAGGCCCTATTAAGAAATATCAAGTTAATCATCAGGTGAAATGATTTAAGTGTACGATTAGTTTCACTAATAGCTTAATAGCACTGTTGAATCATGAGTTCGATTAGTTTCATATATCCCGACTTTCAGACATAGAATAAACCAACGTATTCCCTACTCTTAAATTGACTACAATCATATGTTCTCACGATCCTTATTGAAAGTTGAAATATCGTAATAAACCTCTAAATGCTTTAAATATTCAAGAATAATTTCTTGTGAGAATTTTAAACCAATTCAAGGAATGGGGATCACATATAATTCATTTATTATATAAGACTTGAAGGAATTAATTTGGTGCACATTTCTCGACATTGAACTAAACTGTCTACCCACTTACACAGTGAAGCCCATACCTACCACCAAGTTAAATGATAGGAATAGGAAAGCGACGAGAATGTTGTCATGGTAACACAATGCACACACCACACTTCACACAATCACACACACTTCACAGACTTCACCTCCACATAAAGATATAACACACTCTACAGACCATGTTGACAGGGATGTGACAGGGGATACTTGATAGAGTTCGAGAAATAGGCAGTTCAACGTCATTAACTCACCATATTGTGCTATGATAATGACGTCATCTCAACCGCCTATTTCTCGTGTGCGGGGTTTAGATAGCTCTCGGCGTAATAACCGGGCAATATCGCGGAGATATTTGAATTTTGACAGCTAGCAAACTCTGTAGTCTTGCTGATAATTATAGACCATGGTACTAAATTTAATAAAACGTCTGCAGGTTAAAATTTGCACACTAAAATTTACTGTCCATTGTCACGACTATCAGTTATTAACGATTAAATTCGGTTTTTACAAGGATTATGCAACATGCTATATATTCAATATGATGCTCCATTGGCATTTGATCAAGGTCATAGCTTCTTAGTTTTGCAACGTCACAGCGCCATAATCACGAGTCGATTTAATAATCAATAATCAGCAGATAAAACTACTAAATACAAAGTTTAATATCGATAAGCTGACTGTTTGAAATAGAAGAAATTTCAAAAATTAAACTAAAGGTCAAAAATAGATAGAGACGGAAAAATTTAGTACAGAAAATTTTTGTTTCTTGAAGCCAGTAAATTCAGCAGAAAAATTATACGCTAGAGTGGAAAATCCCACCAGCTAGGGGAAACATGAACCAATAGTAAAGACTTGCTTGTAAATACCAGCTATTAGTTACGAGAAAGTAGTGATTACTGAGTAGTGACAGGTCAATTTGTTTGCTTCAAAGCCCCTGAAAACTGATCGGTGTTTATCGCAGTTAAACTGACCAAACTGATAGCTATAAAATGCTCTAAATACGTCGTGAAATGTTCATGAGATTTTCGGTAAGGAATAAGTTCAGAGAGTCACTATTGGTCAGATATTCAGATATCACGTGCAACAGAATAATATGTCAATCATGATATTTGGTGTGGTATTATTAACTGTACGACAAATTCTTGGAAATTCAGAATTCTTGGCGCTGTAACAAGTCAAAATACTAAGATAACATAAAACAATACTGCAATTCAAGATTTTGAATGTCGTTTTATTATACAGTTTCGTAAAGTAGTCCGTTTGACTCCAAATAAGATAAAAATCATTTAAAAACTTGTTAAACCACAACAAATATTACGATATTTTATGACGAGAATGGTACCAAAAATTCGAAAATACGAAACTTCAACTCCCAAAATCCAACAAAAAAGCCTCTCAAGAGCCAAACGTCTGACTAAATGCCAGACAACTATTTCCCAATGCGAAAGGTTTGTTAAATACCAAGAAAATCAGTAAGCAAGGCGGCGAACTTATTAACTTAAAGGTCAAAATCAGCAATAATGCGGTTTGATGTCACCACACCACCATTATAACCTCTGATAATGACGTCACAATGTGTTATTTGTGCGTGTCTTATTATCGTAGGGCGTGTGAGGGTCACACAATGCCACCTAGCAAGACAAATAGTGAGGCACTCAGCAAGCAGCCAAAGCATTGTCAATAATAACACACGCGGTGCCGTCACATTGTTTTAACATTCTGGGATGCAAAAATAAACATTAAAATATGCGATCCCTAGTCCTAAAATACTTCTAAAACCATAGCAAGGTAGATGTATTTTGGCTAAATTAATAAAGCCTTTTACTCTCCAGTTTGCATTTAAACATGTTTCACTGCATCCTCTCAACAAATATGACTTCATGTATCATCATCCATCTCCATTTTCCATTAGTTATGTCACACGGAATGCCGTGGCCCTTTTAAAAACGTGACTTCACTCTTTCAATGGACAGCAAGCGGTTTTTGCGGGGGTTGATACTTTACAAAAACATCGCACATTTCAATACTTAGATTATGTAAGAATATTATGTCTACGTAATTCATACCTCAAATTGATGTCATGAAAACCGAGCAATGACGCCATCAGTGCGTCATTTGTACGTAAATACGAGCAGCTGATGTCAAGAGCTAGGTATGTCGAGAACCATCAGAATAAACAGAATAAAACAATCATCTTTCATCTGACTATGCGTCAGGAGTTAGTGAGTAATTCCGATTTAAAGTAGCCTTAGTAACAAAACTATAGATAATTATTTTCGCTTTTGAAACCTCTTCGTCCGGGTTTACAATAATAGTGATTGGCGGATGCAGTATCATTAAGCGATACGATTTGTAACAAAGGCTTCTTCTTCGGTCTTCAGTTTATATTACTCACTGTATCACTACACAAATTCTAATCCTAATTATCAAAGTATTATATTATTACTATCGTGATCAAAGTTTATAATTAAAAAGACAAAAAGTTGCCATTCTTTAAAAGAAGAACAATAACCTGCGCCGGATGACCTCAGAATTAACAGTAGCAAGCAAATTCTATATTTAAAATGCACCGGCCCGTCACCCATTAGATTTGTGCAGGGATGGTGTCATGTCTCTAGATGACGTTTGACATTGTTCAAGCATGAACCATTAAATCACGAGTCATGAGCTAATAGCTTGAGGAAAGCACGTCAAAATACGGCAGACAGAAGCAGTGTCACAAGGAGATAAATTAGTCTGCCCTGAACAATGTCGGGACAAACTCTCTGCTTACGTTTTGTGACTTTTTGCTTGGCAGTGGAAACAAACAAAAGAAGTAAACAAAAGCAAACAACAAGTCAAGATTCTGTGAATTCTAACTTAAGAAGTTCTATTAATTATCTAATTATCATGATGATAGGCCCGCAACGAAATTATATACTTAAATTGTAGGTACCTATTCCAGAAGTCCAGAGATACTAAATAGTGCATTCTCGTGAAGCATTAAGCAATTTATTGATAGTGGCATCGTAAAATTATATAATAGCTTATCGTGAGGAATTCAGAAAATTATGAGCATAAGAAAGCTTGATCACATGACCAAAGTCATACCAATTTATATTTTCCATGCAAATGAGATAATTTTAGCCAAGTCATTTAGGTAAAACTTAGTCTCAAAGACCGGTACATGCGAAAAGTTATCGATTTTTTGAGTGAGCATGTCAACATAGTCCCACCATAAAGAACATAAAATATCCAACCTTTAAAAGCATGTTTCGAATAGAAAACTAATTTACGTTCGTTCATCTTAACGAATCGAGGAAGTAACCAAACTTGAGGAATTATTTAGTGCAAAAACGTCTTTGAAAGGTAAAGTAATATTGCGACCCTAATTAAAACGTTATATTACACTTTCCAGAACCGTCTAGTTAGTTGAAATAATCAGATAAATCATGCGTAAAATTAGAAAACAGCGATCACATTTTACTGCTTTATTATTAAAGTTTAAACACTGAAGCGAAAAATTATTTGCGATATCAAACCATGATACCTAGTTGAGATATACATCAGATTGTTGGAACGGACTCCTTCCCATCCACAGTCTCCATTAGTTTCATGGAGACCTATTACCTGGTGCATGAGTCTCCCTTCTGCACTGGGAGACTGACCAGGTATCTTGCAGGCCCGAGCCCAAGTTGGGTGTTGAAACGAGAAATTATTTACGATTTCAATTTATGTTATTTGACACATACCTAAATCACAGTGTTGGTACGGGGGGAGGGGAGGGCAGCTCACTTGTTAGTTGTTATAAAGTTATAAGGAGGTGTCCTCCCAAGGAAGATACATATCAGTTCGACGAGATAACCACAACTGATCTTCCTTTGAATCATATCCAAGAGCTGAGCAGTAATTCAAAACAAACGGAAAATCCAGACACAAATATAAGACGTACATGTGCCTAGCGATATATAATCAATCATCTGAGGGCACTATGTAGGAGTAGCTATGAGGAAAGCGCTCAAAACAGAGCACTGTTTTTAAACGCTGCCATGCTACATGTACACTGCTACAGTCCCTACATTGCAAAACACTAGATGTGTGGGGTGATTCACTCAAAACGTTAAAAGCCAATTCCTGGTCACGTGTAGCAGCATTAGCACCAGCTCGTGCAGAGACAGAGTAAAACACACATTTTCCTCTCGGTAGAAGAAGGTTCTAGACCCTCCTCCTCCGCCTCCAAGTCCATCTCCCTCCTCCCCCATCTGCACCACACATACGCAGCTCTGAGTGGGAGGCTGGATGCTGTGTGTTTTAACATGTTTTAAAGAGATTGCGTGTGTCGCGAGACAGTCAGTGGAGCTGGGAATGTGTGAGAGTATCTGGCAATAATTGGAAAATATAATATGCAAAGGAAGGGGCACCGTATTTCGTCATCATTTTAATTTAGGAAGTAAGTAATCAATAAAGGTTGTTACTTTCAAAGGGGCCTGATTGAAGGATTGTCAACTTGTTCCCTTTGAGATTGCCTACATGTTAATCTGTAAATATGTAAATAAAAATGGTTGCTTATCAAGCTCTTCATGTGTGTTATAACTGTATATAAATTTTAACTGTTAAATGCAACAGAATAAATAATAAAAAAATACCATGATAGGTAGCTGCTTAAAAACTTTTACAGTATTATATTCACTGTTATCTCGGGCTAAGGCCCAAGTAACTTAGTACCTGATGCAATATATTGCCAATACCTATTTTAAAACAAAAGAACCATCGCAAAATGGGGCAAAATACATGTCAGTTTAGAATTCTTTTATGTGTACAGTAGAAAGGTATAGGTCTTCTTACATGATAGTATCATGGTGTCTGAACCTAGTTTACCTGTTGTGGAGTCATCAGAATACTCTGGATCTGACTCCAAGAAATCTGAATCTGAGCTGCTCATATCTATGATAATCACAAATAATTAGGTTCTATCAGGCAGAATCAATAATTGGTATCGAATAGATTCATCTTTCCATAAAATGGTATCATTGAATTGAATTGAATTGACCACCATTTTTTCAAATTATATAAACAGGAACTATCATGCTTCAGTTAAGATGTTATCAAGTTGTTATCAAGGTTATATGAATCAAGTTGATTTAAGAGCTTACAAATGATTAACACTAGAAATAGAGCTCATTCCCAGGATCAAGGAGTGTCTAACTGGATTAAGGATTGAAGAGTGTTTCTCAGGATCAAAAAGAGCTTCTCAGGGTCATGGAGATTGGAGTGTCATGCCCTGGGTTAATATACGTGATTTCCAGGATAAAAGAAACTGTCTCAGGATCATAGAGTTTTCCCTAGGATCAGGGAGACTCTCTCAGCATCAAGGAGAATCTCTCAGGCTCATCAAGGAGACTTTCTCAGGATCCCTGGGATCAAGGAGACTCTTCTCAGGATCCTTGAGTCTTCCCTAGGATCATGGAGATTGGATACTCTCCAAGGATCATGAATACTCACTCAGTATCCTTGAGTCTTCCCTAGGATCATGGAGTCACTTCCAGGATCATGGAGTCTTTCCCAGGATCAAAGAAACTCTATCAGGATCAAGGAGACTCTCTCAGGATCAGGGAGAATCTCTCAGGGTCAGGGAGAATCTCTCAGGGTCAGGGAGAATCTCTCAGGATCAGGGAGAATCTCTCAGGATCAAAGAGACTCTCACAGGATAAAAGAGCTTTCACAAGGATCAGGGAGACTATCTCAGCATCAAGGAGAATCTCTCAGGCTCATCAAAGAGACTCTCTCAGGATCCTTGTGTCTTCCCTAGGATCAAGGAGACTCTTTGCATGATCCGTGATGTTTCCCTAGGATCATGGATACTCTCTCAAGATCATTGAGTCTTCCCTGGGATCATGGAGACTCCCCCAGAAAATGAAGACTCTCCCAGGATCAAGGAGACTCTCTGTGATGAAGGCAGGCAGCCTGGATGAAGAGTCTGTCCCAAGATAGAGGAGTCTTCACTGCAGGTTCAAGGATTCTTTTCCAGTGTCAAGAATTGCATCCCAGGATAGATGAGCGTATCCCATGAATATCAAAGAGGTTATCCCAATCCAGGATTAAGGAGAATTCAATCCTAGGAAAAAGGAAACAGGCCTAGGATGAAGGAGTGTATCCTGGGATAAATGAGTCTTTCAGATGAAGGAGTCATTCAGATGAAGGAGGGAAGGAGTCTTCCCAGGATCAAAGAGTATTTCCCAGGATCATGGAGTCTTTCCCAGGATCAATGAATCTCTCCCAGACTCAAATCTGGGGTTTGTTGAGAAACACATGGATCAAGGAGACACTCTCAGGATCATGGAGACTCTCTCAGGATCAAGGAGACTCTAATTCGGACCAACTAGACTCTCTCAGGAGTCATGACCAAGGAGACTCTCTCAGGACCAAGGAGACTCTCTCAGGATCATAGAGTCTTCCCTAGGATCAGGGAATGTATGTTGGTAAGTTTTAGAGTTCAGCTATTTAAAGGTAACCAAACACATGCAGACATCATAATATTAAAACTGACCAAACTTGTGTAATCTTTGGCAAATCAACAACTGATATCAAACAAGAAATATCTTATTTAATTGATTATATGTACCAATTTGCACGATTAATATTTGCTGAAAATAACAGGCTTAAAATTGAAATAAAATCGCCAAAATTATTAGAAATAAAGTTCTATATTATAAAATATTATGATATTTCACAAAATTATTAGAATTTTTGCTTCATAATATGGCGAATGGCGATGGTGGACGATACAGTGCGCGGCGCTATTGGAATTCGAATCGCGAATTATGTCGCGTCGAATTATTGTACGGGCGCGCGCGACTGCCAAATTTTTCCTAAGCCCTTCCCCTAACCAGGGGCGCCGCGCCGCGCACTCCGTGCGCGTAACCAGGGTCCTGGTTAGGGCAACCTAAGCCCGCATAGGTGTGACAGGTGTGTGTACGCGCCGCGCGCTTCCCTGTGCTGGGGAAGCGCGCCGGGCCGCGCGAGCCACACGCCCACACAGGGATATACGTGTACGTGTTTAGCAAGCCGATTGCTAAACACGTATATCCCTGTCTGCGTTGCGCGGCGCGCTTCCTCAGAACAGGTCCCGTAGGGTAGCGCGGCGCGCGTAAACACACCTATGCGGTCTTAGCTTAGGAAGCAAGCCGAATTTCCTTCTTAAGCCCGCTTGCCAAGCGGTGCCTGGCCCCCTCGCGCCCCTTCCTATTTGAATTAAAAAGAAAACTTTCTTCAAGACATCAATCTGCAAGACTTTTCTCCAACTCCGTACTTGAACTCCAACATGATCCTTTTAGGTGATGCAATGTAAAGAGCTGCAGGATCCAAATGAGTCATTATTGTTTAAAATTGTCAGTTAGAAAAGAAAGGCACCTACATCCTTCCGTGTCGATCGAATGAATTGATCAAATAAAAATGCACAAAATCGCTTGAGCTTGCTTTTTTGCGTGGATGTCTTTGTAAAAGAAAATTATATTTTTCTAATTCTGACTTTGGATTGGGGGTGCCTTGTGAAGGTATGTGATTGTAGTGAAGGATTCAGATTGCCGGATTTTATTCTATTTTGGACACCTTGGAAATAAGGTGTGGAAACGAAGGATGAAGTTTAGTAGCTAATTTTATAGAATGAATCGTGTTATTTATTAGTAAAATTGTTATAAAAGATAAAATTGTTATATTATTATTATTAAAAGTGTATTGTGCACGTTTTTCATTTGATCAGTCCATTTGATTGATGCGGAACGATGAAATCACTAAATATTTCATTGTTGAATTTGATTGTCATGGTTTGAAAAGTGTTTGAAGTGATTGATCATTTCAGTGAAACACAAAAATTATCAAATATGAAATCAAACCCATACACTTTGCACCGCTATTCAACTGTCAGTTTCGAGATAAGATATCTCTTCTTCAGGAACTCCACAAAGTGTGACACAACATTCTGAGATTATGATGGTTTGAAAAGGATTAGAAATAGTAAAACACCAAAAGTAGTCCCTTGAATTTGTGGACAAATTTATTCGTCATTTAAATCTCCCAATCTTGATTGTATCAAAACTCTTCATTAATGGATATGTAACATCATAGCTTCTTCGCATGGGAAACCAACAAAACAAAGGAGCAGTCCTTCCTGACTTACATTTAAAGACTGTGCTCATTGGTCCAGGGGGTGCAGGGAAATCATCAATTTTCAGTAGGATAACTGCCAATCAGGTTGGTACATGATCAGGAAATATTATATATTATGAAATTTCTATCTTTATTTGAATCATTAAGGTAACTTTATTCAAGACATCAATCTGCAATTATTATCCAAAATTACTATCATTTCTTATTTGGTACTTACTGTCAGTTTAGTAATCCTTGCCCATAATGCTTTTTACTATCATTATTCACATCATATTTAATAAAACTGCTGTCTTTCATTGAAAGTAACAATTATGATTCAAGCCAAATAACTACTCCACAATATCAACTGACAGTTTCAATTCATAACTTTAAGATTGACTTTATGAAAAGCTATGAATCATCAGATAATAATTTTCTTCAGTTCAGTTATTTCTACAATCAAACAACATCTGTGAAAATTGGTAATGTTGTTAAAAAGATAAATGTTCCAGCAGAGTGCTTAGTTTCTCTTTCTTTGTGGGATCTTCAGGTTTTCTATTGCCAGAATACCTTGCCTTAAAATCAAATCTTATATTTTAGATCTACAAAAACAGTACAGATCATCTTCAAAGCTGATCTCTATATCTCCATCAAGAATTTCTGAGTTATCAATATAGTGCTGAACTTTGGCATGTTGAAAATTTCAACCCCTCTCAGGTTTCAAGGCGGTAAATTTCAGCAGCATATAAATAGGTTTTCTAAAATGACAGACAAGTTGTGGTAAATGTCAAATGGATCCTTTGGAGAAAGTAACCATGGTTATAGTTATTGATAATGTTATTGGATTTAGTATAGTGTTATTAGACTTAGAGTTCAAGGATAATTGACCCCTTATATTAAGGTATCGTCCAGGGTTATGGATAAAATAAGGGTTATAGTTGAGTTATCAAATTACAATTAGGTGTGGGGTCCTTTCTCCAGAGGGACTTTCTCCAGAGGGTTCATCTTACCACAAGTAACATCCTTTGTAGAAACATGCTCCCTCATTTTTCAAATTTCTCTTTGGTAATTTTTCAAATTGTCTTACCAGTCCATGCACAGCTATTGAAATCCCCTTGATGGCAATACTGATTTATAATTTATATTAGGTAGGTACTCCCGAAATTTTCATTGGGTCAATTTTCAGTCAATTTTGTACCTATATTCATAAATCTTCCAGGTAATGATGACATGGACCTCAGAAAAAGCTACTATAAAGATGTTGATGCTGCTATAGTAGTGGTGAACATAAAGGACATAGAGAATATATTTGAGGTTGTATGAGAAATTAACTCAGTGATAATGCCATAGTTCCATATCTTTGTCACCTTATCAAGTTATTAAGTGCACTGTTGATAAAAGACTATTTTACCAGGCAGTTTCATTGAAGGAAGCTTTGATCGACCTTACAGAAACTAAATCTCAGTTTGCAACATTTGAAGCAGTAAATGATTGTAACTCAACCTCTGACAGTGAAATCATATCCTCAAATATAGTCAGTGAACATCAGAATTACAAATGGGTAATGTTATTGTGTTTAAAAATGCTGACTGCCCCCAAAAGAATGAAAACTACCATTGTAACTAACATTCCTGTCTGCATTGAAACTTTAAAACTATGTCTTTCATTGCTTAATTTGTCAAGTCTAATCATGGCATTCATAATTTTTTTTCTTCTCTCTTTAAGGATACTGATAAAAGATAAAACAGTAAGAATTAAACCATTTGCAGGAATTTAATTAACACTAATCAAATGAACATCGAGTAAAATTAGAAATTCATTATTCTTTTACAGGCAATTGATGATAATTGCACCGGGAAAAATTCAAGGCAAAATGGTTTCTCGGTTCAAAAGCTAACAAATCTACCAACCCTTCTACTGGGTGAGTTGAAAACTAAATTGAAAAATGCAATATATTATGGCACTAGTTAAAAAAGTTCGCACATAATTGCAACTCATTAATAATGAACTGTTTCTGGTGAAAATTGAAAAAGTCGATTGCGCCTGTAAAGAATGAAACCCTTGTCTGTCTTCATAAACTGTTACATCCCTGTTCTAATGTCCAACAGCTTGAGGAGGTGCTGAATTCGTTCCCATCCACAGAAATCAGTAGCCCTGGCGGCTGAGACCTCCTAGCTGGAGGTCCTGTGCTGGGGTTTCTGTTTGGATCTCTTGTATTCCATCCCCCGTTTAGTAGTTATGTCCAACAGGGTCTAAAGTTGACGAGTTAGAAATGGACGAGGACCAGGATGAGTTTCACCCCAATGTGGCTGAACTGTCTCGTGTTTCGGAGGAAGCTCACTGTACAGGTAGCTCATACAAGTAGCCTTAATTGCAGGCGGTTTTTGACCTGGGGGACGGTATCACAGAGAAAATTTGTTGTAAATGTCATACATAAATTGCAAGAATAAGTTCAAAACTGTTTAATGCCAATGATTCACTGTTGCATCCACGCTTCACTTTCTCACAATTCGTGAAAAACTCAGAATAACTCACGAAATGATCTTTATCTTTCATCAGATTTCATTTGCCAACACTTTTACACCCAGCAGCTATCCATATCATTCTGTTACATCATGAGATGCCTCAGGAGTAATGTGAAAAATGTCCATATTGTATGTAATGATAAATTGACGAAAAATACTAATGAGTATAAAGTAACCTATAAAATTATTCCAATGTAGATATTTTTCAATTGCGCAGAACACAAGGTCGCAAATATGCTATTTAATTTGTTAAAGTTTGAAACGAAACCAAACTCGTTGCCCTTGACGCTTGGTTATGTTAATTGGAGTTTCAATACATCAGTGGAAAGTTTATAGAAAAAGGCATAATGAATTAGGTAATAACGTTTGTATTAACATGTTAAGAATAAACACCTACCATCTGGATATTGGTTGCTTACTTACGTTTAGGCGTTAGCTCCAGAGACACCAACACTTGGTCAGTTATGGTGTCAAGTGCTCCAAACATGAAACTGGTTGATGGGTATCTGAACTTAGTTCTACATCCATCTAGTGGAATGTCTGTGTATTGAAGACTTCCTAGCATCACCCCATCACAGGCTACATTGACTGAAGTTTCCGTTTTCGTTATTTTCCACACTTCTCCGCCACTGTTTGGCAGCCCTCCCTCTGGAGTCAAAGAATTCTTGTTGGTGGATGAACATTTCAATTCAAGAATCTGTGGATCTGATATTCTTATATATAGTGATGCGTCGTGAAATCTGGAAGCTTTCCCATCAGCACTTTGAAAGCGGATTGCTATAACATTTTTTCCTTCGGGACCTGACGGCACGTCAGAAATTGGGTCCGTCACACGTAATTCAATGACTGTGTCAAATGGTATAGAGCTAGTTAGTGCTGTTTTTGGAACCCAAACTGAAAGGTAAGATAATTATGCCATATTATATCTTTTTATCCTCGACCATTCAGTAATTTGCTGTATTGGGTCACTAATGACCCGATCATTCAGCGGAATCATTAGGCGGTACATGTGGTGAGCACGACCCAAGGGCAAAGGGCTCTGGGCCATCAGTGGAAAGGACACTGGTGACCACTGAACGTATATTGCAATGTACATGGTCGAGGTGAATCGGAGACTTCCGGTAAGCTGGATAATGGACGAGGCCTGCCTTGTCCATGATCGAAGGTTTCTGGTGGGGTTCATCTGATTCCATGATCTTAGCAGTAACCGTCGATAATGAATGCTGCATGCCTCGTCCATTATCCTCTTTGGGGCCCTGTATTCCCATGCATTAGAAACGAGTGAAATTGGGTCAAAATAACTCTAAAGAAAGAGAGAGGTACCTATTTATCTAAATATTCACCAGTTAAATTGCTATTTTCACAGGATTTTGTACCTGTTAGTGTTTGTTATCAAACTATTGAAACAAGCATAGATCATAATAGATTACAGTCGGCGCAATAAGTATTGGCCGAGTGAATTGGACAAAGGCACGTTACGAAATGTATTTTGAAATTGATTTGAAAAGCGAAGGGGTTTTAAATGGGGGAGGGGGAAGATAGGTGGAAGGGGGACTGTCCGAAGGCAGAGCGGCCTTAAGGCCGGTGGCATCAGGGGGTCTGAGGCGCAGCCACTGCGGGGAAAGGGTGGAGCCCCTAAAAAACGTAGTCTGTGGCCTTAAATTGTGGGTGACAAAGTAATCGGCCAATACTTGTTATGGCGAATTTAAACACTTTATTGATGAAAAGTGAAGGGGTTCTAAGAGGTGAGGGGGAGATATTGGGAAGGGGGACTGCTTGAAGGGCAGAGCGGCCTTCAGGCTGGTGGCATCAGGCTGTTTTTGACCTGAAATTAAGGTTGAAAAAGTAGTCGGCCAATACTTATTGTGTCAACTTAAGTCGTTGAGTTACAAATTATAAAGATCTAAACCTTGAGCAGTGTTATACACTGAAGCAGAAGCAGAAATCCATAAAATTCGGAGAGCCAACATTGCATGAAATCTCCCCGCCCGATCTCGCTGACAATGAAGAAGAGCGGGTTGAGAAATGGGCTTAGTCAAGCAGTGGAAGGCTTACTACCTTCTTCGGTAAGAATATGGCAATTAGAGGAGGGAGAGGAGGAGCCCTTTAAAACACGGCATCAGTATTCCACTTTACTTGTCTACCCAGGATTGTTTGAGTAATTATAGAACGAAGTATTCTCTGTTTACGAGGGTGTAGTATACTAGGGAAAATATTTATTTTGTTGGAAATCCTATGTCAATTAATGTAAAACATCATTTAGTTTTGATGCTTGCCGGTTGGTGGGTGTCAACAATAGGGACCACAGCTGATGTAATCGATGCTCTAGAGCATTATTGATAATCATGCAAATGACTTCATAAAATAGCGTATAGTACAAGATCAAAAGCACACGACAGTGATTGTGGGTGTTGCCGGAACCTCTGTACCTGCTTTCCTTACTTCGTGGAGGCAATGAAAAGCGGTGGTGGCTCAGGGTATTAGCCATTGCTTGCCTCACGCTGCATGAACACAACGGGGGTGGTTGAGAATGGGGTCATTTCTCAATCCCTCAAGGGTATGTGCGAAGTTTGAATAGCACCATGATCTGCTAGCATGGATTATTCTTAAAGCTTGAAAAGCTATAGCACCATGATCTGCTAGCATGGATTATTCTTCAAGCTTGAATAGTACCATGATCTGCTAGCATAGATAATTCTTCAAGCTTGAATAGTACCATGATCTGCTAGCATGGATAATTCTTCAAGCTTGAATAATAGTACCATGATCTGCTAGCATGGATAATTCTTCAAGCTGCTTCAAGAGACGATGTTTAAGATGAGTCGAAATTTTGGCTAGTATTTTCTGGTAAATTCAGATTTCTCTCTGTGACTTGAAGCTATTTAGAGGGAATCAGAATTTACCGGAAATGGATGATATTAAATGGGCTGATTAAAAAGGAAATTAAGATAAGATATCTGAGGTAGGGAGTGTACTTTAGGAGACTGATGTTCGGAGACTGAGGTTCACGCATCACATTACCCTCGTAATCCTGCCTCGAAATCCTGCCTCGAAATCCTTGTAATTTACAAAATTGCTACGATAGAAATTAGAAAATTGTTAATATCATTCAAAGCAGCAGAAAGCTGCTGGATAATTTATGGAAATGGAATGATAAGAATAATCACTCTGCTGTATGATCGGATAACTGATAACTCTATAAAGCGAATCTGAACAACGGCACTGTTTATTTTATAATCATAATCATAGACGTATTAGCTTACCAATTGGTCCATTTGGCATCTACCAATCAACACACAAATTGACCGTAAACTCGCACGCTGATAGGTCACTGTCATGATAACTTTGGGGATCCTACGGGAAAGCTGATACGGCACCGATATAATTTTTCTTCTGAATGAATTGAAGTATTGTAGAGGGAATCGTTCCCAACTCCGTCAAGGAACACAAGTTCAGCTTTCAGAGATATTATTGTTAAAATGGGTGATGGCCTGGAAAATACTGCCATACTCATGAAAGCCTATAGATCATGTCATCAGTGGAGAAATTTCATGATATAAATCATGATTTCCTTGCTGGGTCTCATTAAGGACCTTCAATAACACAATAGCACATTATTCTTTGACGATCGACAGTCGTTAAGGCACCACTATATTATCTGAGTATCTGCACAATGCTGACTGGTACCATAAAACACGTCTTCAGAAATAATATTCAAAAACCTTAAAATTTGTTAGCAATTTCATATCTGGGGTAAGGATTTTCTTTTGCATTGGAAGAAGAAGTTTAACTGGTTTGTGAAGTTTAGCCAGCTGCGATGCATATTGTTTACGCGTAAAATCTTTTAAAGCCTCATTGATGAGCAGAAGAGCAGACGAGCCCGACAGATATCCAGCCTTGCACCACCTTCTCCTACCTCAATGCCTCCTATATAAAACAAACGCTACCTATCCTGTGTGTTTTACTGTTAACATGAGTTGGAAGTGAACGGCTATGCTACAGCTTTAATAGCAATCGAAGACTATATAGCTAAACACGTCTATTGAATGGGAAGGAGGGACAGCTAAGAAGATTCAGCTAAATAGTCCGAATCGAGTACTTTATAGCTAAACCAAAATTCGGCTATTTTGATCAGTTTAGCTGTAAAGTCCCTTAGCTATTAATTCTATTTCCTATCTTTAGAAATCATCATGAAAATAATGAAACGATTTTTATGAATAAATCATACTTCGCCGAAGTTAATCTATTATTTTCTCTGTGTCTAGTCAACTCTCAACCACGTCTAGATAAATGATGCGCTACTTTTTTTAAATATTGTAAATGAATACCTTTGACAGGGAACAGAGCTTAATAGAAGGTATGTTAAAAGCCATCTTACCTATTGGAGGGAGTTTAATGTTGTCTATCTTGAAGCTCCTGCTTGCTTTATCGCTGACACCAAATTTAAAATATTTCGATTTGTACGACCAAAATGGAAAGCAATAATCACGTAGTTCGTTACTATCTCTCCTTTTTCCGATGTCTTCATATGAGAGCATCTTGAACTGACCACCGTTGCATTTGATGTTCAGGTACGTCTCAGTCTTTCTAAAAGTCCAGACACTATTTTCCGGCTGGCAATTTTCTAATGTTTCTCCACCCGCCCACCATGATTTCCGGTTTTCGCCACACTGTACTCTATACTCAAGGCCCTTTTGAGAGGAGTATTTCAGATGAATAGCTGCCAGGCAAGGTGTATCTTTCTCAATATCTGTTGTTTGAAATCTGACTCTTAACTGCTTAAACTCAGTATCGTCATGATTCATGGGGGTTAATTCTGCTCTCACAGTCAGGGTGAATGCGTCGGTATCCAAGGGTATTATGACATCAGTTTCAGCCTTTTCCTGCCACCCTGGATAATTGAGAGGTCATTGGCATCGAGATATGGGTTTAAATTAGAATTTATAAATGATTGAACGACCACTTATTTCAACTTCATTGCAGTTGTGAGTTTTATTGATGAGAGTGATGAACATTTGAGGCGTCAGAATTATCAGTTTTTGATTAATGATCAATGATCCATATCGTGGATCATACTATCCACATAAGTAGATAGTCTTTGTCTAGGAAGTCTGGTATTCTAAACAGCCTTGCCATATAGCACATATCATTATAAGTTCATACCAATTATTGGCAATGAATTCGAACGATCTATATATACTGGGAGTTGGGACTTACCATTGTTGACGTCTCCATAAGAAAATCCTCGACAAGAAAAGACCCAAATCATCAATACCAGCATCTACTTAGTAGTATGCTGAGGAGTAAAGCATCAAATCGATTTTATTACCCTTTCATTCTCCATTCACGAACAGTAAGAAATATCTCAAACTAAGCTTCCAAAACATAATCAATTAAATTTAATGTGAAAATTTAAGCATTAAAAGATTAAAGATCAGCTCCTTCATAATGCGCAAAATTATTTTTCAAGGAAGAATTATTAATTTGATTTTGATCGAATCCAAATGCACGGTGCAAAATACAGGAATACAGCATCGCACACTGACTTTGCCATGACCATTCTTTTGAAATTTAATGCCCTAATTACTCATTTTACGTAGTTTACAAGTGTGTAACTAGCTTACACATTTGTAACTCGCTACTGGACTGGAACACAGGTGGTCTATCACAGATGGTCTATATAGCTCGGATTTCCAGCAAGAACCTACAAGAGGTACAAGAGGTAGGTAGGTACATTAAATATGTTAACATAGTGCATGTTGGATAAGAGCAGGTTACTATTTTCAACACGTTATTGTTCACGTGAGCGAGTTGTAAATTTGTAATACTTCATTTTAAATTCCAAGAATATCGTCGTTCACCGCCAAAACCGTTGGACGATTAGTCTTGTAACCCCCCGCGGAATTGTATGTTTACTTAGCGTGTATTAGCAATCCGCCGGTTACGTCATCTTTTATAACACGCGGCAGTGTTTGGTGACGTCACATGGCTGGCGGATTACCACGCGAAGTATGATCATGAGTCGGAAATGAGAGCAAATGGAATGCCTTCATACTATCTTGCGGGGAGTTAATTGTCAAACTGTCCACCGTTTGTGGTGGTCATGGAATATAAGAGAGCCTGGAAGTGGATCAAGGTCCACGTCATCTTTTATAGCGCGTGGCAGTGCTTGGTGACGTCACATGGCTGGCGGATTACTACGCTTCAGGTACTATCCCTGGAGAGGGATTAAAATGCGGTGTTCTGAGCAGACAAGGTCTGCAAGGTTAAGAGAGAAGGTGGTACGCTGTGCGAGAGGGTGCAGTGAGATGCCGTGTATTATGATTTAACAAAGGTGGTCGGATCTATTGACTATGATTGCCCTATTATTATACGCTTTCTTGGTCAACTGATATGTGAATTGTGAGACGAACTGATAATGGGATGAAGTAAATCTTATCAAAGATCAGCAATCTATAATTATCTAATTACCCTACGAATATGATGCCTAATTAGCCATGAAGCTGTCAAATGAGCGACAGGTAATGGAGTTGCACAGGATTTACTCTTCATCTGATCAAGACCAATTAAAGATCTAAAAATGCTCTGATTTGGGGCAAAAAGCAATAAACATGTTAGAGTGCCTCCAGCTCAAATTTTTAAGGCCATTACGAGAACTTCAAATGACAAATATGTATCGAGCCCCCCAGATGAAAGAGTTTACAAGGAGAAAATAATCGATAAGAAGCGTTTACTGGAATCGTATGCCATCTCAATTTAGTGATATCCAATACTCCGTAGTAGGCACAAAATATGCCAGAAAAATGAGACTAACGGTTGGTCAGTTAGTTAATCGACAGCTGTTTATGTTGCAATTACCTTTGCGTCATTCTGACATTAGCTTTCTGCCTCTTTAAAATACATTATGTCACTATGTTTATGTCATGTGTCATGAAAAGGGTTCAAGTTCCCTCGTGCAATTACATTTGACAGTTCATCATAGTTTGTGTGCTATGTGACTGTTGAATGTAAGATGGGTGATTAAAAAAGGTGGTCACCAAGCAAAATACAAAATTACTGGAGAAAATACCAGCGTTCGGAACTTTTTCGAGTCGAATGGACCTTTTGACATTCCTTTCAAACCAAGCGATTATGAAATAATTCAGAAATCGTTTACAGGTTGGGTGCCAGTGTCAGCCAAGAACAACGACAGATCAATCGACCTAGCGTTCACTTCCTTCATTCGCTACCTTGTTGGAAGGAAACTACAGATGGAACAGGTAGTTCCATATTTCTCACTTCACATTGACACCACAAACTCACCTTGACACCACCCACTTCACCTTGACACCTCACACTTCACCTTGACATCACTCACTTCACCTTGACACCACTCACTTCACCTTGACACCTCACACTTCACCTTGACATCACTCACTTCACCTTGACACCACTCACTTCACCTTGACACACACACTCACCTTGACACCACTCACTTCACCTTGACACTACACTCTTCGCCTTGACATCACTCACTTCACCTTGACACCACGCACTTCACCTTGACACTACACTCTTCGCCTTGACATCACTCACTTCACCTTGACACTACACTCTTCGCCTTGACACCACTCACTTCACCATGACACCACTCACTTCACCTTGACACCACTCACTTCACCTTGACACCACACACTTACCTTGACACCACTCACTTCACCGCATTCCCCCCTCCACCTTGACATCACTCTACCTTGACACCACGCACTTCACCTTGACACACACACTCACCTTGACACCACTCACTTCACCTTGACACCACACACTCACCTTGACACCACTCACTTCACCTTGACACCACACACTCACCTTGACACCAGATACTTCACCTTGACACCGAATACTTCACCTTGGCACCACACACTTCACATTGACACCACTCGTAAGTTTAACCCTGCAGTCTGCAGGTGTTATCAAGGGACTGAGTATGATGAAACCGGTGATGCCCCTTTTCGTGCCCCCTCAAACAGCTGCAACGAGATTACGACCTCGCGTAGAAGAGAGTAAACCTGTCGGTACTAACATGTAACTGTACTGATAACCACTGCCATTGTCCTGGGTACTAACATGCAAAGGGGCCATTTTGTCCATTAACCATGCTGATTTGAAATTCATATTAGTATTTGGAAGATTGCTATGCTATTCAAAAGGGCCATTTTGATCATTATCATTAGTGTTTGAAAATCGCTTGTGACATTTGCTTGTGCTAACCAATTATAGGTCCGCTAATCAGCTATGAACCCTCTTACATAATATTTGGCTGACAGAACTTCGAACGGGCATTAGTCCTTGCAATGTTATATTCTAGTGCAGGTCTAATTTAGGTACTGCAATAACCTACAAGAAATGTATGTGTCAGCTTGTAACAAAATATACGACAGCGTTATAGTTGGAAACAAATAAATGAATAAATTATTCTAATTTAGCACATAATAGTTGGAAAACAAATGCACAATATTGACTATTGATAGAGGAACTGGTTTGAATCAGGAGGGGGTGTCAAATCAGTAATATAATAATAGCGAGCGATAATATGATCTATTCTTTACTTTTCTCGGTTGAAACAGCTGTTTTTTGTCAAAGTTTCTGTCTTTGTTTGCACTATCAGGAGTATAAAAGAGTTGACGTTTCAAACTAATAAACTGTGTTATGATCATGAAGTAATGTGAAGTTTACATTTAGTTCCAGTTCATTTCTAAAGAACAACAGCTGTTAAATGTCTTCCAATTGAGTCAGTATTGAGTGATACAGTCAGTGAAGTTATGCTTCGCATCGTTGGTTTCATTCTGTTTTTGTTCAGGAGTCAGTGGATACAGAGTACCTGATAATAAGAAAGCTGATAGGAAAAGTTCGTAGAGGATACAGAGATTGGAATGCAGCGAACAGGTAATATTTTTAGATTCTCTGCTATTTTAATGGCAGTTTGTAAAAGACATTGCGTCGGCCGGGAATCGAACCCGGGCCTCCCGCGTGGCAGGCGAGAATTGTACCACTCAACCACCGACGCTGTTGTGAGAGTAACGAAAATACTATCTATTATTGTAACCTCATACTGTATTTTACGCAAACAAAACCACGAGCAACCCTGAATAGAATTATGAAAATCAAAACTACTGCTGCATCATCTTTATCCTTATAAATGGTCCGGTAAGTCGGTAATCTTAAATTCTAAGTCCAATTACCGCTTGCAATCGCCGCGTTGCCACGATTGTGTTGGCTGTTGCCACGTCTGTGTGTAATGCACCATTATACTGATGACTGCGGAAAGATGGATTTGTTCATGCTGGTATAACTGTTTTTGAAATAGCCAAATAATTAACTAATTCAGTTCGGCAAGTTTGAAACCTATATCCAGAATTGTGTCTAACTTATAGGTCCTAATTGTACTTTCGTTACCTTTTCAAATTATGTCCTAGATAATCTTTTCCTAGCACTTTCAACTTGCACTTTTGTTTGTTCACCTACTTTTCGATAGTTGGCCTACGCTGCCGCTTTTTCAAAACAGGGGGTAACTCCAAAAAATCGAAAATCACAAATTTGGTATCATCGTGATCAGCTCACTGAGCTGCATAAGATAAAATAATTCTCGTATCATAATTTTACTGTTTCAGTTTCACTTTAGGGGGTAATTCCACCTATCTGGGAGATTTTTCTGCATTTTCTACACCAATTGTCTCAGAAAATGAAGTAACTCCACAGTTACCCCCTTTTTCTGAGAGAAATGGAGTTACCCCCTGATCAGATTTCATTATTTTGGGGATGATAGTACAGTTACCTCTTTCTTGAGCTAACATGACAACAAATATTCATCATACTGGGGGTAAATCCAAAACAAACACACAAAACCATTTCACATCCTACTTTAAGTTTAATTGAAAATGTGGATTTACCCCCAGATATCTAGATCTTCAGTCACTTTTCTCTCAAGAAAGGAGGTAAGTGTATGCTTTTCTGAGAATAGAGGGTAAGTCCAAGGTGCAAATTAAAATTTAGCAGAAATTTTTACGAAAATTCATTTTTAATGATATTTGTGTTCATCTTATCAAGTTGAAATTGGTACTAAAATTTAAGTCTAAGTTTCAGCTAGCATTGTTCCTAAAATTAAAGAAAATTTGGTGGAATTAAAAGGTCTTAAAAATTACAAACACAAAAGTTGTAATATCTCAAAAACATGTCGATGGCGCTTACCCCCTCTTTTGAAAAAGCGGCAGTACGAGCGTATAATAGATCGCGTATTAGATTATTTACAAACATTTACGTCACATCGATTAGAACTCAATATTTTTTTGGCACTGACACACTAATTTTAAACGTATTTGTGACGCGCGACGACAAATTAATGATAAAATGACTTTGCCTCTCAAATTTTGTGTCCGTTTTAACTGGCGCGCGTAGCGCGCACAATGTGTGCGTGTTGATGGCGCGCCGCGCACACGTGTCTTAGTAGACCGTGTTGAGTGATTCACTGTGTCCTGCAAATTGAGCCACGTTTTAATAACCGTATACCGTTATAAATACTATTCTCCCTGATTTAACAGTCTAGCAAACATTCCCTGTTGTTTCAATGATTTTAATCCCAGGAAGTTTCGAAAGTGTTTTGTTGACTACAAGATTGCCAGTGCCACCTCGAGTGCGGAAGAGCTCGTACTCAATATCAAGGAGAAAGTTCCTGAGAATTCTCTCAAGGTATGTGATCGTAATCATAGCAAACTGATTGCTGATCGCAATTAACTGATCGATTTATGACGATCAGTAACCGATGGTTTAATTTCATTTATTTAATTTAGTTCGGTATGTAAACCACCGAAAGTTTGGACATTCACGTTACTGTCTTTAAATTCTCGTCATTTCCCAGGGTATTGAATTCCAAGGGTGGATAAAGCTAGAGCTAGACCCAGAAACGGTGGACATTGACGATTTGAGCGAGGATCTATTGGAAGTTGTCGATAATTTCAATTACGAGCTCTTCCCCAACGCTTCCTATGTGGCAACGACCATGAAGAGTGCTATGGTAATTATAATTTAATTAAATGCTGAGATCGTTCATTTATTGAGGAGTGTAACACAGAAAAAAAAACAAAAGTCCTATTCTATTTCTATCTTTAAACAGAGACTGAGGTAGGGTTGAATCGTTCTCAAAGAGAATTTCTTGAAAAATTGATAAAATTTTTAATCCTGATGTTCATTATACAAACAATATCAACTAACGATACACTCTCAATCTCAGGAGACGATATCAGAGTGTAAGGCCCGTCTGTCTGAACTCCAGATCCCAGCCTACTGCCAGGAACAAGTTAAACTCAACAATCAGGAGATACTAGGACTCCTCAAGATGTGTCAATCAGCCACAGCAGAGGTGGACGCTTTGAGGAAGGCTATTGAGGTGGCTTTATTGTGGTGACATTGAGGTCTGAATTTGACAGAGGCACTTATTTTGACAAAAGCGTCTTGAAATTTAATAATCAACTCAGTAATTTAATGAGCTCTGGTTACAAAGGTTAATATGGAATTTCAACAATTGCTTGTTAATTTGTAATTTTCTTGGCAGAAACAAATATTTTTACAGAACTAAATTGTACCTACTATTTAATGTAAATGTAATAATGTATTGTATTGTAATTCATGCACATTCAATTCACCACAAATTGCTCATTTTCTTAAAGCCGATTTATGAATTTAGAATAGTCGAGTTTTATATCGAAATCAAAGATTATGACATGTTCCATTGAAATTATTTTTAACTTTCATGAAAGAAATTTGGTTTACTTTGTTACTTTTGTTATTGTTCACGAACTGGAAAAAATGGTTAATGGTTTGAAATCTGTGACTCATGGGACAGGGATAGAAACGGGGATTTGTTGGGATTAAACTGGTTCGATGTTGACCTAAATAAATGCCATCCCCCAATTTGAACGGTGTCAGCATTTTATGGCACTTGAAGCAAACAAAATCCCAGTTTTATTAGACACAACTTTATTTAAGCGTGATAATAATGTACAAGTTCAATATTCATTCCCGTCAAAAATAAAATTAGATTCAATAATCAAAAAATAAAGTCATACCAAAAATTGGTTATTATATTCAATAGCAAACCCAACCAACTCATGAAAGTGAGAGTCAAATTCCATCCAAAATTCCAAAAATATACATTCTTATGGCACGATAATACCTCTGCAACCATATTGCTAAAAACCTGAAATTAAGGATCCATAATCCATCATTACCGAGGTGTACCAACTCTTTCGTGAGCGGCGTATCATGACGCGTGTTGTGCTTCACTGCTTCTTAATTGCGTACAAATGTGCTTCATTACTTTTAGTTTTAGCATTGAAAGTACATTTGCACTCGCCGCGAAAAGCACATATGAGCGCAGCAAAAAAGCACAACGCGCACGAAAGAGGCGAGACATCATGGTTATAATTAATGAGCACGATGGGATTACTATTAGCAAAAATATCTTTCTCAATGTGTTTTGAATTAGAAATAAAAGCTAAACATTACATTTTCTGTGTCTAAAATATTTGAAGATATTCAAACCTTAAATTTAGAACATTAAACCAGCTAAAACAGAACAGAAACTTATCATAATTCAATACATCGATACATGGCATAAATAAAACATAGCAAAGGAACGCAGAAACATAGGGCAAAAGCATCAGAAATTCACAATCGCTTTTTGATTCTAAAGGAAGACTTGAAGGAGGACCGCAGTCCGTTGTTCATCCTGGCAATGGGTGGGAGTGGAAGAACGAACTTCGGGGGCTTCTGACGGTCCCCGGGAGATTTGGGAAATAACCGCGGAGGAGAACTGAAATGAAAATGCCGTTATTTTCCAGTGCTGCCTGATATCTAAATTCATAGGGTTGAACTTGATAACGAATTCATATTGACAGGAATTAGAAAAACAGCTGACAGCATCAGCTGCAATCGAAAACGGGCTTCAAACACCCAAAATATTATATATTCAGGCATTGTAAATAAATACAGCCAAACATGATATTAGTAACAGCTGCAAAAACGCAATATGCATATAAAATTGCTTTAATTTTAGCGGTTACTAAAGGCAAGTACGAAAACAAGTGCATATGAAACACAATGCATACATAGTACATACTCAGAGAAGGGTTTAGGAGAACCACTGAGGGAGGGCCTTCCTTTGGGACCTCCCTTTTTTGACCGGAAGCTAGAACGGATAAATTTAATGCCCTGTTTGGGGGTGAGGTGTGTTGGGACAGGTTACATAGAATTTACAAACAATAATCACATAATATTACATTTGATGTAGCTGAATGAGGCAATGAAAGTCAAATGAAAAGTTTTCAATGACGATGTACCCTATCGGACAATGACATGATTCAGCCCACAATTATTCCCGACCAAATTATGTCCGATAAGGCAGTAAAATAGCTGCAAGTTATGAACCACACCTACTATAGAATTTACAATATGACAATTGACATCTCTGTGAGGTTGAATGTATCAAGTTCATTCACTAAGATTCAACGGAATTGATTTTTAGTACTAGTAGCTATAAAATTGAAAAATGGAGCATGGATCAGAAATTTTCACTTTGGGCATGATCCAGGTCTCCAGAACCATACTTATAGTGGCAATTTCTATTTTCTGACACCAGAACTAACCGACATGTAAGCTTTAGAGTGCTTTGATGCTCCATTCTCCGAGTATCTTCCAGTCCCACTGCTGGTCCTCTTGATGTCTTCAAGGGATGACATTGATGGTCGCTTTGAGAGGCCCGAGGAGGATCCGTTCAGACTGAGTAATCAAAAGGGATCACATTACATAAATCACATTACACCATTAAAATCAGAAGAGGATTATATTACACAAATCGAAGGAGAAGGGGATCACATCACACAAATTAAGAAAATGGATCACATTAAATTATCAGAGTTAGATCACATAAATTGGTAATTAGATGTAATTGTTAATTGTTAATGATACTTAATTAATTAGAAGGAATCAAGTATCAGCGCATTGATATCTCATCGGGTAATCAAAGGGGATCAAAATTTAAAGCTTATGGTCTCAAATTAGAAAGAAAATCTCTATCTGATCATTCAGCACAAAGACATTCATTAGGACCAGAAAAAGAAACAAGGATAATTCTATGCCCCATGACATTAAAAATAAAATATGCTGTTTGAGTAGTATTTACGCGAAAGATAAAATGCAGAAGGAATCTAAGGATAGACTATACCCATGAAAGTCAAGGATGAGTGTCGGTTTCTTATATGAATGATGGAAAGAAGCCAGACATTCTAGACGGTGCTTATGATGAGGATTTGCTGAATTGCTTTCATCGTTTAATAGAGATTTAAAGAGCCCGATCAGAATGGTGAAGGAAGTTTTGGGTCACACCAAAAAATGAAAAGGCACTCAATCAAAATCTACTTGGAGGAAGAAATGGAGGATCTTGCTGAACTGCGGGTAAGGGAGGAAATCCTCCGCCGTATTGATCCCATGGTAAAAGATTCATTTCGAGCTCTGCGGGGATTGTCGTGAACTTGGCAAGCAAAAGAGTTCATTTTTTAATCCATATTGTCTGGGTATCAGATTATCAGCCAGAAAAGGCACAGTGGCTAAATCTTTTGATGTATTAATAATCAAGCCGTCCGAAAGGCAAAAATTATTGATGGGATTGGTTGAATCGTGAGCAGTGATGACTGATAAGAGACGCATAACTTGTTATCAAACTGTAAAAAATGGTTGATATGAAGATTTTCTAATTTCTACGGGATCATTTGATTGAATTAGCATTCGAGTAGCAAAGCAGTCATTCATTGAAGATATTTAGGCACATCATTGAATAATGTGGACAGTGATTCGAATCAAAAAGAGTAAAATATCTGAGCATCCAGTTGCACTATAAGATTGTGACTTTATACCTGTACGTTTGGGGTTTAACTGACTATTTTACCGATATTTCTCTTATTTTGGCACAATGTAGCAGCACGGTGCGAAGCGAAGCACATGCATAAGAAAGCGTTCTACACATGCATTTATAATTCTAATTGCTACACATGCTTTCACAGGATTACAGAGATGTGTCACTATAGAGATACATTACAGCATTACACATGCACATTGCACGACGATTGAAGCACCACCTTCTTTAGATGAAGAAATCCGGGTCCTCTCTTGGCTTCTTGCCCAATTCTCTGCTCCAAATAATGCAACCATGATTCACTCCAAGGTTTGATGAATAAAAGTTTTTAGTCTGAAGCTGATTTAACCCCAGATAGCCATATATTAGACCCGCCCCTTTCTCACTTTCCGCAATGTATAAAGCATTCTGATATGATTGCAAAGTCATGTCATTTGAAAGTCTTGATAATGATAATGATATTGATTATTCCTGAAACATCGAACATAATATGAAGAGTACTTTTCGTGGTATCATTGACATCCCACCATCTGTTTGAGATAGAGCAACGGGCAGCACATTATGGTTGACATGACACCAGGAAATAGTTGGATGACACCTCAAGGACGGGGGTAAGCGAGTGAGCAAGGAGTTATCCTGCGTTGAGAACCCTTCTCAATCCCCCTGAAACTGACTGGAGCCAGGGGTGCCCTCCTCACTCTTCCTGAAGTTGAGAGTTGAGTCCGCTCTCCCTCCTCCGGTCTGAGATGCCACCCTCCCATTCCTACACCGAACTGTTGTTCCTCTTCTTGCTACTGGAGGGGGAGGGACAGCAGCACAACAAACACGAATACTTGCCCTTCCCCTCACTCTCCTCATCTGTCCTCTCATCTGGAATGTATTCCAGGAGTTTGTTCCCACTGCCCCCGTACGCTTCCTGGCCTCCCAGCAAGGGTTCTAAGTCCAGGAGCAGGGGGGTTCCCAGAGAAACACGTTTCGCTGACCGAGGTGACACGTTCGAGTTCGCACTGCACACAGACTCTAACGCTTCTTCCTTGTTTTTGACCATTTGGGCGCCCGTTCCATCGCCTGATCCGTCCACGAAAGTCACGTGATCGATTTTGAGGCCGCTTAGCGGTCGTTTGTGAGAGTTCTTGTTGAGGGCTTGGTATTTGAAGTTGTTATTGAGGGTCTTGGATCGCATTTCTACGCCAGTGCCGTCCGATTTCTCCCTCTTGTGAACTCGTCGGAAAGTGAAGCTGCCCTTTTCGTTGTTAGTGTTGTGGTGGCCGTGGTGGTGGCTGGAAGAGAGTTGGTTGGTTGGTTAGGAGGCTGGGTCAGATATGATTGGTTGGTTAGGAGGCTGGGTGAGATATGATTGGTTGATTAGGTCACGTGATCACATATTGGGATATTACTATTGGTTAAGAGTAGTAAAACCTTTTTCAGCCTTCAAGGGTGAGGTGTGTGATGGCTGAGTAATTCAGTCGAGCTCACAATTACACGGAATTAAAAGCTGAAATAGAGTTGGAAAAGAATTAAGGAGGCATTTTGCTCAGGATGAAATCGATGCTTTAGCAAAAGTCAATCTATAGATTAATTTATGGCGCTTTAAAAATAGGAGTTTACAACTAAGTTCTATGCCATTTCATTGAGATTTTATCTTAAATTTCATATCATTTGTTTGTTCAGGAGATCGATTTGAAGTTCTTGTGTATTGAATCCTGAAAATTTACGGCTACTTTAATCTAAAACTTTACATCTGCCCATAAAACTTAAATCAAACATCTATACACTAAAATCACAAACAAAATCTTTAAGTTCATTTTGGTTGGGCTCATGCTGATGTCATAAATTATTAAGTCTGATTGGGGACACTTTAGGAGATACGTCGGGAGAAAAGAGAGCTGACTGTTGATCGTCGACTCATCCGTCTGCCAGAAACCGTATCATTTTAGTATTCAGATGACCGATAAGAAAATAAGATGTGGGGTCGAGGGGCATTTTCAAATTCATAGCTTTATTAATATGTAATTTCATGAGTTTTTAGCTCATTAACTGTGCTCATGAGAAATTAGAAAAACAACGGATCCAACGAACAGCTCACAGATTTTGATTTATGGTTACATCATATCAAATTTCAAGGATCTCAAAGTTATCATCCGAAACAAATGTGAAATCTTCAGTTCGGGAAAGGACTGTGCAATGGAAATTAGCGTAGAGGGATTTGCCAAGGACACCATGGGTAAACGATATGACTGGTTGGCTGAAATTATTGGATGAATAAACATAAACTTTGATACTGATAGGTCACATCTGGTAATCTGAAATAATAACCTAGAAGAAATAACATAAAAATACGGTGAAATTACTTTTAGATTAATTAATAATTACTCATGAAATGAAAAATCCCATGAAATACCTAGCCATACAATTACAAGTAATAAAGAACTGGTATTGACTAACTGAACAGGGCCTTTTCGAAGGATAAAAGGGAACCATCCCTAGGTAAATCGTGAGGCGCCAAGCTACTCTACTCCTAGTTCTAGGTTATGGTTTCTATAACCGTAAATGGAGCCTAAAATATCGATGGCCCCTGACTATTATCGACGGAATCTTAGTTTACCCATAGCTCCCTGTTGAGTATTGACCAATCAGCAGGCAGGAATCGCTTGGTACTGCTCGCTGATTGGTTGAGTGGGAGTGGGTAAACTAAAACAGAGAGTATGCGACATACCGGGGTTTCTGAGAGGGGGGTTGGGGAGGAGACAGCAACTCTTTGATCCTGTCCGAGGTGCGGGAGGGAGGTAGAAGAGCGGGTACTTGCCGTTGTAGTCCCGCGTCAACTTCTCCGCTTCTGAAAATGTCATTTTATAGCCCAAACTACACAGATGCATAAAATACATAGGACGCTGTCCATCGATTTTGATCATAATAGGCAGTAATTCTGGACTGTAGGCACTTGTCTTTTTATATGAAACCCAATAAAACGTCAACGGTTTAGCTTGCACCGATTGATCATATTTGGTATCTAAACAACCTGGTATCCAATGCAGTTAACTTCTTGACATACTGACATTATATTTTCCAAATATATTTGCGAAATTATCTGGAAATTCCCAATAAGGATTTCTAGAAATCAGCTACTCACTCTCTTTGAGGAGTAAGTCGATGATCTGCTCGTGCCCACACTGAGCTGCCAGGTGTAGCGGTGTCATGCCGTTAAAGGCCCGGGAGTTGATGTCACTGTCACACGCCAACAACACGTGCACCATGTCCGGACGACCTAGCTTCACTGCCCAGTGGAGACCTGGGAAAGGGTTGATAGGGGGGAGGGGACGACCTAGCTTCACTGCCCAGTGGAGTCCTGAGGAAGAATTGGTAAGATCTCGTCATGTTGATCTAGGGAATCTTCTCACTCTCTTAATAGAGAATTTACTTTTCAGAAAATACCGAATCTGTAAAATAAGTATCACAGCCGATCACGCACCTGTGTATCCGGAGATGAAGTCCTTGTATTTCACCAGAGATTTGTCCTGTAGGAGGAGTCTGGATACAGCCTCCAGGTCCCCTATTGCAGTCTTGTAGATCCACTCCTTCTGACTGGGTTCCAACCTGCGAGGGGGTAAAATCAGACTGAAGTTTCTAATGGCTAACGCTGAATTGAGTCTGATGATCATTGATGATCATTGATCTGATGATCATTAATCAACCAAAATGGGAAATAATTGCATCACCAGTCATACTGCGCTATTCAGAATTTTCGCATTTCGAAAGTGAACGCACCTGATTGTTTGAGCATCCCCCGACGGATCCAACTGAAAATAAGTTCGGAACGTTACTAAAATCTTCTTGGTCCAAATACCACGACGTTATGCTACTCCGCGACAGTTTGCGAAGTGTTTCGAAGTACGTAAACACGTTGTCTTGACACGCCATGACAACACAAACAAACAACAACAAATAAACAAACGGTTGTTGTCGTCTAAAACATATATTCTATGCCGTGAGAGAAGCTCTCTCTAGCTAGTGAAATTGTATATTAGGCTGTAGTACAGGTCGGTATAATAGAGTAAAATCCTGTGTGAGAGGAAGAGGGGAATGACAGAATGGTAAATTAGAGCAATATTCTGTGAGTTATCATATAATGGGCACGAGCACAAAATTAATCGACCATAGAGATACTGATGTCATTATCATGGAATTGAGTGTGAAAATGGTGATGTGCCTCTGTCTAGTTTTCACTGCTAGCTTTTAGTGTAGTTAGCAGTGCTGTTATAGATTAATCAGGTCTATTACTTAAGGCTTGAAACGCGCTTCGTGATAATGAGCACCGTACCTGACCTATTTAAACGAGG
Source organism: Beroe forskalii (assembly GCA_011033025.1). NCBI lineage: Eukaryota > Metazoa > Ctenophora > Nuda > Beroida > Beroidae > Beroe > Beroe forskalii. Next base: position 127,706 of record WFMF01000118.1, on the reverse strand, counting down.
ACTAATTTAAACTTGATTTGATGGCGTAGAAGAGGCGTGACCTTCGTTCATAGGTCACCTGCTTAGAATAGGCGGTTCAACTTAATTAATCCACCATTCCAAACCATGACAACACCACCAGTCTAAACCGCCTAATTTATTTAAGCACGACCCCTACCCGACCTAATTTGTTTGAAGTTTTGTTTGGGCAGTCCGCTGGCAGTCAAATTAATCGCGTGTGAGCCACATACCGCACAGCAGCAATTAGCTAGATTTGTGTCTGGTTTAATAATGCAAATGAGGAATATAAACGCTCCACTATTATTACGAAGTAGGTATGAATGGTGAATGAGATGCCGGCGCTCCTACTTTAGTGAAAGCGAAATGAATCTGACCATTTCTATGATATTTTGGACCGTAAATGGAGGTAACCTCATTCTCATTTGCTCTGGTAGCGGTATATGGGGTGAATCACCTGGAAAATGGCACCAATAAATTACCATGACTTCAAGCTCATGACAGCATAAAATGTGAAACTTCCTCAAAACAAATTGTCAAATATCCTGACAAAATAAATTGATCTAGCAAGAGCTATTACGTTTTTATGTGTATACAGATCGCTCGATAAAGACTCGCAAGTTTGATGAACTTTGGATATAACTCCAAATTCTATAGGAAGTTGACGCACAAGCAGCAAATTCACGCGTCTTTATCGAGCCCTCCGTCATTCGAGCGATCTTTACAGTACACTATTATAACCCAATACAACGCACCGGGACTGAGCGGGTCAGGAGAATCAAGGTAGCACTGACACCTCTCCTCCTCCTCCTCCTCCACCGCCACCACGTGGATATCAGGGATCTTCAGACACATCCCGTTACTCGGTCGCTTCCTCCGGAGCGAGCAGCACCCCTCACCCGTCCCGTGGGAGGACATCCGCCGCCGCAGGGCGTGGTCACCGAGCAGGAACTCGGAGAGAACGGAGGAAAAGTTCATGGTGTGAATAGGACCTCAGCTGCTGTGAGCTCCTGATTCAGATATTGACAAAGGTAGGACGAGAGTTGTTTCTTATGAGCAAGGGGAACTTGAAAATACGACTTTGTTTGCAACAGTCAACATAAATTATTGACCGGTATTTTCAATATTTCTTCAAAAGAAGCAGGCGACGAAACGACAAATCACGGGCAGACCTGACAGGCTAGCACCGTACTACGTTTTTGAGGACCGAAATAAAGATTAAATTCTAAGTTCTATCGTCTGAGATGCCAGCAACGGACAGTGATGGCCACTGATGAGTGTGTCAGTGCCATACCTGAGATCTTTGTGATTTTCTCGTGGTATGTGTGACGAGTTACCATAGACTGCCACCCAGCCGTGATGAAACATCAAATATTCGATAAGTTGACAGTTCAAATTGCATAGCTGTCATTATGGTTTTTCCATGTAACAAGGTGTGGACATATAGTTGTATGAGCATGCATGCTTGCTCAGCGTGAGAAATTAGGAGAAAAGGGGAACTGCCTTAGAAGCTGTGGCAAAAATTTGGGAGTGGATTTTTTGCAAATTGAGTTGTGTGAACCATTGAAAAGAAGAAAATAAAAAAAAACTGCACATCACGAAACTTAGAAATTTGGAACTTTTGGTTATATGCAGTGCCACTGCAAACTTTCAAATTAAAAGGAAACAAAGGTACGTTTCAAAAACTAGAGCAATTGACAAGTGGAAATTACGTGTCAGGCAATAGTTGGTGCTAGGATATGGCCAAATAATATTATCAAAGTGCGAATATGTTCAAACTTGTTATGTCTGACGTACCAGGAGATATTAATACGGTTGACACAAGTGAAACCATCACTTCAGAAGTGAAACCATCAGTTCACAAGTGAAACCGGCGCAGTTCACGAACAGTTCACAAGTGAAACGAGCTCTTCAGAAGTGAAACCAGCACTTCATAAGTGATACCAGCACTTCTTAAGTGAAACTAGCGCAGTTCACAAGTGAAACAATTGCAGTTCACAGGTGAAACCAGCGCAATTCATGAACAGTTCACAAGTGAAACGAGCAGTTTAGAAGTGAAACGAGCAATTCAGAAGTCAAACGAGCAGTTTAAAAAGTCAAACGAGCCTTCCCAAATTTGAATATGCAGTTCATAAGACTCAGCTAATAATCCACCTCCTTCTTTTTGTGACAGATATGCGTCAGACATAACAAGCTTAGAGAGGCTAATATACTGAGACATGGGAGCAATATAAAACTCATGTCGTGTAGTAGATGAAGGTCATGTTATCTTACGAGTCTTATTATATTTAGTGACTTGTCAAAAATACTTCACGGAGTTGTCTCACTGCTGAGGATAATTGGAAGCTACTTGGATCATCATTATGTTTCCAGTCAGACAGAAGGTTATCAAGATTTGCAATTTTGCTGCTTTTCCAGGCCTTATCAAATCACAGATTTGAACGAAAATAAAAATTTCAAAACTCTTCCCAAACTCAGCTTTTAAAAAATTAACTTGAGACTCAAAAATTCTAATAAGCGGCCTGAATTAGATTTTCAAAGATAGCGGAGTGATACCTATAATTCTGATATCAACTATAGCCATGAATATAGAATAGAACTATATGTTGCGACAAAAACAACAACAGCAGAGGAGAGTGCTAACTGATGTCTTGTCGTGCAAGAGAAGGCGATCACAGTCTCCAAATTTACACTTTGAAAACAACGAGAGTTATATTAAATCATTCCAAAGTCACAGCCTCTGATATGATGACAAGTTATTACGCGTTTAAAAAGCTTGTTGAACAACAATTCACACACGTGTGAAAGACACTTGATAGACCACATAAAATGGTGAGAAGCACGGTGATGACTTTCACTCAACTACGTCAACTTGCAAAAACAATACATCATCTTCTCATGGATCTGGAGATGATATCAGCATTGGTTTTAAATCGAGACTGGAATTGGTGTAAGTCAGAACAATGGGCAATGAATGTTAGGTTAACTCCGAAGTTTATAGAGTTGAAAAGCTACTCTAAATTCTAAAAAAGAGGAAAGGAAATGTGTGGGGAACATCAGGAGCTGATTGTCACCTTTTCAGGCCACATAATGTTAAGTGAAATATGAATAATAAATTATCTCTTTTAAATCTATTAAAACATTTTCAACAGTAGTAGTCTGTCATAGTGCAGAGTCGGTAGCCATTGATGCATTGAATCCTTTCAATAGGCTATTCAGGGCAAGGTAGCAATGCAGGAACAATCAGCCATTACAGCAAAACTCATTCGATTTGGAGTTTTAGCCCGTTATCATTGAGTCTATGAAGCTAGAAATTGTTAAATATTCAAGAATTGAATTAAATTTCTACATTATGAAAATTATGACCAGGGACCATGGACCCTGAATGCTTCTGATTCAGGGATTAAAGCTAGTTTACAACCACTACTGGTTCTCGCCAGGGAAATAGTTCAGACCCATATCGAACCTAGCAAGATTTTTAATTGAATTGAAAACTACTTTGAGTTATATTTATCATCACCAATCCATCACACACCCTTCAGTTTTATTTACAGAACATTGACACCACTGAATCTAGGAGGGATGTGTCAAACACTCAATCACCACTTCATTACGATTTCCATCTTACCTGATACCTTAGACCAATAGACCACTTCCATTATCACTCCACATCTTACTTTCCATTACCACTCCATCACCCACTCCACATCGCTTACCTGATCTGCGCTTGTGTTTGACATCCTCCAGGGTAGCCAGGTTGAGTCTCCTGAAGCCCATGATGGGCATCAGGGCATCCAGGTCCACTATGTTGTCATACATGCTCTTAGCTGACCGCACTAATTACACATGAAATTAAGTGAACAATATCGAATTTTGCGTTTTTGAATTCGTTTTTATACATATTTCGGTTCAATCGTGATTTTTTACATCATTGCTTGTTATTGCTTGTTATTTTGTTGTCCGAAAGACTCAGTACTATGAAAATAATGATAAAAACTGTCAAATTGCAAAGCAGGATCAATAGTTTCACTGTGTTCAAGCACCATGAATAATCCTATCATATCCGATGATTTTATTGTAAACGAATAAGAACTATCGGAACCATCATTCAATAAAGGCTAACCACCGGAACCACTGACTAAAGACGTTTTATTTACAGGATCACAGTGGTCAGCGATATTAAATATTAAAGATCTGTAGTTTTCGAAATAATGTTCAGAGAATAAAGCCACGAAAAACAAGAATAACGATCTATTCTCAGACGAAAGCAACCACAGAAAATAACCACAAAATAGTGAATCCAAACGATATATAGCCGCATAAAAAGCATTTCCTTCCCATGAAGAAAGTGTATATTAAAGACTGCGCACGAAGTAGAAACGATGTATAACTTTATTTCGTCACAAATGCACTATCCAAACCACAACAGTGACCTCAGCTATCATATCCTCACTGAGTTATAGCTGCATATTTCCTTGGGTATGTACACGAACAATAACCGTGAAAATGAGTGGGCAAGTGCGTAGTATTGAGCTGAGTAAACATGATGTGGCCAGCTAGAACCACCGTCAACATGGGGAAAACATGGGGATGTGAAATGTATGCATGTACATGTGACGAGTGCATAAGTAAATGCATGTGTAATTTCGACATACATAATTGTATAGGTACACGTGTATACACAATTAGGTTTTTCAGTCATATTGTATGCATTTGAATGTATCATATACTTCAATACAAATCTGGGTTTTCAGTAATATTGTATGCATTTGAAGGTATCATATTATGCAATGTACATGAATCATGAATCTTTCTACAATTACTAATACACTTATGCAACCAATTTGAATATCAAGGCTGGAATAGCTGAATAGGTGTATAAATCTCAAGATATTAACCTTATCGTATTCTAGGATAGAATTTTATCCTAAAATGCAGAGTTATGCGGTATTTCACCATCAAACCCATCCCATATGAAAACAAAAAACACTTAAATAAAACATGCGATCATGCAATATAATAATACCGGTGCATACACAACGTTTTGGTAATTTGTACGCTATTATCTCGTGTATTAGTCCAATTAGAAGTACATGATAAATTATAAGTGCGCGCACACGCCAAGAAAGACCGGGGTTACGTCAGTAACTGACCACCTTAAACCATGATAATGACGTCACTCTCAACCTTTGTTATGGCACAGCTAGGATTTTATGATTTTATATTCCCAGCAACTTCTGAAGCCTGAAGGTCTAATGGACTTGCTTATTGGAGAATATTAGTGTATTATAGCAGGGCGTGAACCTGACAGAAAGTGAATGTATGGAATGCTATTCGTCTTAGATAAATTGGGATATAATTTTACTATTATTTGATTCTAGGCAAGTTCAAAATTGAGACGTGGCTAATATATAAATATCGAATTCCGTAATGAATCAGTGATGATATGCACCTAAAAATACTGGATAGGGCGATTGATGGGGAAATGAGGCAGATATTATCCTTAGAGTTTTACAAAAAGCAATAATGTAGCGTCGTAGCGATCATGCTTCCGTGAGCTTGTTTCAAAATAATAGCCTCAGCCCGCCCCACGCGCAAGAATCTCCAACTATTTGATATTCATATGATAATGGTCAACAAACACAACACAACTCTCACTGAACATCAACTGACGATGATTTCGGCTCTTCCGCAAAGTCATGCGCTGTAAGGTATGTTCATGCAATGCTTGCTGCTGGAACAAAACAATTGGTATTCATATTGTTTATTTTACGTCAACCACAAACCAGAAGAGATGAATATATGATATATCCTTCATATAGTTTCATCGACAATACCAAGAGTGGACAGTGAGTTTGTGTGGCGTCATCATGAAATGTTCGAGAAGATTAGGCAGAAAGTAAGACTTGGAAGTGCACATGGATGCTCTGTAAAAAAGTCCGAGGGACAGGGCTGAATTTCAAATATTAAACCAAAACAAATATTGTGGGATGGGGAATGCGGGACGAGGCGCGTGTCAAGATGAGAAAATCAGGAAGCATTCCTCACAAAGTAGTGTCAAATACTTGGCCCTTACTAAATCCAGGAACCACCACCGCGAAGCTGTAAGCTCTAAAGGACGTATAATATCAAGCACAGAGAGTGGAGATTGCTTGCAGGAGCATACAAGCAATAATAACATACTGAGAGCTTCGCGTGTGTCAGAGTGAGCAGTGCCCACATATTACCATATAAGGAATAATGGATGTGTGATTGAGTGTCGGAGCGGTGTCTTCACGCAAACTTGCAAACAGCAAAATATAATGAAGGTCTCGAAAGGACAATGCCTTCGTATATTGTTAACCCTGCTCGGTTTTTAAATCGAATAGTACGGGGTGATGGGCCGCGCCTGGATTTCACTTTTGGGGTTATTTCTCACAGTAATATTGAGATTTGGACGAAATCCAGTTCACTTTCAGTGCGGCTAAAGTATTGATTGCAGGGGCGTAGCCAGGGGGAAGGCGATACAGGCGGCTGCCTCCCCCTTTTTGGACAGACAACGTGAAAAAATTTTGTAAAGATGAGAGCTTGGAGCCACGTAAAAGAAAAAATCAACTGGTTTCAATGTAACTCGCCGCCCCCTTTTCAAAAATCTGGCTACGCCCCTGTTGTATTGTAGTACTGGATTTTATCCCGAAGAGTGTCCACAGTAAATCCGTATTTTCTCTTTTCATGGTGACTATTGGGGCTTATTCTCAGGAAGAAACGGTTCTTTTCCACTGACTCTCCATGTAATTGAGAAAACGGAAACAGTCACATTGTAACAGCTGTTCAACTTGTGAAATCTATAACTTGTCACTGTTCCAAAGTATTCAGGACTTCAGGGAAGACTGCGATTCATCTGTTAACTATTTTGGATTCTCAAAATACAAATTTCCTTGTAGAACTCCATCGAAGATTCCTTATTCAGATCGTAGTAATAGTATTTAAGTCCCATGTAATGTCTTCCTGAGTACAGAAAAAGGCTCCGTCGAAATATCTATATTCCCTGAGGGCTTAGTGGGGTCCCTTCCCGAGTTCAGGAAAAAGCTATCTGTACTCCTGTGTCCAGGGATTATAGAACCCAGCAGAAAACGACTGTTTCTTATGCGCTTTACTCTGATTGATTCGAAACGTGTCTCTCCCTATGAATGGTCCCTATGACCTTGCGTCTCACTGTTATTGGTTCTTCATCAGTTTACTTTGAAACACCCAACCCTTGTTGAAATATTTCTAACAAGCACCGGTCCGACAACAAAGTTATAATTACTTTCAATTGTCCTGACTAAACTTCTTCGGCGCCTATAAACACTTGAAAGACAATCAATTTGTAATCCCCGAGAGCTCTAGTCAGCCAAGCAATGTTAAATTGGCGTACCATATTATTGCAAAATATTATAAGCTCTATGCTCGATATTATTTGCACAACGATATAATTAAGCTCGTTGTTTAAAGAGTAAAGGGTCCCGATAAAAAATTGTGACGTCACCAATCAAAATTGGCATCAGCTTTTAAGGCTGAAATACGGTGCTTAAAATTCCAACACCACCCCGCTTTTGTCTAAAATTCTTTTGTTGTTTTTGTGCTTCTCCACCCCGCTTTTGTTTGAGAAGTCTCCAAGTTCATAGGGTTCACACTTCACATCTACCAGATGTTTTGCACTGTTCCATCGTAGATGATACTCGAATTATCACTCGATACCAAATTAGTCCGCCTGTCACACTCGATACCCCAAATTAGTCTACCTGTCAGGATGATACATAGCCGAAAGTGAGGACCTTGTGACTCTGTGAGACATCCTTGAATCTGAAACACACAGAGTGATCGCTATTAAGTCATCTGTTCAGTGTCCACTTTGTTACTGAGAAATTCTCTCTTTTATTTTTCGCAGTTCCTCCGTTTGGTAGCTACTATATCATTTGCTAGCGACATGTTCACTGCAATATTTGCACTGAGTTTCCTTGTTTTCGGGTCAGTTGATTGTCGGGAATGCGACTGCGCGCAGTTTGAGCTTGTTAATGCGGATGAGTTGCCCCCAGGGGAGTCAGCAGAGTGGATCAATAATCTGCTGAAGACGTTCTATGAAATGAACTCGGATAAGCTGCTCCAGAAGATAGACAGCATTATAGATGAAGAGGTATTTTCATTGACAGAAGTGCTTTTATATGATCAATCAATGTCTTGATAGTGTGGAGAGATTGAAGGTAATGCCTTGTAATTTCTGCGAAAATGGATTGTGGCATAGATGGGATGAAAGGTTTGCAACAGAATGATATGAAGAATCTATTATTACTATCTGGAAAGTAACTTCTTTCATTCCCGCAGGTGAACCCTAAGCTACCATCACCCATGAAGTCAATAGAGCTGAAGTACCTGAATCTCACTGACACGCCTGCTATTGACTTGGTATCCCACCATGTGACTACTGTTAGTTGTGAGGACGGAGGCTTGTACAAGAGGTACACTGTGGACTTCGATCTCAGCTTGGATAGTCCAGGTGAGTATTAGAGAGGGTATGATTCTCAATGATTCCAACAGATTTGTAACAGTGATTGATATTTGATTCATTGTGTCTATTTTGGTTCCAATTCCATTTGGGTTCCATTTTGGGATACTTCCCAAGGGCATAGACCAAGTGATGAATCCGGTTCATCAACATATAGCTCAATCAAGGGAAACAATTGAAGGAATTTGATAAAAAAATATTCAAGCTAAACGCCCTTACTTGCCTCCAGGTCTTCTAGCCAGAGCAAGAGCAGCGTTTGCTCTGGGTCTAGCAGCTACAGTAAGCGTGGAGGATGTGAAGTTCAGTGGGGTGATGAGGGTGGAGGTACTGATGAGTTCTGATCTCATACTGCCCAGCATCCAATACGTGAGTAGGGGAGTGGAGATTAAAATTAGCTGATGTTTTCAGACATGTAGACGCGAGTTTCTGAAAAATGTACTGCAAAACCAAGTCTATTCTTATCTAGGACACTGTAGGACACTCTTATCTAGTACTGAGGACACTGTAGATGATGAATGCAAAGTTTACATTATACATGATACATGATAGAAATAATCGCAATTAGCACTGTCTTTTTTGTTCAGGTTAAGGCGATGTTTATCAACCAGCCTAAAATAGACTTTGAAATCGAGCTATACGACATCATTGGATTAGACACGTTTGGAATCAAGGACTTTATCAAGAGCAAGATAGACGAAGTTCTACAGCAACAGCTAGTTTATCCAGGAATGAGGAATTGGGTGGTTGTTTTTACCAATAAAGTTTAATCAACTCTGACACCACTACAGTCTGGACTCGGACGCCACTATGGTCTAGAATCTGACACCACTTAAACCTGACACCACTCAACCCTGACACCACTCAACCCTGACACCACTCAACCTTGACACCGCTCAACCCTGACACCACTCAACCCTGACACCACTCAACCCTGACACCACTCAACCCTGACACCACTCAACCCTGACACCACTCAACCCTGACACCATTCAACCCTGACACCACATCACTCTGACATCACTCCACCCTGACACCAATACCCCCTGACACCACTCCACCCTGACACCACCCTGACACCACTCAACCTAGACACCACTCAACCCTGACACCACTCAACCCTGACACCACTCAACCTTGACACCACTCAACCCTGACACCACTCAACCCTGACACCACTCAACCTAGACACCACTCAAGTCTCAACCCTGACACCACTCAACCCTGACACCACTCAACCTTGACACCACTCAACCCTGACACCACTCTTGTCTGAACCTTGACACCACCCAACCCAGACACCACTCCAGTCTGACACAACTTTACTCTGACACTGACTCCACTCAACTCGGATATAACTCAAGTCTGACAGCACTTTACTCTGACACATATCAAGTCTCACACTTACATCAATAAACTCTGACACCACTCAAGTCACAACTCTGACACCACTCCAGTCAGAGACCACTAAGTCTAAAACCAGTTTTTTTTCTCACAGGAATGGTGTATGTGGATTTGTCCAGCGGATCCGGAAAGCCCCAAGTCAGCGTATTGACAAACGACAAGCGACTTCATCCAGCCATACTTTCAGCTAACATCACCATGATACCCGTAAACACAACATACTTAAAGGATGGGTGAGCGGCAGTAGCATCAAAATTCAAAAGCCAAAACTACATCATGGACAATAACTAAATATTATTAAGTTATTAGAGCGCATAATATAATTACATATTAATTAAGTTATTAACTTTATAATGTTAAATGGTTATCGGTCCAGTCTCTCTTTTAAATATGGCTATCTAAATATTGTTAATTGTTGCGCTGGATAATAAATTATTTATAAACGACATTCCTTGACAAAGCCTCCTGCACTATGTAACTTATTTGTAATCTATTCCTCATCAAGATTACATCTGTCTCAGTGTTGAAGCTTGGATGGAGTATGGGGATGATGAAGTGAAAAGAGTCAAGTTTCCGGCAAGCATCGAACCAGTGAGTCATCAGTTTGATGTGTTCATCAGTGATCTGCAACACACTGGTGTCGAGATATCCATCGTAGATGTTGGGACATTTGTGGATGACACTTGGTGAGCATATGACACTTTCCACAGTCCACACAGCTAATCTGGTTCACCATAATCAAATTAATTTGAAGATCAGCTATGATGGTCACTACTCACTATGACGGTCACTAGCAAAAATACCAGCCAACTCACTATGACTCAGGTTCGATGTGGTATTCAACATAGCCAAAGACATCAGGTATGGTTCCACACGAAGAACTTTCAAGATGCGACACAAGGGCAAGAACGGAATCTGGGACTTCGAAATGAACGTGTATTCCTTCTTGCTACCCTCTGTACAGGTAAGACAGAGTTTGCAATGACTCTAGAATTTTGCATCTTCCGTTATGTTTTTTAAAAGGCTTCGATCTTAGGAAAATGATCAGATGATCTTAAAATCCAAATTAGGGCATCTCTGATCTGATCTCCACATCCCTCAGATGTCTCCAGGCACGTCTACGCTGGCTCCCTCCCTCATCCCCTCTCTCTACTCCCTCACTGACTCTTCCCACTGTGCGGACCATGGGGTGCTCTACATATCCCTACACGGGGGTTTCAACCTCACTGCATCGGATGGCGGACACGACCCTTACGTAAAGATATTCTTAGATGGAAAACAGGTATTTAGAGAGAACATGTACTTATAAAAAAATAGAATTTTTGGGGATCAAAAAATTGATGAAAAACAAGTAGATGTTTAGTGTGAAATGTTACGCCGGAAATTAATGTTATTCGATATCATTTCAGTACCAATTAATTTTAAAATAAATGATTTAATTCACAGTTCATATCAAAAACACGTTTAAATTTCTCGAACTTTTTGAAAGATACGAAAAAAATCTTAGAACAGAATTCAAAGAGAACCGATATACTTCAGATTGGAAAAACCGCAACAGCAACCACTGCTTTTCCGACCTATGATTTCATCTACGAGTCTCTACTCAGGAGCAGAGATGGGGCACTTTCAGATCATGTGATAGTGCTGAAGGCATGGGATCACGATACGTAAGTAAAGAACTCACACGAGGCTATGAAAACCCTCATGATATGACCATGATCCATGGTATATAAATGAGAGCATGAAATGATCACAAGGCTTATTACTAAATTAGGTTGTAGGTACGATATATTGAACAAAACGAAACAGAATTTGAAACCATTTATGGAATTAAGTATAATGCAAATCGTTTATAAACGTTTAATATGAGAAGCACCCCTGCACCTTCGCAAGTTCGCTATCTTGTCCAAATAATGAGGCTTTTAGCCAGAAAAGGTTTCATAACGTGAGAAAATACTGCAAAGATGAGATCGATCGTAGAAGTAGATATACTCCAAAAAGTGAGTGGCTCGAGTTTCGAATTGGTAGTTCCTTTAGTTCAATCCAATGGGCGTACGACTTTTCTGTTTTCACCTCACAATGAGGTAGCACTTATTCTCTCTGTCCTGAGATCTAACCCAGCGCAATGACTTTTTAAAATCCAAACTATAACCCTAATATTAACCTTTGTGTGGTGACGTATTGCGAGATGAAGTGTTGTGAGTTTAAGTGGAAAGTCCGTTCCGCCTTCCAACGAAATCAAACATCACAAAAACCAGTCACGACGTTTGCAATCAGGAATCAGGGTTTATTTCTTATCAGATGAATCATTTAGCGGTAGAGCTTTATAGAAATCCAACACTATATGAGCATATTATCATTGGGTGGGCGAGGGGGTAGTTACATTGGAAGACAAGGACTTGGAAATCTAACACCACTGGTATTACACATGATCGAGCTGCCGCCACTACCCCAATCACTATCTCATTATAGCCTGGAACCACTCAATCCAGTTTAATTAGCTAGGGCAACAGTGTGATGAAGCCAAGATGGTACTCAATTAGGAAATAAGGACAAACAATTCTAGTGAACTTGGTCAGAAGTCCTGCTACACAACAGTATACCCTGACGATACACAAGTTTTAAACTGTGTTTAACACAGAACAAACACCTGTTTTGTGCTGCATTGCTTCCACCGGCCTTCTACCAACCTTTTACCGGCTATTAATACCGGTTCTATGCCGTTCTATAGCCCTTATACATTATATTGCAGCCACATACTGTTGCTAACCAATACAAAGTGTGTAATGCGAGGGCATGAGTACTGGTCGAGTAGGACTACTTGTGCTTTTGCTTCGTCATCACAATGTTCGATAAGTTATGTTTAGTTTTGGGTCAGTGGGTAAGAATATAGCTGACAGGACGGAAGCGTTATCTCAATTCATCCTCATCTCAATTTGACTCTATCTCAGTGACACTAACCACCCCTCTTCTCAGATGGTCTAAAGACGATCTGATCGGCTCAGCTGAACTTCCAATACAGAACATGGTGGGAGAGAATGTCTACTTGACAGAGAAAGAGGAGGCAGTAGGAGCTGCTGGACTAGTTGTGACAGTGCTCTTCAGACCTGTTGTTTTCTTCTAGGAAGCTAAAGAAAGGTTCCTACTGAAGATACACAGCTTTCAGGACTTCATGGGAAAAGTGACCTTCATGATACAGACTCGATAAAAGACAGACATTGATAACTGAGAGTTTATATTTTGGGAGTATTGAGTAATGTAACACTTACGAAACCAAGAGAATCAATAGGATTGAATTTGATAAGTACATCAAATGTGTGGGACATTATTATTTTGAGATATTGGTTTTATTCAGGAAAAATGTGGAGTTCAGTCACACATGACGTTTACCTCTTTTGACAGCAAGTAAAGTTGGATTTGAGACGTGATCTATGCTGAACATGGAATTATTAGCTAATAGAATCAAAAGCACAAAATATAAAAATATTCAATGAAGACGTACGTTAATAATAACGAGAACATACGAATCTTATGTACAACCAGAACCAAACTTATCAGTTTGTGTACCATAGTTACCTGTACTCATTATTCTAAATCTGCAGCAACAGTAATTAGAAATGCACCTACTAAATATAATATCTGAATGATATATGTGCCGGTATCAAATTTGATGGTAATGTAATACAGTCAGTGGCATCGTGAGAATATATTCATGCTGGGGAGCCGATGGTCTGTCAATGATTGGTGTTGTAGGAAGTTTGGAATGATAGCATTTTCATGATTTGGAGTAATAAGTTGATGGCATCGAGTAACCTTTCAATTGGACCCCGTGATATGAGCAAAATAGATTTTTGTGGCTCTAATCTAGCTCGAATCGTTTCTTTCACTGATTCTTATTTATTCATCACTGCGTCTATTCTTCAAGCCACATTTAGAAAACAACAAACACTTCAATACAACTATACAACGTTTCAACACAGAACGTCAGGGAATGTCCTAATGTCCGACGGTTGACACACAACTTCTAATTTTGTTGAAATAGCGACCACGTGCCACAGCACACAAGGTTAAAATGCAACGGTCATTGGTTCCCATCATTTGGAGAAACCCTCCAAATTGTTGTCTTGGTGACTCCAGTCAAAATCATCGAATGATTTGACTCGGCCTGATATCTTACTGTTTTCAACGATTATTAGCCATCAATAACAAACAGACAATTGTTCATCAAAAACAAACGGACAGTTGTTCGTGAACGACAATGAAATTGTCCCCAATTTTCGGACAAATGCCTGAATTAGCTCATATCAGGTGTCGGACAATTATCAATGTCCGTGTCAGACAAATTTCCAGGATCTTAATCAAGGGCTTGGAAAGTTGGAATAGATGGCGCAGAGAACCACGATATGAATGACCTGATTAGGAGGTCCCTCGAATTATAGTATCTATCTCATATCTGCATTCTGCGCGTGATAAACAAAAGACAACTTTAAAACAAGGATTTCAGCCCCATTTACACAAAACCTAAACACAAAGGAAATGTTTTTCACTCAAGTTCCATTTTGTCGAAGTGGTCCTCCTCGTCGAATTCCTCAGAGTCGTACCCACTGTTCGGGGATCTTACCCCATCCTCCTGAAAGAGGGGTGACGTCATTATGAGGGTTGAGAATGGTAAATTGATATCAACGAACTTATTACAATTCATACATTGTCACAAGCTGCAGATAGACAGGTTTACAGGGTTTTACAAGATCGTTATAGTGTTATTATCACAGATTAACAAACTTACCTAGCTGCCATTTTTAATCGCAAATTACAGCCCACAAGTCAATCGAAAGGATCGGAAACGCAGAACACTTATAATCAACAAATCAGAACCCTGGCTGAGCTGAGAGAAACTAAAGCAAAGTCATAGAGTTGGGGCCCGTGTAAGATTCTTTATGCTATTATGATTGTTCTATTATGTTATGAAATACAAGTAGTATATTTTATTCTGCGACGTTGTGTGTTTCCCTTGGGCGTCAGCTGCACACCATGAGACAATATTAATTGAATTGCATCCACTATGTGTAGCAGCATTCAGCAATCTGTATATCAAATCGTATGTTTATGGCTATTCGTTAATTCATTATTCTATCAGCTCGAAAGGTAAATGACTAAAGACCGGTTGCTAAACTGAAAAGCTGTCGCAATTTGGAAGGAAAAATATTCTCTATCCAAAATTCCATGAGCATGAAGAATATCGTCCACAAATCGTTTTTTAGAAAGCAGTAAAAACAATTTGGAAGAAAAGCTCAAAAATTAACCGCACAAGAATTTGCTTAGACAAGATGAAGAAGCTGAAGCTGACAACGAAAGTTGGAAAGACAACATCGAATAGCTCCGACCTGATAATAAGTCATTGCTCAGCAGCGTAATACAATACATGAGGTGCTCATAAATTTCGTTTTGTATTTTGTGTGCGCTGTATTGATAACATGAGTTTAAAATCTAGGAAATGCTCTCTCAGGGTGTATCAAGTTATAAGAAACACAGGGGAATGTAATGGAGCAGTTTTATCATGAATAATTCTAATCGTTCGGCCGGGAACATGATATGAACATGCAACTTAATACAACAAGTTAGCTGGGAATTCGATAATTTGATATCGTTTTGTAATCGCAATGGGCGGGCATTCAATGTTTACGAATTTACACTTTTTGAACGATAACGGGGCTGAAATCTCTCTTCTATGGCTGCTGGGGAACGTACACCAGTGTCTGCTCATGTGTGTGTGTGAAGTAGGTCTTTCTTTAAACTCAGAGAAACTAAGTTCTAAAAAGGCGGACTATATGTTGATAAGGTATATACAGTAATGAGATATAGATAATCCAAAATAGTTTGTGCTTGCTGATGTTGCACGTTTGTATTTACTGGACACATTTGCGGTGCTTGTTGGGAAGAAGCATTTGTATTTTGGTTAGCTTCCTGCGTGTGATTTACAGTTGCTCCCATGCAATTCGAGCATTGTTCTTGACTAGCGTTATAGACTTTCTCTAATGGTAGAGAGGAATTGCCATCACGTTTTATATACCGACGTGTTTGCAATGCTTTGAAATACTGCGTAGCAAAGTTGAGTGCATTGGTGAGGTTGTCAAAATTTTGCTCCAAGAGTTTAATGCCAAGTTCATCATTCTTTATACCCATGATGAAACTCTGTATTAACTGTCGATTCTGTCGAATTTGCTGTTCATTTGGGTATGCCTCCAATGCAATCTTTTCTAAAGCAGATGCGTACTGTTCAATCGACTCATTATCTTCTTGTTTTCTGAATCGCAACATAAATTCTGCAGGCACGCGTGCTCCTTGTCGATTTTTGATAGCCTGAGTGACAAGTTGAATGGTTGCATTATCGAAAAATGCATTGCGTTGTGCATCTGTTAGATTAAGTCCTTCTACAACAGTGAAGGTCTCTTCATCCATAAAACTCATAAAAGTTCTGTACAAATTATTAGGTTGCACATTGAGCAGTTCTACGTAGTTGCGGAATTGCTTCAACCACGAGCTGAAGGTTGCTTTCAACTTGAAAATTTCAGGTGCTTTGGCTATGAGCCCAAGACGATTTGCCAAATTTGGTTGGTCTGCCATTTGAATAAGGTAATAAAGTCACTATGAACCTGGATGTCGTCAGGTTAAAATGCTAGAATAGAATTGATCTGGGTATTCGTCAGATCTGACTCAGATATACAGGCTAAATAGTCAAATTTATACTTTTCTAAATTATATCTGAATAACGTCAGATATAAGTTTCAAGATTGTATCTGGGTAACTTCAGATATCAATGGCACTACAAATAAAATGGACTACAGTTCGCGCCAAATGTGAAGTAGGTCTTTCTTTAAACTCAGAGAAACTAAGTTCTAAAAAGGCGGACTATATGTTGATAAGGTATATACAGTAATGAGATATAGATAATCCAAAAATCAGAACCCTTCAACTAATAAACAGCTTCTTCTCTACTCCACGCAACGCGTGATATAAGAAGTAACTTATCACGTGACTACTACGTATATACTCTACTACGACTACTCAAATATAATATACTAGTATATAGATGAAAAATAGCCTCCTTCCTATCTACTATCTATATAACAGTGTGCTCACTGCTCATAGGTTGAAAGTAACAAGTCGAAATGAAGGTGGAAAGAGCTGAGCAATGTCGCATAGCCCCTGTCCGAACAGTTTAGGAACTACCTCTGAAGTATTTCTATTGAAGATTACGAAGACTTGAATGATCTTTGCCCAGTCCTTTTATTAACCTAATATTCGACATGTTGCTTTCGACCTGAGCAAACATACAAACATAGCAGGAATCTAGCTATAAACAACACGACTCAACGGCCACCCTTAATAAATTATTTAAACGGACACAACACTCTGGCTCAGGATTGACTCTAATTCACTTAAATCTTCTGACTTTATTACTTTCCTAAACATAAAGTCGGGATCTTCGCCCTACGAGAGGATTTGGAAAATAGAGTTCATTTCATGAATGAGAAATGCTCGGTCTAAATTAAATAGTCAATAATTATTCTAAGAGAAAGGGAGGAGGTGTAAGAACAGAAATTTCTTTATTTACATTCAAAAAAAACATAAAAGCTTTTCAGACGTTGCCTGAACCCCTTTATATACTAGCTCTGACAATGTCTGTATGTATAAGACTCTTAAAACCAGTACGAACCTGTTCAGACAGCTCGTCATTGGAGACCTCAATATTCGGCACTTCCAGGGATCTCTGAAGGGAGATCCCGGCTACGAGGGATCCAGGAGCAGACACGGGAAGGGGGATGGAGGAGGGGGAGGAGGGAGTGGGGGTTTGGAGGGAGGTCGGGGCGGAGATGGGGATGGGAGCTCCGTGGTTATTCCGATTGTTCCGGGGTGAGTGGGTCCTGTCCTGAAAGGAGAGTTGAGGGAATAAACGAACTATAATTGACCTTAAATGTAGTCGGCCCTTTGGAGAAAAAATCTGCCTTTTGTTCTGAAGGGCCTCTTCGCTGTTGGCCGCGGCCAAGAAGGTTTTATGCTTTGTAGTGATCTCATGCAATAGCGCGTAGCGCGCCGCGCACAGCACACAGGCTCGCTGCGCGCGCGGCCCGCGCGCAAAAATTACAAAGACTGTTGAGGGCTTACAACTCGTGAAGTATTCCGCGCGTTACGTTGATACTGGGGAAAATTGCCAAATTCTTCCTAGTTCAACGCCTAGAAGTGGCAAAATACAAATTAACAGTTAATTAATACCTTTATTATAGTAGTGCTACCAAATTTCTTGCATTACTAAGCCCATTTCAGTTAATTTGAGGCACCTGCTACCAACTTATCAAATATCACAAGAAACTTTAGTTCTGTGATCCGTCAAGAACCAACAAGAGAATATTTAAGATAAAATGATATCCAGTTACAGAAGTTAGGCTGCCGTTACACTCCTGTGTAACTTTTAGTGAAACAGATGAGGAGTGACACTTCGAACAGAGGGATAACAAAGGCCGGTGTATTATTCCAATGATGTCAACATGCTAGAATTCGATGATATAGCAAAATTCATAGAATACCTAAAATATGTCCTAAAATTCTAAAGAAATCAGGGTCTATATCCTAAAATTCTAAAGTAATCAGGGTCTTTCAGTAATTAGAGTATGAGTAATAACATAAGTAATATCAGAATATCAGTAATAACATATTGATAAATTCATGGTCCTGTCTGGTCTGAGGTATCGGGGGCTGGTATGTCGGTTGGTCCTACTTATCCTTGGACTGTTGAAGGTGAGTGGTGATACAGGAACCATGTGCTCCCTCTTTAACACCAGATACCGCTCACCCTGAAAGAGGGATTTGATGTGTGAAATTTTCCAAAAACCAAAAAGGATTTGGTTGTGGTGGTCCGCGGCGATTTTAAGGCGTTCTTCACGGTAAAACCCATGATATGGAATAGAACGCGACGGTTAAAACTACTGCAACGTCACTTCAAAATGTACAGCTTTCACGAAACTATTATGCTTCGAAAAAGTGCCGTTGCGGCAGTTTTAACCGTCGCGTTCTATTCCATATCATGGGTTTTACCGTGAAGAACGCCTTAAAATCGCCGCGGACCACCACAACCAAATCCTTTTTGGTTTTTGGAAAAAATATCATTCTTTTTCTGTGCTCAGATATTGAAATTTGGCGTCAAATCGCGCGTACAAAATTAGCGTTACCTAGCATTACTGATGACGTCACAATTACGTCATAAAATTAGATGAGCTATCTGAGACCCATTCATTAGCACACTTGGGACTATGAACGACAACATATCCAAAGATGAAGTTCTGGGATGGTCCCGTTCTCTCTAACTCATCCTTACCGTTTTAGCTATTTTTTGCGATTTTTTTCGTGTCAAAGTGTTTCAAACAATTGCAAATATCTCAATGATGCCGGAGGCCCCGGAACTTTTCGACCCCATTTTTGGAAAGTAAATTAAATTTCCTTTCTGTATTATCATAAGCATTTTTACCTATCTCAAAAGCTTCATGCCGAAAAATTGCGCTGAAAAACGCCAATTTTCGTGAAATCAAAATATGAAATTCAGGACTTTGTGACGTCATAATGACGTCATCAAAATGACGTAAGATGCTTTTCAAGGGCAATTTTCGCAAGTTCTATCTTTCTACTTTCCAACGCTGGGTCGATGAGCTCTGTATCTTTTACGGTTCTCGAGATATGGCTTTTTAACGAGGGTACACTTTTCGCCTAAAAATGTTCTCTATTGGTATGTTATTGTCGTAACCCTTTTTAACAAGAACAGCCTCAATTTTGGCGATTTCAAGTTGTAATAACTCAGCCATTTGAATGAATTGATCTCAAATTTGAAACTCCGAGCGCGCGCACAGCGAAGGCGCGAAAACTCAATTTTCAATCGATTTGATCGTCGGGAAGGTTTCGTAAAAAATTTTGAAATTTGGCGAATCCACAAAAACATATACCTTATTACAGGAAATTAAGTTTACATATAATTAAGCCCTAAGGTCTCAAAAAGGGCTTAATTTCATGCACCTTAATGACATGTATTCTTAATTTCATGAAGACTTATTTTTCAAGCAAATTTGAACATAATAAGTTCGAAAACATTGACTTTTTTTTTCAATTATTCATTATTCAGTATTGATTAAGCTTTGGATTGATGCCGGATGAAAAGCTACTGATTTTGCCAAGAATATCAATAATGCAAGAGACACATCCTTGAGCTCACTCTGTAACACTCCATCATACCTTCAAACCTTCATACCTGAATTTACATAGCATGCAATGTTTTCAAGGCTGTTATGATAATCAGCTATTATGTGGTGTTTTGTGGAAACATATTCGATCACTAATATTTTGATGTACCTGATAAGATTCTCATGATGCTGTGATAATCTATTCTATAGGTTATTTTGTCATAGTTAGTTTCGCCTCTGAAAACTCCCCAAATGAGTTAAGTGGTAATTGGAGAGTAATTTAAAATATAAAAGTGTCAAATAAAGAAATAAAGCCAAAAATTCCTAATTCGTAACATAATTATTTGCATACAAGGCTGAAATTTCTATCTAATGGAACTTATATCTCCACAATGATAATTTGGCTTCCTGTATTTAAGAATGCATTAAATTAGGCTTACATGTAATTAAGCCCTATAGCCTCAAAAAGGGCTTAATTTCATGTAGCTTAATGACATGTAGGCTCATTTTTCTGAAGGCGATATTTCCTGTAATAAGGTATATGGGGGCTGGCAAGCGCAGCGATGCGTACGCATCGCGTGTACGATTTCAGTGCGAATAAGTTGTCATAACTTGGGCATCTTTTATCCAATCGATCTGAAATTTTGACAGTTGCACCTTTGACCCTCAAACATGCGACGTATCGATTTTGGTGGAAATCCAATAACGGAAATTGCCCAAATTTCTTCGTGAAATGTGGGGAAATACATGAGATTTCTCTCGTTAGAATCGTTGTCAATGCTCGCCTCGGACCCTTCGGGTCCTCGGGCTCGTAGCTTTACCTTCGGCCTCGCACTGTTAGGTTCGCCGTCCAATGCTCGCCCTCGGGCTCGCAAACCGCCGCGGGGGGCTTGCCAGCCCCCTGATAAAGATATTATAGGTGATATCAAACATTCAAACTGATTTTAGATGAAGAAGTCTCAAGATCTCAGTCATAGAAAGGATTAAATGAGTTACAGGGATCAAATGATTCATTGAAGGTGAATTTGAGTAAGAGTTGTGCAATGTGTATATTTAACTAGATGATCCTGATTCCTTCAAGATAAAGACATTAGATTTTGTTAATCGATAGCATATAATACAGCTTGGGAAGCTGTGAAAATACAACACATGTGATGAAATGGACTTCTGAAGAAGACTCATGGATTATGAAATATATGCTGTATTTGTATGAAGTCTCATCTTCTCCCTTTCTGCGGAATAAACACAGCGATATTAGAACTTCAAAATAATATGAATTCAGAGAAATGTGAAGCTGCAATAGGTCTAAATTTACTGCAGTATATAACATGTGCCTTTTACACATTCATTTCGCAGTGGCACAGAATATCGAACACAATTCATCCTGACACCATGTGTTACAACATTAGTACTATCACATTTCTATTCTTCTATGTACTAAAAGTATCTTCTAGTGATTGTGTATGTACATAAATGACCTCTATAGTTCTATGCCTGACAACTTTTTACTTTCAATGAATGAAGGAATGAAGGAAATTTTCTGAGTAACAAATTGATTATAGAGTGATTATAGTATGGATCAGTGTCTATGGACCAGTAATCAATTGGCCGAAACTTGACATTCTTGAGAAATGGCCGGATCACCGCTTCTGTACTACTACTCTGTAGCAACCCCATATTTGATATTATGCTTAACATCGGGGATGATTATCATAATATGTAATTAGAGACATTGCTCTTGCATTAGGGACATACCTGTCATAGCGTATAAATATTATAATTACTTTATAATACGGATCATGGACACCCTCTTCTCCATTAAGCCATTTTTCGTATATTCATCTCATGATGAAATGTAACCTCATGGATATTTCAGATTGCTGCTTGTGTCTAACGCAGATGTGCGATTGCTATCACGTAGTAGTGCAACGTAACACAGACCCTACATCGAACTCATGCTATTACTCATACACTCATTCTTATAGTTTTAGTACCTACTTTTCTCAAAGACAAGATAGTAAGAAGTTTGGTACCAACAAATGTTTCAAAACCAATTTCACCACTTCTAACCGCATTCAAGGTGTCAACTAAAGAATTGTATACTTTTTACTATTACTATAGGAGTGTAGAATATAATTGTTGTACATAATCTCGCTGTATCTGAATTGAATTTTAATTGACGAATCTTGTTATGAAGACCAATTTTTCAATATTGCGAATGTAATCGGTGTAAATATTGTAGATCAACAGATTGTATCTATACATTCTATTGATCCACAATATTTACACCTATAGGTTGTGCTGGAATAACATTATGCGGATTATATTGACAACCTGATTATGGTTTAGAAGCAGTATTTAAACAAGCTAAGTATAAGTTTTGATCACACTGAAGTTTGTGGGTAATTGCAACGATAATCATTTAGATTTAACCATTGGGTGGGCCATCTAGTCGCATGGCATCAGATCATGACCGAAAACACGAGAGCTGAAGGTTGACACTGGTGGAAATCAAACAGAATTGCGTCACTCTCGAAGATTTGCACTGGTAAGCTGGTAGGAAGGAGGTTTCTTTCTTAATTTACTCAACGTGTTACCTTGGCCTTAGCAGCACGCTTTTATTTAGTTACTAGCAGGTTGCTTATTGGTGAAACTTGTAATTACATTCATGAAAATTATATATAATTGGGGTAATTAATACTTAATTATGAAATGGAAAAGGTGATAAAAGTAGACTGCCAACTTCTGAGAAACTTGACCAAAATTTGATGTACTTCAGACCAGTTTATTAAGATTGTTATCGATAAGGATCAAAAGCACCGGTTAGATTTTCAAATCACTTTTGATGAATCATTGATTTACCAGAGATTCAGCGCACCCAGTTCCCCTCACACCAGTAAGAGAGAGCGTGAGCGTCCCTGACCTTCATGAACCAAGGTATGTATATAAATACTCCACACAAACTCACATGACCGTTCATCGTCATTGCCATAGCAAAGGAGAAAGCAATAACTCCATGTTGGGAAGTTGAGAAAAGATCTTAAAAACAAAGGTAGTGTGTAACAACAAAGTGGCTCCTCCTGGGGTGCCACACAATATAAGGACACGTTGTGTACCCTACGTCATCAACTCACTCTTCTCAGGGATTGTAATGAAATCCCGCTCAGCCACCCTCTGGACCGATTTATAGCTTGTTGATACCGAGAAATCAGTGGTCCGAGAAATACGCCATACTATTATCAGTGGAATATATTAACTTAATAACTTTGCGAAGGAGCTATAGATGGGGCGTCCTTTTTAAGAGGCGGAGCAGAAAGCTTGTAATTTCTTCTCTAGTATACACCAAATCAAACATTTTTGGCCAGAGAGCTAAAATTTCCTAATATGTCCAGTACTATGTTACCAGCCGTGAAGCTGACCCGCAGTAAAGTCTCAAGGGAGCACGTTATAACAGAACTCTTGTGTCAAATAACAGTTGCAAATGTCAACACGTATCAGTTATCTGGGGTCATGCACGGGGAATAGCGGGAGTGACGTCATCAACTGCTACATTTCATGAGATGATAATGACGTCAAACTCTCCGTCGTCTACAATAATTCGTGCTGCCAATAATGGCAGCAGTTGTAAATAGTTTCTTGACAACATATGGCAGTTCGGAGCATTTCCAATGTACTTTCAACATTAGAAGTTGACTTGAACGTGTGTAATAATAGCATGTTAACACGTAACTTTAGATGTGATATGTATAAACATGTGCTTGGAACTTTGGAACTCTGAAACAGTGACATGCTACTTCAATCTTTCAATAATTCCACGCATACACAAGCATTCTACAGTGTACCAGGATGGAAGATAATTGGAATTCGGAGGATACTGTATTGCAATAAGTACTTTGAGTTTCGCAATATTTTCGAGAAGTACAGTAGGCGCCAAAGAAAGGTTTGTGATCATAATACCAGTGGAATGAAGGGCTTTATCTTCGGTCAACAGCTTCCTTTGATGTAGATTAAAAAGTTTTATCTCATCACAAATTCGGAACGCTTCACCTTATTTTCAGCCAATTTCACGCCGTGTCAACGGATATTAATACAGAATTACTCCAGGAGTATTATACTGTTATTTCCTTGGGCAGGCTGTCGTTTACTAGCTTACCAGAGGAATTAAACTTAAGTACGGTTATATATTAGAGGTCTTAAATAATAAAGAGTGATTGAATTACAAAGCGAGCTGAAGGAGGTATTCTCAGATCAAAGAGGTATATGATAGAGACTACACGAGGAGAGTATAAGGGTTGAGTTCACCCATTGACCATCCCAAGCTGTGATAATCATGTTGTAAACGTCACACTGAAACGCCCATCATTCGACTGCAGCTAACAGCTCCTGCTGCACAAACAAGTGTTGATTGCTAGGACCCTCGGTCGAGACAAAAATATTAGGAATGGAGCTTTTTCACTTTTATCAGCGCTCGGTCTTGGGTGAAGAAAAATCGGAGACTCGTGGGAGAAATTATTCCTTTTGTAGTCCAGCAGTTCCGAAGTATCAAGAGGCGCGACGCAGTTATTTTAATAAAAGCAATGGGAATTTCGTCCTTGAAAATGCAAGTCGCTGGAGTTGAGAAGTTCTATCTTCTGAAAGAATTCCTTAGAGGCACTGTACAGTGTACATTCATACACTCATATGTTCATACTCAGTACAGCAGTGGCTGGAGTTTCCACCGTAGCTTCATCACACTTCAATTCATCGAGTTGTCAACGCAAAAATACGATGAATAAACTATAGAAAAGAGTGTCATCTTTATCACGTTGTTATAGGCGGATCGTGTATCATATAAAGTTTTACCTTTTCGTCAAATATGTTCATGTTTTGGATAATTTACAGTAATTCTTATGGAAAATTTTCAAAGATGAGCCGCTAGGTACTATACGAAAAGACAAGGTCAATAAAAATGGTCACAAATATTCATGGAACGAAACACACAATTCATGACCACTTGACAGATTGCGAAAACTATTTTCCAGCGGCAAGTCAAACACGATGCGTCATGCGTGTTCCTATTTTTCAATACATGACAGATCACATCAATGCAGTAACCTTAAATTTGTGCAAAAAGTACTAGGTGCACAGGCGCACTTTACTTTGAAATTTAGGAAATAACCCGTGCATCATTCAGCGTGCAATTCTACCTGTTTTTCTTATCACTGAAATGTATGAAGCTTTTCAAGAGCACATGTTATGATGTGATTTTACTCAAACTAATGTAATGCTTTTTATGACGGTATGAGGGCATTTGTAGTTTTCTGACGTTTAAGTATCATCTACGCATTATTTGGTTAGGATTCAAGAATGACGGCAAGTAACCTTGTTATCAAAATTTTGATAACAAATTTAGATTCCGGATTCTGGGTCGCTACGATCTAGTATGAAGAAGAGTTTTGCGAATTAACTAATGAATTAGTGATTGAAATGCCGTGGTTATTTCATCTGAAAGTGATTGAAGGATTGACCGAATACTTTTGGCGTAGGGCTGCAGTTGATAGGAGTGTATTCTTTTGTGTACTGACTTACTGGTTACAGAGGAACCCACGAGATTACCTTAGTGGTAGAAATTAAGATGTGTACTTATTAAGGACGTACTAATTAAGAAGTGTACTAATTAAGGCAGTAAAATTTCTTCAAAAATCAGGCAAATCCAGAACTTAATTACCCCTCGTTTCACCAATTTTCAACCCAAATCTAATGGCGGAAGATTTTATGGAAGATATGCAGGAAGTCGGAAGACGAAGAAATTTCTATAAAATTTATCGATTGATGATTGATGATTGCTTGACTACAAAGATGACTGTATTTGTTCTACTAAGAAGATGATTATTTATCATATCAAATTTGATTTTGTCTGCACTGAAGCTTTCACTGAAAAATTCTTTAGCTGTATTCAGAATACATTTCGAAAATAGGGCAGACTGGAAGAACACCAATTTTCAAAAAGTGGAAACAGAAGTGGAGGCACTATTCCTAACCATAACCTTAACCATCATCCTTAACCTAACTGTTTATGGTAATTAAGATAATAAGATATAAAGGGTTTAGCCATAATGGTTAGGGTTGTGAATATTGAATAGAATGCCTTCATATTGTACTGATAAGATAAGATATTACCCAAATCCCGATTAATCTTCACTTGAACAAAATTTTCTAAAATTTTGGTATTATACAAATTACGGTAGGTAAAAATTAAGATTGGTAGATTTTAAGGTGTGTACTATTTAAGGCAGTAAAATCGCTTACTGCCTTAAATAGTACACATCTTAATTTCTACCATTAAGGTATAGAAATTGTAATTGTACACTGGTCACAAATACTTTCTTAGCATCTAATGTTATTAAGAGGAGTACAATAAAGGTACGCCGCTATGCTGCTATGTACATCTAAATTTAGGTATATCAATTATAGTCAGATTGTATATAATCTATTATCAATCTCAGAAGAAATGATGGACAATGCAATCTCTGATCACAGTGAAGACTGAAGAGTGAAGAGTTTAGGTAGATATTTTCAAATTATCGTAGATTATTTTTTTTAAAGTTGGTATTGTGAGGAATGAGGAATACGAACGGAGTTCGGCATGTACTGTGCAACGGCTGAGGGCAGCCATCCTTTGAAGTGGACAGTGGTACATGACTACTTTATACCAACAGGATGAGTTTAAACTCGGTGAGTTTTTAAACTAAATTCAGGTTAAGATACGTTGAGTTTCATCTTATTTAACCTGAAATTAGACTTCCGAGTGATCAACATGGCTTTAATCTGAGATATTGCTTATGGCAGATCATATTACTATGTTAGGAGTAGTAAATCATAAGTCATGACACACAGGGTGTGGGTCTAACTCCGGCGATGGGATCATTGCCCCTCCTCTTCAACTCCTTTTCTCGTTTAAATCCCAGCTCCAGTGAGATCACGTCTTCAGGGTGGGGGGCAATTAGGATCATCAGACTGTTAATAACTGTAACACTACAAATGTGTGAGGAGTCTCGGTAGTAGACAGAGGACAACTCCTGACCGCCATTTGCTCATATGAGAACTTTAACCGCTGTAAATTTTACTAGGACAGCTGATGTTTTATCACACTAAATCTGTCATTTAGAACTATCTCATAAATACCACTTTAGAGATACGTAGGTGTAACAGAAAAGTTATTCTTCTGTAGCTTGACAAAGGATAGTAAATTACAGCAACTCATTTCTTGTATTGTCCAGTAAATTTAATATTAGATTTCTTCATGAAACTTAATTTCTTCCAATACAAACACTCATCAAACAAACAATATATTATCTGTATTACTATTTAAATTATGAGACTGATGAGATCTTGATGTTAAAATTACCAGGAACTGCAATGAGTCTTTTAAGCATAATGTAACAGTATGTAGGTACCTACATATTGTGACCAGATGAATACATAATATCGTGCATAAAGCTATAACACATTGAATGTAAATTACATTGCTCGATGGTTGAGAAATTTTGTGTTTCCAAGTCTGAGCTCTAAAACGAGAGCCTAAATTTTATTTAACTCTCCAATGAATTTCATTTGTGCATCACAAAGCGAATGAAAATGAAGTTGGTACATTCAGATTAATTCACATTTTACCTTATAAAAGTATTAATTGAATTAATTTATACATGAATTGATCAACACTATTGGTCGTATGAAAGTATACCAATTACATTATCATTGGATAAATTGTCGGTGTACCTACTGTAGGTATATTTATCTTTAATTAACTCACATTGTCAGTGATTTCGGCTTTTGTCAGCTTGTCCATGTACTTCTTGAACAGTTCTTTGTTGTCAGCTGAAACATAGTAGGTACCTATACAATCTGGCAGAATATCAATGGCAGCATCTGTCATTATGCAAACTTCAATTGAAAACCAAAACGTCTACCTTTTTGACAAGATGCAAATTATGGCACCAATTAACTCCTGTCTTACTATATAGTACCTATATTTTGTTTAATGAAAGATCAAAGTTGGTAATTAGAAATGTATTTGGCACAAAATTATTTGAGTGTGATCTTATAAGACTTCTGCAAATTATTGTTACCCTTTGAATATTATCTAACTCGTGGCACCTTTTAAAGGATTCATATGTTTAGATGTTAGATTTTGATAAGTAGATAGACTTGAACTACCTAATATACTAATAAACCTACCTAGATGTTTCGTCAAATAGACATAAGCATGATAGATTCTTGTTCTTAATATCATACTAAATGCTAAAACCTATCAAACTTTTCAATGTATTTTGAAATGTATTTTGTACTTTATGGAAGTATCAATAACTCTTGCAGCTCATTGTGTTGACACAAATTCTTCATTGCAGAACAAATACAGGTTTTCTTTGTAAAAGTCTAATATCCAATTGAAAGAGGTATCAACTTACTCAAATCACTTATCTTTCCCTGAGCAAAGTTGAGTCTAAAGAACTCAATTGCATCACTACTTTTCACTTTACAGCCATTTTCAATCATAAAGTGCTGGAGAGCCTCTATAGTCAACTCAGCCATTCCAGATGTTTTTCATCTACCTCAAGGGCCAACAGTCATTATTTAAAAGCAAAACTTTTTCAACCAAATGATGAAGGGTCTACTGGTAAATATGATTGAGTTGATTTTCATTACTGATATGAACACATAGTTAATCCTGATATTTACAAGGTTTTATTTCTACACCAACTTCCCAACAGCAATGGGCAGCTCCTCAGTGGGCAGGTTATTAATTTATCAATAAATCTACAGAAGACATGCTCCATCTTGCGATCACAAAGTAATACAACAAACTCAAACTGAAGTAGAAACTGAAGTAGAAACTGACTGGTAATTGAATTTAGTAAAACAAGAGCTTAATCAGGGGGGTTTGCTAAACATGTATACCCCTGTTATCGTCGCGCGGCGTGTACACACCCACACCTATGCACCGGCTTAGGAACATGGGGGTGGGCACAACGTTCTTTGCTAAACATGAAAAAATGGGACCCCATTTTTCAAACTCTAAACTCTCTCAGGATCAGGGAGACTCTCTCAACATCAATGAGACTCTCTCACGATGAAGGACACTCTCTCAGGATCTCTGAGACTCTCTCAGGAGCAAAGTCTTCCCTAGGATCAGGGAGACTCTCTCAGGATCAAGGAGACTCTCCCAGGATCAAGAAGACTCTTTCAGGATCAAGGAGACTCTCCCATGATCAAAGAGAATCTCCCAGGTTGGAGGAGAATATCCAAGGACCAAGGAGACTCTCACAGGACCAAGAAAGACTCTCCCAGCTTCAAGGAGACTCTCTCAGGATAAAGTTGGCTCTCTTAGGATGAAGGCGGCTCTCTCAGGATCAAGGAGACTCTCCCAGGATCAAGAAGACTCTTTCAGGATCAAGGAGACTCTCCCATGATCAAAGAGACTCCCAGGATCTAAAAGACTCTCTCAGGATCAGGGAGACTCTCTCAGGATCAAGGTGACTCTCTCAGGATCAAGCAAGTAGTCTTTCAGATGAAGGAGTCTTTCCCAGGGTCAAGGAATCTTTCACATGATCAATGAGGCTCTCCCAATATTATTGTCTCAAGTCTCAAGAAGATTCTCTCTCTGGATCAAGAAGCCCATTCCAGGATCATAGAGTCTTCCCAAGGATCAGATGCAAAACAACTCTCTCAGGATCAAGGAGACTCTTCTAGGATGAAGAATTCCACACCAGGAACAATGATCGTCAGACCTAGGATCAAGTAATGCATCCTTTGGAAGAAGGAATCTCTGTCAGAATGTTCCAACTGACCAACTTGTATAATCAACAGATAAAATTTCACAAGAACATGAGATTTCAATGTCTGAATGTACCAAATTGGAATAATGATACTTGAAGAAAAATAACAGGTTGTAAAATTTAAACACCCCTAAAAGCTGAGGTAGGTATTGGACTGAAGATGCCTGCACGCCCCTCATCTTGGTGTGACTCACTTAGATCCTGCTGCTCTTCACATTGGATTACCTCAAGGGATCATGTTGGTGTTCAAGTACGGAGTTGGAGAAAAGTCTTGCAGATTGATGTCTTTTAATTCAAAAAGGTTTTAAAATTTGAAATATTTTGAATGATATTGCCAAAAATATGATGACATAATAACTCAGATTTCAAATTTTCTATACACGATAAAATCTTTCAATATTTATCAAAATTTTATAAAATATTTCATGAATCAAAATTTTTGCACCTGAATATCACGATGAATGGCGTTTGAGTGCACGGCGCGGCGCTACTTGAATTCGAATCGCAAAGTCACGTCAAATTCTGACTTGTACGGGCACGCGCAACCGCCGAATTTCCGCGCACCCAGTGTCGGGGAAAGCATATAGCATAGTGTCATAGTGTGCAGGGGCAGACTTGCACAGAGTGGCGCGCGGCGTGGCCGCCCTGCGCGCCGCGCAACGCAGACAGGGATATATTGTCAGGCGTTGCCTGACCCCCTCGCGCGCGCGACGTCAGACAAGGGATATACGTGTTTAGCAAAACGCGGCCCGGTCTGGCGACTCAAACCGTTTCTAAGCTCAGCATAGATCATATATGGATTTTGCCCATCCCTAGCGCGCAACACTCCGCGGAAATTTGGAGGGTTGTGTTGCTTGCGGAAAAATGGCGCGCGCGGTGGAAGGTAGGGTAAAATCCGCATTAGTGTGTGTACCCGCAAACAAGGGTATATGCTATACGTGTATAGCGAGTCGAAACGCTGCACTTTAATTTGTCGGCCGTTGAAAGACCCTCGACCTCGTTAGGATTCAGTGCCGCGCGCGCTCATTCTCATGTAGCTCATGCAGTTGCAAGCTTTGAGGACTGCTTTGAGGTTTGAATTAGTGGGTTATGGTCAGACAGCATCCATCAACACTTATTGTTTTTGTCAGGAATTGGGCTGGGTATGTGTCCTTATAACTATGGCTGAGTAACATCATTGACCTAAAGTGTCAATCTTTTTGTGTCCTTAGCCTAATTATTGCCCTTACCAAAATTTTAGTCCTTCATTGATCGTAAATCACTGAAATCTGAGTGTAAGGGCATTCAAACCACATTGGTTGATTGGAATGGGTCTATGATCAACTTCATTATTTAATCAACTGTCCAGTTTCACATTGAAAATCTTATACTCCAGTAGCTGAGGGCAAGGTCGTGTACCCATCATTGTCGAGAAGGTTTCTCGACGGTTTTCAGTACTTTAGACCATGCTGAAGAAAACGTACTTGCTGCCGTTCGATGAATCGACGTCCTGAGGGGTGATATGGCCCACGCCCATTTTTTAAAAAATTCTCAGGCGGTATTATGAGACATGATTATTTCGACTTCTGATGGTCATAGAGACTTCAGAATTGAACTAGAGTGTCTATCTCATCGAGGAACAACTTTTTCTCTGACAACTTTTTTGTCAGATAATTAGTTAATTGACCAATTAGCTAATTGGGCAATTTTCAAAAATCATAAAAAACTTTTTATGGCTAAAAATGATCACAATAACCTAAAACGTGGAAAAAAGTGGTTTTTAAGAATATTTTGAAAAAATTTTTCACTTAGAAAATTTTTGGACTTGGAAAATTTTTGAGCAAAAAAAACGAAATTTTCATTTTTGCATCCTTAATTAACTTGGCCCAATAATTTTTGACTTCTAAAAGTCACTGTGATTGCTTTTTGCTGTTCTGAAAGCATATTTTGACTGCTCCTACTGGAAGTTTGCCCCCTTCAGAACTGGTTTCAGAGCCGGGATCAGAGTAAAGCTGTGACAACTTACCTCCCCAAATGAGCGCCTTGCTTATGATGCTTCCACTGCACTTAATATTTTGAAGCCAAGATCAAGATAAGCTGCCCCTCTTCAAGTTACTGGAAGTGTACTCTCTTCATAACTGGTTGTAGAGTCGGCTGGCTCTGCAACAAGTTAGGAAGAGAGCACATGCTTGTAAAACAGACAACAGTGGTGACCCTGGCGCCCAGAGCACCACTGTTTACAAGCAGGTGACTGCCCCTGTACCAGACCACTCCAACCATGGTGCTCAGAGAGCCGCTCCCACTGTCTACATGTGGAAGCAGGAACTAAAGATAAAAGCTGTGACAAAATAAAGCTATGACAACTGACTGCCCCCGATAATCACCTTGCTTATGATGCCTCCACTGCATTTGATTTAAAGCCAAGGCCAATATAAGCTGCCCCTCCTCACTACTGGAAGTGTGCGCTCTTCAGACCTGATAGCAGAGCCAGGATCACCACTGTTGTGTATTGACAGGAAGTTGAGCACCCCTGTTCCTGACCACTTCAACATGTGGAAGGGGATCTGCCTCCCTTCCATTGCTAGGTCGCTAGGATAGCCAGACTGACCCACCAGGCTGTTCAGCCTGGAGAACCCCTGTTCCCCCGAGACATGGAACATCCATTACCCTTTCTGACTAAATTTTCTCTTAAAACAACCATTGCCTCCTTCAGACCCCCATTTTTAGGGGGACGACGAGATTTTCAGTTTGTCATGTTTCCTTCATGTTTTGAGACTTTCGAACGCTTATTGTCGCGTTTTTGACACTTTTAGACGCTATTTGTGCACACTTCCGGACACTTCAACCAAAATTGACGTTTTGGTCCCCAAATGGGGATCTGCAGTGAGAATCTTGACACACTGGACAGACCATAATGTTGTTGCCATACTGTACTGTAATCAAGCAGCTCAAGCTGCTCGACAGATTCTGTCGAGCAGAACTTCTGGATGAGTAGCTGATCGAGAACTTGCCAATCAAGCAATCAAAGATGGCGTTGCCAAGAATGGAGCCATCTTCTTCATTCCAGCGGGTGATTTTGTACAGAGTTGGGAGAACCCTAAAGCCCCTTCTTACTGTAGTCATGGCTTCCTTCTTCTCCTACTTTGCCACTTCATGGATTGGGACCTCTTCTACAACACATATCTTTAGCCACGGCATGTGGAACTAGCACTGTAGCACCCACTGTATTCTTGCTGAGGGCTCACACAACAGTTCCCATTCCATGGCCCTCGTCTGCTCAACTCTACCCCGTGGAACTTCCTGAAAGCCTATCTTGACAGTAGGAAATATCTTCAAATTTGGTCCAGTCATCATCAAGGCATCATCAAGGGTGCAGTCTTAAGCTGAGGGTCCTTCACACTCTGTCAGCATCACCCACTAGAAGTAGAACAAAGGGAAGCGTTCAATTTTGGCGAAGTCCTGAGCTCTGATTGGTGAGTTCACAATCTGGTACCTACTCATCCAGAAGATCTGCTCGGCAAATATGCTTGAAGGGGGACTGTTTAAAGTGCAAGTTGCAACCCCTGGTATCAGGCCACAGCATTGTGGATTGCCAGCTCGTAATGAAAGAGAATGGAGAAGAAGTCATGGATAATGATAAAAGCTTGCATGTTTATATAGGTTGTGTGAGGAAAGACTTTTATGTGCCATCCATGTGTCAGGTGTCCCACAGCAGAAGGCACTGTTTGTTGTGAGAGAGAATTTATTGAGAAATGTTGATGGGTGTTACAGGTGTTCTCCCTGCAGGACAGCCTGGCGGGTCCGTCTGGCTATCCTAAGAAGGGAGGAGGGAGTAGCCCACCTTGGCTTCATTTGGGGGGGGGGGGTCAGTTTCCACAGCTTTCATCTTTAGTTCTTGCTTCCACATGTAGACAGTGGGAGCGGCTCTCTGAGCACCATGGTTGGAGTGGTCTGGTACAGGGACAGTCACCTGCTTGTAAACAGTGGTGCTCTGGGCGACAGGGTCACCACTGTTGTCTGTTTCCATAGCATGTGTTTCTCTTCCTAACTTGTTGCAGAGCCAGCTGACTCTACAACCAGTTATGAAGAGAGTACAATTTCCAGTAACTTGAGGAGGGGCAGCTTATCTTGATCTTGGCTTCAAAATATTAAGTGCAGTGGAAGCATGTCATAAGCAAAGGCGCTTATTTGGGGAGGTAAGTTGTCACAGCTTTACTCGATCCCGGCCTGAAACCAGTTCTGAAGGGGCAAACTTCCAGTAGGAGCAGTCAAAATATGTTGTCAGAACAGCAAAAGCAATCACAGTGACTTTTAGAAGTCAAAAAGTATTAGACCAAGTTAATTTCGTTTTTTTGCTCAAAAGTCCAAAAATTTTCGAAGTGAAAATTTTTTCAAAATATTCTTAAAAACCACTTTTTTCCACGTTTTAGGTTATTGTGATCATTTTTAGCCATAAAAAGTTTTTTAGGATTTTTGAAAATTGCCCAATTAGCTAATTGGTCAATTAACTAATTATCTGACAAAAAAGTTGTCAGAGAAAAGTTGTTCCCCTCGATGAGATAGACACTCTAGTTCAATTCTGGTCTCTATGACCATCAGAAGTCGAAATAATCATGTCTCATAATACCGCCTGAGGGCAAAAATGGGCGTGGCCATATCACCCCTCAGGACGTCGATTCATCGAACGGCAGCAAGTACGTTTTCTTCAGCATGGTCTAAAGTACTGAAAACCGTCGAGAAACCTTCTCGACAATGATGGGTACACGACCTTGCCCTCAGCTACTGGAGTATTAAACCTAGAAAATAGATAACTATATTGCCTTATTATGGACAACCATTATACCATGGTACCAGCTCGTAAAAAGCTCACACAATTAAAATACTCCATTGGAGTATTACTCCAAAAGCTGATGTAGGTATTGAACTGATGATTTTTGAAAAGGAGGCAGTGAGTACCATTCAAAACTGTTCAAAACCTGTTGAATGTTTAAACTTAGATCCTACTGCTCTCCACATTGAATTACACAAAGGGATCATGCTGGTGTTCAAGTATGGAGTTGAAGATAAGTCTTATATAACATCAAGTCGAAGATAACAGTACTGTGTTAGCATCGAATGTCAAATGCAAGAAAATGTCTTCTTGAACCTTTTAAAAGGTATAAGACCAACATTTGTCCCTATGGTTGTTCGGATATGGCCTAGCCTGGCGAGCTTAGTGAATGTCCTTGCTGAACGGCATGTTAAACAAGGAACTGAAGCTGAGAGGTTCTGTTCAGTCCGAGCAGCTATTGGGTCAAATGTTGGTATACCTACAAAGTGTGTATCTCAACACAACCCAGATTGCAGATTGATGTCTTGAATCAATTTTTATTTGTTTTAATTTGGTATTGGTTATTTATTAGACAGAAAGTATTTGATAGAAGTATAACCTTTTTATCACGATATCTTGTTTAGCATGGTGTGACCCTAAGTGTGAAGCAACTATCAATTTTGGTTGGATATGTCTGAGGAAGATGTACAGGTTAGTGAAATGTAATCATATAAATGATAAATGATAAAATGTATTTCATATTGATGAAAAGCTATAATGCATTATAGCTACTTTTGTTTTTGATGAGGAGAATAGACAAAAAGGCCAGTACATTAAGTGGGACAGAGTCTCAGTGGTATTTTCATTAAATTCATATAACATTAATCTTCAGCAGCTAAATTGAATCAGGTTTAGTTGATGATGATTTATTTGATGAATTGATAAAATATTTCACATATCTTGAGGATAAGGATAAAGTTCACTATACTGGCCGCTGTTTTGTCCAATCTTCCTATCAAACTTATCAACCACAATTTTATTAGTCATTGGGCATTATTAAATTGGGTTATGAAAATTTTGGGTTACAGCCCATCCTCTGGAATCACAGAACTGTGTTGCTGACAGTGCTGTCACTCACTGGATCTTGACCACCACTAATGAACATCAGACATCCATTGCATTGTGGACAAAGGATGTCCAATGACTATTAGTGGGCAGTGGTCACAAAATCCATTGAAGGGTCTAGTAACGAATAAAAAGTGCAAACTGTGAAATTATATACGAGTGGTCGAAGGCCCAAGTGTATAATATTGCATTAAGGACCGAGGCTGAAGGCCGAGGTTCTAATTGCAGAGGTTTGCACTTTTTACCAGTTACTAAACTGAATTATGCACCAACACTACTCGTAAAAATTGGGATATTTTCAAACACAAGGAAATGTTTTGAATTATGATATGAAGGTACTGTAACTAGCTCTGCCATGGGAAATGAATTATTACGCACTGTTCTGTTGCACTGTAATAATTTATTATGAACTACTAGCAGGTCTGTTCGGTGCTGCTACACAGCATCACACTCGCAAATTTCGGATCTATACTGTTCAAGTTGTTCAGTGCAGTAGTCTGACAGAACCAACAAAGCTAGGAATGAAATTCACACACTTCTCACATTACCATAGCAACGCGAGCAATTTCCGCACTCTGCACGTGCATGCAGACACAAATCCATAAACACATCGACACAGTGCCCATATACACGGTTTTACCATTCTAATCTATGATGTCGACACAATGACCCATACACACGCCGACACAAAATCCACACACACGCCGACACAGTGTCCATACACACGGTTTTCTAATTGTAATCTATGATGCCGACACAATTATCCACACACACGCCAACACAAAGTCCATACACTCTAACCAAATTATATATTAGACAGTTTTGAAACACTGCAAAAACATCCTTGGTAGGTGCATAATTAGTAACAAGATGTGGTGCAACTGTTGTTAGTATTTGATTGCCATTGCTGTCTGTCATTGATTGTCATTAAGGTCGTTTTGCCTCATCTTTCAACAGTGAACAATTTTATTAATTAATAATGCTTGATGAAATAAAAATGGTACACCATAAATCAGCCTTGCATATTTTGAGTTCACTTCCACTCTCTCAAGTTGATTAACTCTTGACTATCCCAACTGGAATCTTTCTCTACAGGTTTATCAGTATGGATTCCAGTGCCGGGCTTCATTCAAGCAAAGTACTAAAAGTTCTGACATTATCAGCATTGCATACAGCCCTTTTTCTGGAGACTTTGCTTTACTGGACGGAGCAGGAATAACCCACTGGAATAAAGACACTCAAATAGATACTATATATGTTCATATACATGTATTGTATCATCACTTGATAGTCAACTCTGAATGCATTGATTTGTAAATGTGAAAGGAACTCATTGGTGTTTGGTAAGCTATAGTTGGTTAGCTACGTGAGCAGGCAGTCTTGTTGAACTATCCCAACACCACTGGTTAGTCGGCCTGCCAACTGGTGAGCTAGTCGGCTAGCCGACCAGCTCACTAACTATCCAGTCGGCTTGCCGGCCAGCCAACTGATGAGCTGGTCGGCTGAACGGTTGGCTGGTCAGCTGGACAGCTAGCTTAGTAAATATCCAGTCGACTAGCTGACCAGCCAACAGATGCAAGATCCAGTGGAGTTCATAAAAACATTAAATGTTTTACTGAACATGCTGCCACAATTTTGTTTTTAAAAAGGTATTTGAAGCTTAGGACGATTGGAACCAATAATGCCCAAAATTTTGTGAATCGAATACCTTAAAATGGTGAATGTTTGGCACAGAAATCTACCTTGAGAAACTTTTTTCATCCCTGTTAGGCAATGCAATATACTCCAACTTGTCTTTTGGTGAGTTTTGTATCGATGGACGGTGGTGAATATCTCTGGGAAGCTTCTCCATACCCTGCAGACATTGTTTTCCCGGACCAACAACTCTCTAAATCTGTTGCAAAAACTCTCATAATCCACGAAGTGAACACCGCTCGTCCTGCAAAGACACTCACAGCCCCAAAAAGCGTGTACAGAAAAGCGTTTGATGAGCTCTTACCAGCTTGAAGGCCATGCCGATCCAAATAATTCTCTACAACATCGCCAAGCCAAGGCAGAGCTAGCAGCATCAGCTTCATTTCCTTTGCTGAAAATTAAGTGCAGTTTACGATGAGTAAGTTACAGTATTTAATTACGGTGACACTAAAACTTCAAAAGCAGGAACAAGAAAAAATAGATCTCAATCAAGTGAATCACACAGAAACCTCTCTGAATCAAGGCGAATGAAGACAAATTAAGGCAACTCCAGCTCAGCAAACACAGGATGCAATTTTGGATTAATTTAGCAACTTAGTCGTTAAGTACTCTTTATTCACTTTTCAACTCTTAATCTAATCCGTGGACTTTGACCTTAATCACTGATCCTAGCCTCAATAAACCCATTCAGCTCGATTTGGGTCGATTAGCCTTGATAAGGGGAGGATTTTGAGTATGTTGGGGCAGATTCGTGTTGATTCGGCTCCAGGTTTGTTCCTGCCTATAGTATCGCCGTGGGGTCTACTGTCTCTACATGAGGGTTCAGCTACAATAATTTTATAACATCGTTGGTTACAGCAGTGTGGCAGCCACACTGCAACCCTTTTTGTCAAATTGTCACGCTAGTTTGCCGCATTGTCACAGTGTGGCAAATTTTTAACGTCCCACTGCATATTTTAGTATTTTACTTACGGCGCTAAAACATAATTATAGACATTCATGCGCTGTGAAAGACGCGCGAATGCCGCGCGCACCACATTTCCACGATCCTAGCTGCTTGCGACTTTGCTGGCAAGCATGCATGGCATGCTATGGTGGTTCTAGCGACGGCATGTTTATTATTACTTGCCATGCTGAGTGCCGGGGACCAACAATGAGTAAATTTATAAACTAAACACTACACCAGTAACTCTGTGGTTAGACAGTGTATGTGTGTTCTCTGGCGCTCGGCAGGAGGTAAGGAGATATGATCAGTTTGATTGGGAGATTGCCATGCAACACAATATAGTAATACCTGTGTTATACGGTAGTATTCCCAGAGTTTACGCGTGTAATGATTATGAAATGCCATCATGTATCTATCCTGGGAGCATTATTTCTTGGGAAGCGGGAGCATTACTTTTACAGACGTGTATGAAAATATTCCCAGGCGCTTAATGCTCCAAATTCCAAAGGTTAGACTTGAAAAATGAGTAATGAAAACTTGATGATTATGTTACATTCTTATTTTTTTGTGATGTAGACAACAGAAGTTTTCCTGTCAAGTGCGTCTGCACGCCAAATCTGGTGTTAGAATGGCTCAAAGACTTGCGAAGTGCTAGGTTTCAAAGTAGCTTCTTTTTACTCATGCTTGCTGTCACGATGTTTAAAATTTCAGAAAAGTGATTTGTCTCACTCCCGTAGCCCAACAACATGCTAATTTTAAGACGGCTACTCGCTAACTATTTATGTTACTATTACAACTATTGGATGGCATTAATGCCTGGATGAGTCAAAAGCTTTTAAACCTCCCCACGTGGATTACAATCACGGACATAAAATAAGTCCAATATGATTTCCATATTTCAGATAAAAGACTGCTTACATACTCTTCAAACAAGAAACAACTCCTCAAACAGATCATTTTCATTCCAAAATATGGGATATATTTTGCCCTCGCTAAAGACAATACGCTTCAGGTATTCCCGGGTACTTCAATGCTATTTCAGGGACTTGGATTTTCAACAAAAAAACTTCTGAAGATGTTTTACATACCTCTATCTGAAGTATTCTTTAATTGAGCTGAATTTAATGTAAAATTTTGATAACTTTTCGTACTTTCAGCTGCTCAACTCGATGCTCCAACGAACGTTTGTGTTCGACGCAGACAACTGCACAATTCTCTGCATGCTGTATGATATCAGGAAAGATATGATCATCACGGCAGGAGTTGGTGGTCTCAAGGTATGTTCTAAACGTCATGTAGAATGTAGAATCGCACAAAATCGATGATTGCGATTAGATAATTTAAAAGTCATATAATCTCGAATAACCTATATAGATTGGTAACGAAGATGTTTGGTGGACTTGACCGTAGATACTAAAGATAAATAATTAATGGATATTTGAAAAAATGGAACGCGGTCAACAATCGTACAGTATTCTACATTCCTGGATCAAAGCCACGGATGATCAAAATATGCTTCAGATAACCGATTTACGAGTTCTTAGTTAAATAGAACTGTGACATTGACACCACATAACTTCGCAGATGTTCCGGTATTTGCACCACAAGTGTGACAGAGAGCAAGCAGGAACCGATCAGTACTTCGTGCAGTACAAGCACTACCCCGTGCGACCCTCTCAGTGGATAACCAGGATACAGCTCCTCGAAACCAACGATAAGTTAGTGCGAACTGTACGAGGGCGTATTGTTAGTTCGAACTGTGCGAGGGCGTATTGTTTGTTCGAGGGAGCATCGTTTGTTCGTGTTTACAGTGAAAGATGGTTCCTATCCCATCTGTCGCCTTCTCCCCGTTCGAGCCATCTTTTTACCACATAAATTGCTTACCTAATTCTTTCGATTACCGGGCTGTTCATCAAGTTGGTAGTCACACCATTGTCTGTCTCGTCCTTTACCGTCTCTTTCCGCCTCTTCTGATTTCTCGCTCCCTCCAATCGTACTTTTCTTTTACTGAGACTTTTCCATCACTGAAACTTTTCCTTTACTGAAACTTTTCTTTTTCCATACTTCACCTAGCTGCTCGTCAGGTTGTTGTGCGTTGCTCAGAAGGAGATAATCCTCCTCACCTCGGACGGAGACTACCTCTTTACCATCAACACTGCCCCTTCCCTTCCCCTCACTGATTGCTGTTATTGTAGCAAGTTCAAGTACTACGTCACTGCTAGGTAATATAAGGAAGGGATACATTGTTATTGTATTGCACTGAAAAGGGGAAAAGTTTTATTGTTTTTTTAACGTTTAGGGAAAATAGATAAAGTTTGTTCCACTTTACACTTCGTTTCTTGCTTCTATAGAATTTTTGTTTCAGTATTGACTCCACTATGAAGGTCTGGTCTGAACAAGGAACTCTACTTCACACTTTCAATTCTCATAGCAAGGTAGACGTTCCTTTCACTGTTTCAGTTAAAAATTGAGTTGAGTAATTTCTTATTTGTCAAATATTCAACTTCAAACCTTCTAAATTAGACTTTTGAATGAACATTCTATCACCATTCAGGCAGTGACGAGTGTGCTGATGCACCCCCAATCTGAGATTATCATGATCAGTGCAAGTCTCGATAAAAGCGTGAGGCTCTGGAACCTGGAGACTTTCGAGGAGATTTATAGGTGGCCCAATAAACTCAGAATGTTATATTTTGCTGGAAATTTAACTAAACCCCCTATTTAAGTCTCTGTTCATGTTTCTATGAAAATTTTATTGCTACCGGTGATCGGTAGAGCCACTACTACTGCTGGTGACTTATCTCTAAACCCAGACTGCAAGTGTGTGAGTGGGGCATCCAGTGGGTGGGTCTCACGCGAGACAAGTTCCTCTACTGCGGGACATCACGTGACTTGACGGTGTGGAGCATCAGCTTCATAGCTCACTTCTACTCCCAGGTAATGAAT
This sequence comes from Beroe forskalii, assembly GCA_011033025.1. NCBI lineage: Eukaryota > Metazoa > Ctenophora > Nuda > Beroida > Beroidae > Beroe > Beroe forskalii. The sequence continues at coordinate 86,242 of WFMF01000118.1, read as the reverse complement.
GTCATTATTTACGCGATTTCTAGGACTACAATCCATTTTCAACCGGTATACCCTTTTCTGTATCAAAAAGTCTGAAATTCGAAATAAATCCTGAGAAGTAACCCTGATTCTCTCTTTGACTCTCCATCCCTTTTTATCTTGACCTGTTACTTCACCTTCGATTTTTTCTCTCCTCATTACCTTAACGTGTTACTTCACCCAGACTCGAGTATCAGTATCCCACATTCGCCCCGTTCTGCACTGCAACACCAAGAAGAAACCCCGGGTAATATCAGTGGGGGAAGACAGCTCGGTGAGACTCCTCTCCGCTGAGACTGGACAGAGTGTCTCCACCATCCTGCCTCCACCTGATATCAGTCCTCTCAATAAGGTGATTATTCCATATATGGGCATCACGTGGGGAGGAAGAAATTGAGACTTGATTTAAGTGCAAGAAAGTCAAGGAGATACTTACTTTCTTCTAAGATGCTATAATTTATGGACTGTGACCCACTCAATTGCTGATGAATCAAGTTTTTCAGGTGCCCCATTTCTTATCATGTCTCCTCTTCAGATTCTAGACGTTGGGTACAGTAGATACTACGGATTGATCTTCCTGCTGATAGACCGCCTGAACATTTGGGTGTACACCACTAGGTATACCCTTATCTCATTGATATCCTGTTAAAAACTAATTAGTACCTACTTACTTACTACCAGATGCATTCTCTGAACATAGAACGGAAGAGAACTCTTGTTCGATCATTTCTGCTAATTATAAAGCCGCCATTTCCCCCCGAACACAACTGTAACAACAGAACTCTTGTCTGTATTACTTTCAACCCCCCTATTCCTCCCAGGACTGATCCAGCTTCCAGAGTAGATATCTGGGAGGAAGATATTCTGAAACTTATGTTGCAAGCCACAGAGGATGTGTCAGGGACTCTTGGGGTCTTAGGCTCTATAGAGGTGCAAAACGTTACTCTAAATTAGGGAAACTTGATTATAATTAGATGTAAATTCTAACTGACTAAAATCTTATATGTGTCCAAACAGGCGCCCTTTTTATAAGCCAACCCTGATTTTTTCAAGCTGATCATAGTTTTTTCAAGCTTAGTTTTTCCAGTTTCTTAATACTTCAAACTTCGTTTCTCAGTGTCTGGCAGTGTTACACAGCCACATCACAGTTGAGGGAGAGGAAGGACCTGTCACACCTACCTGTGTTAACCAGCTCGTACTAGGACTACAGGTGATAAGTCAATTTCAAATATGGGCATGGTTTCTTGGATAGGTCGCTGGACTGATTCGATCCGACCATGATAAACATGTTAGGTTTTACATTTCAATTTGCTGTTAAATCGCCAGTCTCAAATCTCACACTTCCGTCCCTCAGGATGGTAGACTGGTGTTTGTTGATCCCATTGTTAAAGGTCTCAAGTATCACGCCATAGCGGTACACAGAGATCCGGTAAGTTGTGTTCCAATGCATGGATAGATCTGTTTCTCATAACGACGTTCAGTGTCGTATTTCGATGAGTTCTCCCGGAGACTTCTAAAATGTTTTTTAAAGATCTGCATTTTCATAAAAAATACTCTCATAAAAAATAAACTTCTCTGATTGTAAACGCCAACTAAAACCAATTCCTCCGAATAGTTATAGAAACTGGTTATAAACAATTTCTATATCAAGTCAAGTTATCAGTTCCAATAGTTGTAAGCTAGTTGTAAACAATTTCTATATCAAGTTATCAGATATGCTCAGTCAGAGAGCACGGTGACAGAGTGCTGGTGACCACGCTGTCCCACGTCACCACCCTCACCTTCCTCTCCCTGCCCTTCCTCAAGATCATGGGACGGGTGAGTAGAAACGTCCTGCACCGGGGAATTATTGCCTTTTTAGGACTCTTAGGACTCTTTTAGGGTTTAGGTTTGTTATAGGGTTTTCTTAAATAAACGGTAATTCACCAGGAAAACTCGACACTCTTTCTAAGGAATTTAATGGGGTATTTTAGCCTCAAACCCCAGTGAAATCCTAAGAAATGGAAGAATTTTTCCTGGGAGGGTAAGTATATGTGCTTTAACAGGGAAATTATTCCTCATAGGGTTCTGAAAATGGTATACAACTTTTCTAGCAGTTTCTATATAAAGCCAAGTGGCCATTATTAAATATTCCCAAATAATGTACGCGATCGTCAATGTGGCGTTGTCTTAGTAGTTGTTCGGGTATGAGCCTGGAGAGCTTAGTGGATGTCCTTGCTGAACGGTATGTTAAACTGTTAAACAAGGTTCTGAAGCTGAGAGGTTCCGTTCAGTCCGAGCAGCTATTGTGTCAAAATGTTGGTTTGTACAAAGTGTGTTTCTCAACACTAATCCAGATTGGGTTACTGATGACGCTGCAGCCGCTTGGGGTCTATTATACCTGGCACACCCATTGTTCCTTAAATCTCATTCAGGTTGCATAATAGATTGATATTGACAGGGAGCGTGTGTGTGACTTCGTAGCCTTTTACTGTTTTACACAAGTTCGAGGCGTTACTAATAGGGTGAAAAAACAAAGACATAATTGTTCTGAAAATGAAAATAAGAACAAAGAGATAGATGCCTTTGATCAACTGCAGACTGCTACGTGGAAAACTGTTATAATTTCCGCGAATATATGAAAAACAAAGTAACAAAAACATTAAGTTGACGTTTTGAATATAATTCGAATACAATGAGACGCTTCGTAAACCTTTATTTCTAAGGTAATGATCTACCGAGCTGCACCCATGAGTGCCCGCGAAAAAAGGCTTCCACGCCCACGGCTGGCTGCGTTTTAGCTTACCCGAAGGACCCTGACATCGGCATGAAACTAACACCGACCAATCTTCGTGCGAGATAACGGTCAACTCGCGCGCTGAATGCTGATTTGTCCATTTCAAATGGACCCTATCGGTAAACTTATATGTACCATAATGGGCGAAGATTAAAAAACTAAATTCTTACTTTTCCTAACCACTTCAGGTGTGTGTTGGGGCTGCAGGCACTGTGTTTACCATCCTTGAGAACTGTATTGTAAGCAGTGTGGAAACAGAGTCGCTCCTACAAACACACTCACTTATCTTCAAGTCAGACGGTAGGTACAGTTGGTTTGACACCACTTCTCATTGACACAATAATTCATGATTCTCCTTGACACCACTTCTTACTGGCACCATTCTTCTTTGATTCTCCTTGACACCACTTCTTACTGACATCATTCTTCATTTATTATCCTTGACACCACTTTTCAGTGATCTCCTTCTTCATCGATTTTTCTTGACACCACGTCTTACTGACACCATTCTTCATCGATTCTCCTTGACACCACTTCTCACTGACACCATTCTTCATCGATTCTCCTTGACACCACTTCTCGCTGACACCATTCTTCATCGATTCTCCTTGACACCAACTACTCTGAGATCACTTTTTATTGAGCTGTGGCACGTCCTCACTCTAACAATGTATTTTATTTTCAGAAAGTGTAGAAAGCAAGTTGCTAGCAGAAAAGAGACAAGACCCTCAGACCGCATACGACATACACACTCTTGATGGGTATAGAAATGTGTTTTAAACTCGAACTATTTCTTACTTTGACCTCTTTTTGAAATTATTTTTTGATTTATTGCTATTTCTCGCTTTTCTCCCTTCAGCAGCTCTGATTCTCTTAGTTGTGAGTATAAAAATGTCTCTCATCCCCTTCCAGGTGTCCTGAACAAGACATCGTAGTGTCGTGCAGTGGTGACGGAACTCTGAGGGTCTGGACTCGGTTCCTCATTCCCACTCCTTCAACCCTCCCTTTCCCAGGTGTCCTGAACAAGACATCGTAGTATCGTGCAGTGGTGACGGAACTCTGAATTTCCGAAGTTTACACAAGGTAACCTCTGTATAAAATTAACGCTCGCTAAATAAACATTAAAACATTCCACACAGAAGAAAGAGAACGAGAACTAAAACTCTAAAGGTTGCAGATAATATCACATACATTGAAACTAACCCACTAAATATCTCAATACGCATACTAAACATTCTACCTCCGAAATTAAAAATTTCCATAAGAATTTTAAGAAGAGCTAATACTCAAACTCGTAAGTAAATCCTAAGATGAATATCACAGAATGAAGGAAACTTGATAATAGGAATAAATATAGAAATGTATCTCGATAGCTAAAATTGTCTGTACTGTCCTAGAAATAAAAAAATATTCACAAAAATTTTAAGTGTATTGTTCACTCTCAAATCTTCAAACCCAAGATGTCTCCCGGTCAGAGATGAAGAGGTAAATAACAATAGATAAGCTACATAAAATGATAATACAGAAAACATGAGAAATCAAACTAAAAATTGTCTGATGATTGCCCATTTCTTCATCCCTCAAAAACCAGATTTTCCCAAAATCTGAATATTGAGAACACATGAGGAATCTTCATGAACAAAAAGTCGGTCAGTAATTCAACCCATTAATGACTGTACCTAAGCAGGATAAATGATAATACAGTAAAACATCAATCAATGAACCATGACACCATTACCGACACGTCTCCGATTACTCTATCCAAAACCATAAAACATAAATCTGCTACATGGTGTAAATCAGGAATCCGATAATCAAAAGTCGGCTCAATTCAAACCCACTAGCAACGTTCCGAAAAACCTTCAATCCAGCCTTTGTTCAACCAGAGTGGTCAATCAGCAAGATAGATGCAAAGAACCCATTACCGACACGTCTCCGAAAGAAAAAACTGTAAATGGCTGGCAATGAAAAATCATGTGCCGCTAATCATTGCGATGCTGATTCCACCAGTAGCATCTCCTGTCACCTAATGCCTTATCCGACATCGGCGATGCCAAGATTTGCAGAAACCTTCTTCAGAAAACTGTATCTGACAGCAGCGATGTTGGGATTCAGCATCTAATGCCCAGTACCTGATTCAGCATCATCTCCAGCGAGCAGTCTGATCTCCAGCGAGCAGAGCCCTCCCCACCACCCAATCGTCCTCATCCAACCATCGTAGGAGCGCCATGGAGGAACGGCCGTCCGAACCCATTGAGTTTCAGAGTGCTGTCGGTGAGTATATCCTACTGTTGCGAGTCATCACCCTCAACGCAACCGCAAGATCGTTTCCCGGATGATGGACAGTGTTCGCGATCTTGCCAAGGACTGCACCTCCCTGAGTACCAAGGACTCCTAGACTACTTGGATGCAGAGATCTCAAATCTAATCAAGTCTGTACGGAAGGAATCCAAGTCGTTTCCTGTCAGAACGGTGTTGAATCTCTGCGGCAGCTCACTTCGTTTTTTGCTGTCTATAAACGAGTGAAGGTCTGGAAGACGATTTGCTGTGGGTTATGGGTGGGCCGGGAACTGAACACGACTGGGAGTCGAGTACAAGAAAGGAGTGCTGGAGGAAGCTCATAAAGGCCAATCAGTCCCGCTGGTACTGCTGCAATCTATCAGAAACAGTTTATAAATGAAGATTACAATATATCCGTAATGTAGCAATATTGTGAAGATATTATGTATCAACATGATATGATACATAACCCCAATTAGCAGGATTCAGTAGTTATGAATGTTTCACATTATTATCATGAATGAATAATTGAATAATTTGCAGATTTAAAATGTCTGTAACTGTTCTCGTAACTGTAAGTAGGAAAACAAATCACGGCAGCCGCTTTCTCGTCAAACTGGTAAAACACAAACAAATTCATGACTAGGTATGTACATATTCCAATGAACTTGTCTGTACCCAACTTTTGTGGGTGTGTCGATTTGACCAGTATGGTTCACACCTTCAGACTATCTTAGTAATCTCGGGTGCAAGTGAAATACCCGGATCCAGAATTACCAAGTAGCAAACAATCAGTAGTTCCTCAAACCACAATTTCCATGTCAAGAATTGTACCAGTGATCTATAGGGTCTGGATCATGCACTGTATGATGTGACAGGTCGTCACACACTCACACAGAGTACAGTGTGCCTAAATCCAGTCAGCTAATTATACACACAATTAATTAGCAACCCAATCAACGAACGTAACGACTTGAACGAGGGACAGCTAACCCCGCTTTGCATTCCTAACACTCTAACAGTTAGTTGATTAGCTAAATAGTTGTATGAAAACTGAAGTACATTACATACATTGTATTTCTAAGGTGTATACATTGTACGTGTGCACTGTACATTCTTACTTGTATGCATACAGCATATCATGACTGATAACAATAATGTATTAAATAATATGACTGGCTGGCTCCAAGAATTCCCAGTACCAGTAGATAGTAGATGCTGGGGTTTGCTTTTAATGACGTCTTCCCCAGCGCAAGGTCAGTGCCCTGTACTCCTGTAGCATTAGTTGAAGCCGGCTTGGTACTTTTCTGGATGTTTGACTGTACGGCTTGGTCTAACACACTCTGCCTCTCCAGTTTGGTGTGGTGGCACACCAATCAGTAATGGTAATCCTATTGTCCCCTGTTCCTTATCAGGCGTAGGACTGATATTCACTGCTTCACCAGCAGTATCACTGCCGTTTTCAGTGTGATCATCAGCACTTAACGGGCCAGTTTGAGTTGAGCAGTTCACATTTCGAGGGATGGTAGGAGGCGAGTATTTACTGACCTTATAAGGCTTCAACTTGCTCACATTGCATGTTACGTCTTTCCCATTCTCAAATTCAACCAGGTACAAGTGACTTGAAATGAAGGCTATCCGGTATGGACCTCGCCATCGTTTCTGAAACTTATGACCAGGGCAGTTTAATAACACATAGCAGTAATCTCCTGCTGAAGGGAACCAAGTGGCTTCAGATTTCGAGAATAAGTATTGTCTGCATAACGGAAGTCCACCATGGCATGTTTTTCTTGCTTTGGCAACAATATCTTTGACCACAGCGTGATGTTCACGAATGAGTTGGTTATTGTTCTTGCTTTTTAACATTCTCCAACTCCGGAATCTCGTTGTCAACCATAATGGAGAGTGGTGTATTAACAGGTCTTCCATACACTATCTCATGGGCTGAAAAACCTGTATGACGGCTTTTTAAGACCATTCAAGGCGAAGCACACATATGGTAAATACAAGTCCCAGTCCTGGAGCTGTGTCTCTGTCAATGTTAGTCTGAGTGCTGTATTTATTCTTTTGTTAGTTCGTTCGGCCTTAGCGGTCGAGCTACATTTATAAGGGAGTTCCATCTTCTGCACTGTCGCAGGCTTTCCTCTACTCCAGGATGTATGGTGAGCAACGTGCTATGTACCAAGTGCATCGTTTGCTCTTTGAGAGATTCTGGGATCAGCAGCAACTCTTTCTCGATGACATCATCCTTGCCTTTCTCAGCTTTGATCCACTGCCTGAAAATCAACCCATTTTTCCGCACTAATAGCTTCCACATACGCCAGTATTTCACCAAATCCACAGGAGCTCTATGAGCTTGAATGTTACTAGGCCGGTCGCCTATATCGAACCAAGAGTTGATTTCCTTGAGGATAGGATCGTCTTGCTGTTTCTTCCTGATCATGTTGATATCTGCTGCTTCGGGAACAATGAGAGTGTCACTGATAGTAGATACAGAGTATACTTCCACTTCAACCTGTCTTTTCACACTCTTTCCCGAAGTGTCATGGCAGAAACAAGCAATAGATTGAACGTTGCTGTTGATGGGTACCACGTCAGATCTAGGCAGGTCGCCTAGGTTACACTGTTCCATATCACAATTACTGGGCAGGTCGCTCAGTCTACACTGTTCAAGAGGTTCATCAAAATCGGGCACGTCACTGAGTTGAGGCTTATCCAAAGGTGTATCATTGCAACTTGGCAGGTCGCCAAGTTTACACTGCGTTATCTCTTCATCACAATTGGGCAGGTCGCCCAATTCACGTTGGTTCAAGGATTCACTGACTGTGAAGAAATTGGCAGGGATTATCAGGTCGACGCCGTCTGCAGTCTCTTGAATGTTGGCATCAACAACGGCTGTCGGGGTATCCTTCCCATGCTCAGATATCATGCTCACCTCAGCCATGTTATCAGTTTGAGTTTCAGATGTCCTCAGTTTGACCTTATGCAAGTATCTACTAAGGAAATCAGCAGCTTGATTACATTTACCAGCAACATGTTCTATGGTAAAGTCTAACTTTGCCAGTTTCTCAAACTTCCGTATCATACTAGGGTCTGATGAAGTCCATATACTGTCTCGGTGAAGTAGACTGAGACAATCAGTTTTCACAACAAACTTAGTCCCTGTTAAATACACTCGCCAGTGTTCCAAAGCATGAAACAGTGCTAGGAATTCCAACTTGCACGCTCCCCATGCTCTCTTGTGTTTAGGGACTGTTTTAGAGAAATAGGCACAAACTTTACGTTTGCCCTCTATAACCTGTGATAGTTCTGCACCAAGTCCATCTTTGCTAGCATCAATAGTAACTCTATAAGACTGCAGGGGGTCCTCAACATCTGGGATAGCGAGTGTGACACTCGTAACTATTGCCTCTTTCAGCAAATTGAAGCTAGTATTGCATTCCTCAGACCATGCAAACTTGGTATCCTTATTCAGCAAGGCATATAGAGGTTTTGCTAGGGTGGCATAATTCTTGATAAAACGTCTATTATACCCAAGGAAACCCATTAGTTGCTGAACCTGTTTCACATTACTGGGTGGCTCCAAGTTTACAATAGCTTCCACTCTATCTTGGGTGATATCAAGACCATTTTCAGAAATTGTCAGACCCACGAACTTAACCTCAGATTTCAGAAGCTCTGTTTTGGATGGTGTGAGTTTCATATTGGCGTACTGAAACCTTTCAAGGACCATTTCGAGCTTCTCTATGTGTGACTCTACGTCCATGGAAGCGAGGAGAATATCATCGAGAAAATAAACTAATTCTCGTATTGAAATAGTCGAGAGGAGTCTATCCATTAACATCGAAAATTGAGATGACGAATTTCTGTGGCCCATCACCATTCTCAAGTAATGGTATCTCTTGTTACCAACTGTGAAGGCCGTGATTTCTTGGGATTTCTTATCATAACGGACCTGATGAAAGCTTTGGCTCATGTCACAGGTCGAGAATACCTTACATTGTCCTATCTTATCTACCACTCTGTTAACATTGGGAAGCTCATAGTTATTAGGGAGTGTTCTGCTGTTTACTCCACGCATATCTGTTACCCAACGGTAAGAACCAGGTTTGTTAGGTTTAGGGACAAGAAAGGTCCTGCTATTCCAATTAGATTCCTTGCATTCACTTATGACACCAGCTTCTTTGAGGCTTTGGAGTTGTTTGTCCATTTCACCCCTTAATTTGTATGCAACAGGTCGACTAGGAGTCCAGACAGGTGTAGCACCCTCTTTTAATGTTATCTGAGCTTCAAACATAGAGCATTCTCCAAGATCCCAGTCTCCCCTGGAAAAGCAAGTTCTATATTTCCATATCACCTCCTTGAGTGTAGCAAGGTGCTCTGACGCTATGTTGAGCTGGTCAAGTTTCAGCTCCTTGAACAACCACTCTTTATTCCATTCAGGTCTTTCAACGGGGCTAGTGAGCACTGGCTCACTCGCAGGCTGTGATTCTGAGAGTGTTATTCTGTTCACCGATAACCCTGCCAGATGTCTGTTATCATCTGATGGGTCTACTGGGCACATAAATCCAAGTAACTTCCTTCTGTTCAGATTAACAGGAGATTCTCCGGGATTTAGAACTTTCACGAACACATTTCCTTCTTTGCTTTCCACTAGCGAATGTGCTGCGAGAATTCCTTCCTCCTCCAACAACCTTTGATAAGGATCAATCATTCCTGTGTAATCTGGTTTCGCAAACGATTTGCCTTGAATAGATGCACGGACTAGCATAGAAGTCCTTGGTGGAACCACTGTAGAATTGATTAATCTCACCTTTGCTCTCCTCGGAATACATTGAGCAACTGGTAAGAAGTTAACCACTCCGTACTTTGACTGAAGAACACCCTCCCCCAATTTGAGAGTTATTTCATGATCCGTCATGAAATCTGCACCTAGCAGTATATCTGAATCTAACATATTGTCAGAAACAATGATAAAAGTATGTGATGCCGTAAGTCCTGCTATTTTCAACGGCAAGTTTACCTCTCCAGTAACAGGAATGTCATTTTTGCTGAAGGAGGACAGTTTGCTGGATGACGGTGTGACACTGTTAATTAGCTTAACCTCATCAATCAGCTGTTTCCTCACAATGCTGACCTGCGAGCCTGTGTCAACAAATACTTTGACACCTGTGTTCAGCACTGTACCTGGAACAATGATCCTATTCCTGCTGCTGGATGAAGAGGTACTGTTTATGCTGTAGCTTGGCTCGGGTCGGCTTCCTGTCCGACCCCCATCGAGTTTAAAGGAGTCGATGCCTGAGCAGGTGTCGTGTTCTGCGGGACAGGAGCAGGTGCCAAGCAGTTCCTGGAAATGTGTCCTGGTTGCTGACATCTGAAGCAGTTCCCATTATTCCTGCCTCTTCGCCTGTTCTGATGTTGAAAGTTGTTGGATCTGCTTTGTCCTGAGCTTGGAAAAGTTCTTTGCTGACTCTCCCTCTGATTATAAGTATTACCATGGTCTCGTGTGATACCCTCTTCCAAATGGCGTGATGAGTTCGTCCTCTGGTCAACTTGTAAAATTTGATGCTGCTCGGGTGCCTCACCAAAGGAATAGATGTTCTCGGCTCCCATTGCAACGATCACAGCATCCTCAAATGTATTAGCCGTTCTGTCTCTCATAACCTCTGACCTTACTTCACTCTGCTTCAACCCAGCAATGAATACACTGTAGCAGAGTTGATCCCCCTCGCTACCAGTTATTTTAGAACCCCAAATCTTTGTAGCAATGGCTCTAATTCTGAGAGCAAAATCCTCGACGGACTCTGAGCTATTCTGTGTAAGCCTAGTAATGGTAGCTCTGAGAGATCTAGTAGCAGTGGCAGGATAGATGTTCTGTTGTAGAAGCGGGATGAAGAGATCCGGCTCTGCTCTTTCGTGGGGTGACATTCGCTCAATGAGCGTCTCCAATCTTCTTCCAGTCCGATCATCCACTGCATTAAGAAGTTTGAACAAAGCATGTTCGCCCTTCATCTTCGTCATGCTCGAGATACCTGTGGAATCTGTTACACCAAGCTGTGAAGTCATCACCATGTTTGTACTGCTGAGGACATGTGATAGGGATAGAGTACTTCAATCCGCCTGGTGTACTCTGAGGCATGTATGCACCACTGTGCATAGGGGATAAATGAGCTAACGGTTGTCCCTGATCATGAAGGTTAACGATTTCAGCTGGTCGCTGTAATCCACTGTCAGGACTTGATGAGTGATCAAGCTGCTGAGCAGACATAGCTTGTCTGATGTGAAGACTATTATCTGGAGAGGGAGCAGTTACACTTGATCTTGCCAAGCTTCCCTCAAGGTGAGCAGTTTGATGCGGACGAGATTGCTGGACATTATGCAAATCAGCTGGATTTTGCATAGCGTTTGCTGCATGCAAATATCCCAGGTCCGGTGTCCCATTTACAGCAGGTCGCTGCAAAGACGAGTCCACAAAAATAGATTGTGGTTTCGAGACGTGTACTGCAGGTCGCAGTAACGCTGACTCCGTGTTACCAACCAGATATTCTCCAGCAGGTCGCTGCAGAACTGGGTTAGCAGACGTCTGCATAGGATCACGTGCTGCTAGTCGCTGCACTGGTGAATCCCGTACAGATTCCGTTAACACATGTGAAACTGGTTGTCGTTGTTGCAAATTCCGCTCAGAATCAATAGCAGTATACAGAACAGGTCGTTCTGTGATGTTATTCATGGGCGTTGTCACAACAGGTCGTTGTACACGCATATCGACGAGTGATTGCACTGGTGCCGACTCAACAGGTCGTTGTACACGCATATCGACGAGTGATTGCACTGGCGCCGACTCAACAGGTCGTTGAGAAGGCATATTAACGAGTGATTGCACTGGTGCCGACTCAACAGGTCGTTGAGAAGGCATATTAACGAGTGATTGCACTGGTGCCGACTCAACAGGTCGTTGAGAAGGCATATTAACGAGTGATTGCACTGGTGCCGACTCAACAGGTCGTTGAGAAGGCATATTAACGAGTGATTGCACTGGTGCCGACTCAACAGGTCGTTGAGAAGGCATATTAACGAGTGATTGCACTGGTGCCGACTCAACAGGTCGTTGAGAAGGCATATCAGTGAATGATGGCAAAGGTGTCGGCTCAACAGGTCGTTGAGATGGGGGTTTAATTTAGTTAAATTTTGCTGTTTTACGACTGATTTTGTTCACGATTTTTGGCATTTCACGGAATGGTACCATTTTTTGTTGACGATTTTGGCCTTTTTTGAAATGGTACCATTTTTTGTTGATGAATTTCGGCCCTTCTCTGAAATGGTACCTTTTTTCAGCGATTTTCAAGCCTTTTTGAAATGGTACCATTTTCTGTTGCGCATTTTCGAACCTTTCCTAAAATGGTACCATTTTCGGCCATTTTTTGAAATGGTACCATTTTTTGTTGACAATCTTAGACCCTTTTTTGAAATGGTACCATTTTTTGTTGGCGATTTTCAAGCCTTTTCTGAAATGGTACCATTTTTTGTTGACGATTTTTGGCCCTATTTTGAAATGGTACCAATTTTCATTGAAGATTTTCGGTCTTTTTCTGGAAAATTAAACCCCCATAAACCCCCAAGTGGATATCGAAAAAGGCAAATGGGGGTTAAATTTTGGGGGGTTTATGGGGGTTTATGGGGGTTGGCCCCCCCTTTAAAGTATCCTGACAAAGTATCAGCGGCCAACAATGATAAAATGACTTGATTAAATTGATTGAGTATGACCTCCATGGGTCAGTACTCGGGTTCATTAGTCTGATCACGGCCTCATTAGCAGTTTCTCCGTGGCCGTGGTTCACAAACTATTAAGTTGAATTATTGTCTTTAACATGGCCCCTATACAAGGACCTAAATATGATTTGATTGTTCTTATTCAATGAACTTTTTTAGGTTCATATTTCCCAATTGTGAAATTAAGAGTTTTTATTTCCTCGATCCGCCTTGATCAAGGTCAATGGTGAACGAGCTTGAAGTCGGGTGAAGAGTGTTGAATGTAAACAATTACCTCATTAACACACAAGAGTAAAGAATACCCGGGTACATGTCAAAATTCAATTAAGCGTATCAATTAGAACGTGATCTAGGTGTCCACTACCCATATATATGAGTAAAAAAATTTAATATGTGCCGGCTTGCACATATTTTTTCGACCGAATTATATCAGTAAAATCGTAAAAATATGGGTAAAAAATATCAGAAAATAAATATCACTGATATATATGAGTGGAAATATGGCCATGGAACATAGGGGTTATTGATCGAAATTTTGAGTTAGGCCCCCGAAAAATTTTTTTGGTCCTCGGACCAAAAATCCCCGGGGATTTTTGGTCCGAGGACCAAAAAATTTTTTTGAGTAGATTTTTGAGTAGATTTTTGAGTGCTCCTTTATACGCTTAGAGCATGGCTGGGAATGCGCTAATAGAAATTATTGCACGAGGCGTAGCCGAGTGCAATAATTTGTATTGTCGCACGAGGAGCAGGCCGAGTGCGACAATACCAAATTATTGCACGAGGCGAAGCCGAGTGCAATAATTTTATTAGCGTCATGACCATTTGCCATGCTCTTAGTGTATTAGCCAATGTGAGGAGTGCAATATTACTTATTATTGCACGCCTACAAATACCCTCAAAATTGGCTAATATAAAATCAAATTTCATTTTAAGCTTTTTTGCACTGTTATTCAATGGAGACCGTATAACCAAACTTACACGGTCGCTAAATCAAGCTTGGGAGGGGTATAACCAAACTTACACGGTTGCTAAAACAAGCTCGGAAGGGGTATAATAAATTTTAATAATTTTAATAATTTCAATTATCATATTTTGCTGATATTCTTTTTACGTGACATTGCGACGTGAACATTGGTATGTTGGTAACATTGCGACGTAACATTAAGTGAATACCATGTGACAGAGAGGCAGGAACTGAAGAACTGAGATTACAGTAATCTGTAATAGAGTAATAGGTTAATAATATTGCAAGTTCACTACCCAGCATAACTGCAATCACTAGGTACATGCTCAAATACTTTTCATTATCCAATCCACGGCACAGGGAGCGGAATTACCAGCCTACATACCTTTCAACAAAGACCTGACTCTGGAAGTGAGGACTAACTCAGAAGACGGCAGTGGGGACAGGATGCTGGTGGGGTTCCAGGACGATAGTGGGATTAATGTGGGAGGTTTCTATGTTTATTTCAGTCAGACTCCCACCTACTGGCTGGTATATTGCTACTCGGATGATAAACCACTTCCTGACAACCTACCTGAGGAGCAGGACAAGTTGTGGAGGATAAAGAGGACAGAGCAAGGACTGAGAGTCACGTGTAACGGTGTTACTGTCCTTGATGTGGTGCTCAGTGACCAGCTTTGTGATGACAGTGATTGGAAAGATCGCTGGAATAGAGAGATCTCCAATGTTTACTTCGATAGATATGATACAGCTTCCATCTCTTACAGAACCTTGGGTTAATTATTATTTGCAGTGTGTATGTGATCATTGTTTGACCGCAATTATTGCCAGATTTGCAGATTGAGGATTCAACCAAAATTCTATGATTATAAACTCAGTGAAATCTCAAATCACTGAAAACTGATAATCACCATAATTATCTTCTGAAATCACTGATATATTATTTTTATGTGTATTCTGTAATGTGTATTGTAATCTACAGACCACAGTACAAAAGTAAAAAATCCATGTGATATGCCACGCTCAAATAACGTCATGAATATTACAGTTAATCGAAAATGCAAATTTTATTCATCATAATAAAAGGAATGATAATTTATTATGAGACTATGGAACAAAGCGCAATATTTAATTACGCGCGGTAATGCCAGGTAACAGTATCAAAGTATTAATTATACTATCCTAATAATGGATAATGGATCTATATTAATGAGATAATAGATCTCCGATCTACAATCTATTGAAAATGATGGTCTCGGAGTCTCAACAGACCGTAAAGTACCTATAGAGCTTCAGGGTCTTCAGATTTCTCCCCTGGCTTGTTATGTAACATGTGATCCATCCTTTATCGTTCGGGGTGTAATCAATGCTATCGAAAAGGCAATACCTAGGCCAAATAAATAAAGGTACAAAAGATCTATGACTTCGGTGTGTGGGTTATATTATTTGGCCATAATAAAGTAATAATATGCATAGATATTTAGATCAACCACAATCACACGAAAGTCGTTTGTGATTATCTTTGCGAATTTATCAGGCTAACTTCACTGACTCAAATTCCCACTTTCAGTTGACGGAGTAACTACCTGGAACGGAAACACCGCACAAAGCACTGTCACTTTTGCTGGAGCTGGGGCTGAACACGAGATCCCGTACACTTGCAACTTCGTGTTCCCTGACCCGGCACCAGGCACTGTTACATCTGATCCTGTAACTCCTGACATACTGCGTGAGTTTTATGCCAGACTGCGTGAGTTTTATGCCATTTTGCGTGAGCTTAATGCTATACTGCGTGAGTTCAATGCCAGACTGCGTGAGTTTGATGCCAGAATGCGTGAGTTTCATGGTGGACTGCGTGAGTTTTATGGCGGACTGTGTGAGAATTGGGGCACTGCGTGAGTTTTGTAACAAACTGCATGTGCTATTAGGTATATGCCATGTGTATGGATTTTTCACAGTCCAAGTACTTTGAAACATCTAAATGATGAAGGTTGAAACCTTGATAAGATGACCCCCTATACATCAATCGTGCTTATCTAATGTTATTGCGAAATGAACAAATGATTTAAAGAAAAGTAAACACATCACCCCCATTCTGGCATTCTGGCATTATGGCAGGTATGGAAACAGTACCAGAACCACAGATCGCACTGAAGGGCAGTACGGCGACGTTCACTTGTGTAGGAGAAAGTGGGAACGCGGCAGCGGGTACTCCGCAGACCAAGTGGTATGACAAGCGGAGCGACCTTCTGGTAAGCGGTCAGCGGCAAGAATCCATGTGCTGTCAGTCAACCAATTAATCCATTATCAGATGGCATTCCCATTACTCTCTCTCTCTTATGCGTTTTTCAATATTTTCTAATAATGATCTTGTAGAGTTGCCATCCTACTTTTAATAACCACCAAAACCGTTGGACGGTTGGTCTAGTAACCCCCCGCTGGTTTGGATGTGATCAGCCCATTTTGTCTCTTTTCAGGTTCCGTTGTCACATCCAAACCCGCGGGGGGTTACTAGACCAACCGTCCAACGGTTTTGGTGGTGATATCTTGACAGATGTATGTAGTTTGAACCCTTGTTACTTGCCCAAAGTCAGTTTGGACCCACGTAACTTGCCCTCACATAGTCCGAACCCTCGTTACTAGCCCATACGCAAGTCTAACCCACATAAATCATTAGTCGCATTTGAACTCATTTCAACGTAACCAAGTCGAAAATCCCGTGTAAATAACAATTTCTTCAAATCCCCTAATTTCTACAGAACGTCCGTGTGTACTCACGTGCTAAAATATGGCAACCAGATCTAATTTCATGTGCATTAGTCGTATTTAAACTCATTTCAACATAATCAAGTCGAAAATCCTGCGTAAATATCAATTTCTTCAAATCCCCTAATTTCTACAAAACGTCCGCGTGAACTCACGTGCTTCACTAGTCCATTGTATATTTTCCCGTTATTCGGACCCCCGTTATTCGGACCCCCGATATTCAGACCCCCGTTATTCGGACCCCCGTTACTCGGACCCCCGTTATTCGGACCCCCGTTACTCGGACCCCCGTTATTTGGACCCCCGTTATTCGGACCCCCGATATTCGGACCCCCGTTATTCGGACCCCCGTTATTCGGACCCCGTTATTCGGACCCCCGTTATTCGGACCCACATAATCCGATGAAAACTCTATGAGTTGGAGATGTAAAAGTAGCGCAAAATAGCGTTCTATCACAAAATACGCTATTTTAGTGGTTTTACGCGATTTTGATGACGTCATCACAGCACCCAAATAAGCTCAAACCAACTTCCCATATAGCCTATCACACAATTCCGCCTTAGTAAAACATACTTTGACCAGTCTCATCTCAAGATAAGTCGCAGTTCTTGACATCTCACTCTTTTAAGTTTTGTCCTATAATTTGGAAATCGATTTTTCACCGTACCTTAGAAAATCGCGTATATCTCGATGAAAAATCGAGATAGCCCAATGATCCATATGATTTTCTGAAAGCTCTTTAAATTTGCTAAAAATCATTCTGAAAAATCAGACAGCTATCTCCTTTCCTTCTTGGTGAAAAATGCGCTCGAAAATAGCCTATTTTCGCTAAAAAGAAATAAAATTTCGCTAAGTTGATGACGTCATAGTGACGTGAAAATGACGTCACCAGAACTTCTCTTATAGCCTATAACATTTTCCCATCTTAGATCAACAAAACCTGACCTCGATCATGGCTCTACCATTTCCCGTTCTTGAGATCTCATCGTTTTAAATTAGCTCCCAATTATCATGATATATCTTATATCTATACTAGCAGGCCCGTTGGGCCTGCATACACAGAGCTCACTCGGCGCTGCTACGCAGCACCTCGTTCGCAAATTTCAAACCCCGCAACTCAAATCAACTCAATTATTTTTACCGCATCAAAAATTCTAATCACACCAAAAGTTATAAAGCTCCGAAGTCAAAACAGCATTAAACCGTAAAGAACGCGCGCGCGATTAATCTGCACGTGCAGAATACCTGTATCCATAGCAACGGCGCGACTTAGCCCAGCTTAGCCTTCGTTTCTCTTGATATCATCTTGGCAAGCTCAAATTTAATTGTATACGGCGGCACAAACATTATTCACGTGTGAATTCATTTTATATTAAAGACTAGCAGGCCCGTTGGGCCTGCAAACACACAGCTCACTCGGCGCTGCTACGCTGCACCTCGTTCGCAAGTTCAAAACACTACCATTCAAATTGATCAGAAACTTTTTACCGCATCAAAAAATTCCAATTAGATTCCAAATATTCAAAAAACTTTATGAAGGAGCAGAGTGGAAACTATAATTCGTCGGTTAGTCTTAACGTGCTAAACCACGTGAGTTTCGTTCCAGCGTTCCGTTTTGATTGCAAGATGATGTTAATTCTGACAACTGATTCTCATACTGACACTGACATTGGATAATTTTGTTTTGTTCACAGGCCAGGAACTGTCTTCGAAATCTGCTACACCTACATTCGACTTGATTGAATTGTGCACACCTTGTAACCTTAACGGTTAATTTCACTACTGCAGTTATTACTGTTTTCACCGACTCAACTTTGATTATCGACCAACCTCTGCCACAATGAAAGCAATCCATCTGGAATATCTTCCCATATTCAAGTTATGTCCTTTCTCAATCTTGAGATCTTGAATTTGAAATTAAGGAAACGTCAACAATTTTCAAAAAGCTACAGCACAGCATTAAACAGTCGTAGCGTAATAGAAAGCACTCGCATAGAACTGATCATAATCTGCAAAAATTGGTTTCCATAGCAACGGCACGACTTAGCCCCGCTCAGCCTTCGTTTCTCTTGATATTTTTCTTGGCAAGCTCAAATTTAAAATGTGCGCCCGCACAGACATAATTCACGTGCTCTTACGAAATTATATATAAGATTATTATTAATCTTATTATTATATCACCACCAAAACCGTTGGACGGTTGGTCTAGTAACCCCCCGCTGGTTTGGATGTGATCAGCCCATTTTGTCTCTTTTCAGGTTCCGTTGTCACATCCAAACCCGCGGGGGGTTACTAGACCAACCGTCCAACGGTTTTGGTGGTGATATCTTGACAGATGTATGTAGTTTGAACCCATGTTACTTGCCCAAAGGCAGTTTCGACCCACGTAACTTGCCCTCACGTAGTCCGAACCCTCGTTACTAGCCCACACGCAAGTCTAACCCACATAAATCACCCTGAGGAAGTCCAAAACTAAGTTATTCTAACTTGAAATTACTAGAATTGATATATGTCTTAATTTCTACAAAACGTCCGTGTGTACTCACGTGCTTAAATATAGCAACCAGATCTAATTTCACGTGCATTAGTCGTATTTGAACTCATTTCAACGTAACCAAGTCGAAAATCCCGTGTAAATATCACTTTCTTCAAATCCCCTAATTTCTACAAAACGTCCGTGTGTACTCACGTGCTAAAATATGGCAACCAGATCTAATTTCATGTGCATTAGTCGTATTTAAACTCATTTCAACATAATCAAGTCGAAAATCCTGCGTAAATATCAATTTCTTCAAATCCCCTAATTTCTACAAAACGTCCGCGTGAACTTACGTGCTTCACTAGTCCATCGTATATTTCCCCGTTATTCGGACCCCGTTATTCGGACCACCGTTACTCAGACCCCCGATATTCGGACTCCCGTTATTCGGACCCCCCGTTATTCGGACCCCGTTATTCGGACCCCCATATTCAGACCCCCGTTATTCGGACCCCGTTATTCGGACCCCCGTTATTCGGACCCCCGTTATTCGGACCCCCGTTATTCGGACCCCCGTTATTCGGACTCCCGTTATTCTGACCCACATAATCCGATGAAAACTCTATGAGTTGGAGATGTAAAAGTAGCGCAAAATAGCGTTCTATCACAAAATACGCTATTTTAGTGGTTTTACGCGATTTTGATGACGTCATCACAGCACCCAAATAAGCTCAAACCAACTTCCCATATAGCCTTTAAGACAATTCCGCCTTAGTGCAACATACTTTGACCGGTCTCATCTCAAGATAAGCTGCAGTTCTTGACATATCACTCGTTTAAGTTTTTCTCCTAAAATTTTGAAATTGATTTTTCACCGTACCTTAGAAAATCGCGTATATCTCGATGAAAAATCGAGATAGCCCAATGATCCGTATGATTTTCTGAAAGCTCTTTAAATTTCCAACTAACGATTTTCCAACATTTTTGAGCTATCTCCATTCCTTCTTGGTGAAAAATGCGCATAAAGATGGCCTATTCTCGCTAAAAAGCAATAAAATTTCGCTAAGTTGATGACGTCATAGTGACGTGAAAATGACGTCACCAGAACTTCTCTTATAGCCTATAACATTTTCCCATCTTAGATCAACAAAACCTGACCTCGATCATGGCTCTACCGTTTCCCGTTCTTGAGATCTCGGCTTTCCAAATTTTCTATTACCGCGGGGGGTTACCGCCCTGGCCAGGGCGGGAATCAGAAAGATGGCAGTTCTATTTTCTACTAATGATTTTGATGTAGTTCATTATAACAACCTTTACATCCCAATGACAGATTGGAGACGGCCCTACGTACAGTGTTGCAGAGGCCGTGGAGATTGTTTGTAAAGTTACTTGGGCTAATCAACCGCTAATCTCTGTATCTAAAGATGTGTCTTTATCAGTCATAGGTAGGAAATAAGTATGGTTTACATCAATATTATAATAATGTACTACAGTATATAAAAACTGAGCGTAATATGACGTCTTGATATTCCATCTGATTTCGTTATCAATTTCCAACCATGCTTTGTAATTGTGCTGTTACTTTTGGACTCTGGGCCGTCAAAGTTCATAAACTTTTTCAATTCCATTTACCGGTCATACGAGCGAATTACTGCGGAAGACTCCCGGGAGTCCTCCGGGAGCCCTCCGGGAGTACTCCGAGAGTCCTCCGGGAGTCCTCCGGGAGTACTCCGAGAGTCCCCCGGAAGTCCTCCGGGAGTCCCCCGGGAGCCCCCCGGGAGTCCTACGGGAGTACCACGGGAGTGCCACGGGAGTGCCACGGGAGTACCCCGGGAGTCCTACGGGAGTACAACGGGAGTACAACGGGAGTCCCCCGGGAGTCCTACGGGAGTACCCCGGGAGTCCTACGGGAGTACCACGGGAGTACCACGGGAGTGCTCCCGGGAGTCTCCCGCAGTAATTCGCTCGTATGACCCTATGAACTAATAGTGAATTTTCCTATCACGCATTTTGACCTCATATTTCATTCGAGCTCCTAAACAAACCCCTGGCTCCCTTTGTTGGATATAAAACGTAACAAACTCAATCCGTCGTTCATTATAATTAATGAACAATTATCATTATTATGTTATGAGCAGATGATATTATACAGCTGACGACGATAACCACATGATTTTCGAAAGCTCCTGATTTAAAAGTTTATCGTATCATTTAACGTTTTAAACTTGCCCCCTAAATATTATACAGGATTATATTTCAACAAAATATTTCCTTGTGTTTTGATTAAGTACGCCCTACTGCTGTTTGATCTGAGCTACCAGCTGCTGCCAAACTGTCCAGGTGTACGTTTTTCAACACATCCCCAAGCGCGCGTGATCAGAGAACAACGCGCGAACACACAGGGACTCATAGCATGTGGCAAGCCTACTCTCTCACATAAAGACTAGCTTATATAACAGCAAGATCGAAGATAATAATACTGTGTTGGCATCAAATCTCAAAAACAAGGAAATGTCTTGATTATCCTTTAGGTATAAAGCCAACATTTGTCACTGCTGGTTGTTTGTATATAATGAGCCTAGCCTGGCGAACTCAGTGGATGTCCTTGCTGAACGGCATGTTAAACAGGCCCTAAACAAGGAACTGAAGCTGATGGGTACCGTTCAGTCCGTGCAGCTATTGTGTCAAATGTTGGTACATACAACGTGTGTTTCTCATTTTCTCAACACAACCCCAGATTGTACAGTGTACACACGCAATGATGCCCGCACTTTACATACGCCCTCATACATGTAGAAGCTCATAACACTGTCAACAAGTCCACGACGGATATTTCCATTACATGGCCTTAGGATGCTAGAGGCTGTTGACAGTTCAGGTGTAAATCTTACTGTTTGTCTGTTTAGAACGTTAGAATGAAAGTAAAAACTTTAAAAGTGCAAACCGTCATTACGCTTCACTAGAACATAATAAATCATTGTGCAGTGCTCAACAGTGCACAATGGCCCTTCAAATACACTACGTGAACATGCATGGGAAATGCAAGATGGTAGTTTGATCACTTTGGTATAGCTATTCTTGTTTTAAAGTTACCTTATTCCAATACTCATTCCTATTTTCCTATAATCCTTTGTAACGATTTTTACCGATGCTTTTAGGTATCTTACTTAGAACATAATACCAACCTACTTACCTTACTCATTTATAAACTGAAGAAAACTGTGTATGATGAATCTGTTTTATCGATGATTCAGTAAATCGGGCTTCGTATAACTTGTCATAATCTATCTGTCAGCACCTGCATGTTGCAAATAGATAAGGGATCGTTCACATATTACGTTATCAATTTTTGGCCGATATTAACCCCCCCTCCCGGGAGGGGGGGTTAATATCGGCCAAAAATTGATAACGTAATATTTCAGAATGATTACGTTACATGTTAATGTAACAAATACAGGGGGAGCTCCCCCTGTATTTGTTACATTAACATGTAACGTAATCATTCTGAAATCCCCTCCTTCCCCCTAGGTGATTACGTAATAATCTGTGAACGATCCCTAACATAACCTCATCACAAAGTTACTTCATTTATTCAGATCTCTTGATTTCTTGAGAAATCAAGAGATCTGAATAAATGAAGAACATCACGTAATCGGTGACCACTTATTACTTAATAAGTGCGAGGTTTAATTAAACAAAACGATATATGAGAACGGGCATACGTAAATACACTGGGCATACTGTAATATTGGACCCAATAGAGCAGAATGACCTTTACATGCCCATTGCTCATTATTACAGCATGACAGGTATTACAGTATGCTCAGTGTCAAAGTATACACTGTATTAATTGTACTGGACATACTGTAATGTTGCAATACCGGTCAAAGCGGCCGGTTAAGAAATTAGAAATTAGAAAATGCTGTCTAAATTAACTAATTAAGGCCAATGAAGTTCGTTATGCCGTTAGTTATATAAGTATAGGTTCAAGTATAAGTATACACTTTTACAGTTATTGGTATTGGTCATGAATTATTTTACAACTAGCATGTGCTAAATTTTAGAATTGGTCTCCATCTTGTCTTGTACAGTAGTTGCTCCCATATTTCAACTTTACAAAACTGGTCCACATCTTTTCTCATAGATTTGTAGCTTATTAGCTACCAAATTTCAAGGAACGGCTACAACGTTTATTATCTATACAATCTGATTGCAGTTATTATGATTAGGCGTTGCTAGGATACTCAATCTTGTTCCGAGAGTGTGTTCATATTTTGTTGCGTATCAAAACACTATATAAACTCTGATAATGACATCAGCCCAACCGGCCAATTACTTGTTTAATTCTCGTGTATGCAGATAGCGGCTCTAGCGCTGTCTCTATCTGAGTACACTTCATTGTCTAGACTTGCAATGTCATGATGAAAGACGTAAAAAACCAAGATTGCATCATCACGGGTCTTTCAATAAGCAAATGGTGTAGGCGAGTTGCATTTTTTCGTGCGCGTAAAATAACATACACGTAAAAGTTACTGTGGTATCTTCAAGAGGGAGAGGCTATCGATGGAGTAAGATTTCTTCTTCCAGAAAGTACCTAGGTGCCCAGTCACTTTCCAAAATTTGCCCCAGACACCGCCCCACCCTTTGCGTATTTTGTATCATTATAATATGTCGCATGAAAATAGTACCCCCTCCCCCGGTGTTGCTTCCTCCCCCGGTGTTGCTTCCTCCCCCGGTGTTGCTTTCTCCCCCCGGTGTTGCTTTCTCCCCCGGTGTTGCTTCCTCCCCCGGTGTTGCTTCCTCCCCCGGTGTTGCTTCCTCCCCCGGTGTTGCTTTCTCCCCCGGTGTTGCTTTCTCCCCGGTGTTGCTTTCTCCCCCGGTGTTGCTTTCCCCCCCGGTGTTGCTTCCTCCCCCGGTGTTGCTTCCTCCCCCGGTGTTGCTTTCCCCCGGTGTTGCTTCCTCCCCGGTGTTGCTTCCTCCCCGGTGTTGCTTCCTCCCCCGGTGTTGCTTTCCCCCCCGGTGTTGCTTCCTCCCCGGTGTTGCTTTCTCCCCCGTTGTTGCTTCCTCCCCCGGTGTTGCTTTCTCCCCCGGTGTTGCTTCCTCCCCGGTGTTGCTTCCTCCCCGGTGTTGCTTCCTCCCCCGGTGTTGCTTCCTCCCCCGGTGTTGCTTCCTCCCCCGGTGTTGCTTCCTCCCCGGTGTTGCTTCCTCCCCCGGTGTTGCTTCCTCCCCCGGTGTTGCTTTCTTTAGGTATTTTCTTCGCAGGTGTAACAGGAAGAGAAACGGTCTACACACCTCGAGAGAGTTCATCAGTCGAGATATCGTGCAGTTTGACTGTAACCATGGCAACAGGTAAATATCTTTATAGCAGACAAAATTCAAAGTTTAAATATCACATTCTTAACTTTGTCTGAAGTTTGAATTTACTGATCCATGATCCAACGAGATTTGGAGATTTTACGAAAAGGTACCATCATCCTAAGTTCATCATTCACTATTCACCAGGGTTTAAAATAATTTATTTCTCGCCCATGTTGGTTAACCGTATAAAAGTATAAAGGTACTACCTATCTAGTGACGTAGCAAGATACTATATGCATTGCATACCCTAGAATATCCCCTTGCATAAGTAAGTAGGTCGTCTCAAATCTGCATACCCTGCTTTCACGCCCATGTTTGGAACCTACATCTCTTACTACACATAAGGCCTACATACCTTAGGAGGTGTATTTATGTGGGATAAAATTTCGGTGTTTCAAATTTTGGTAAGTTGAAAATATGGGGATTTTCTCAAGTCATCACCCTTGTTAACATATGATAATGACGTCATTTTGAACTGTCGTGGTGTGTGAAAAAATGGGGATTTTCCTGAAAAATCCCCAAGCAAATTACAACCTCCATTATAAATAAACCTCCTAAGGTATATAATATATTCCTGTACATATATCAGGATACAAAGGAGACGGTGCTTTAACAGTGCGCTGTGTAATGACACGTTAGAGGGCATACAAGTGCCTATTGTGTTAATAAACTACACGCAGTGTGTAACGGACAATAGGCTCTGGCAGCTGACGTCATCTTCAGGGGTGGAAATGTGTATCGGATATAATACTGCCTGTTTCTTGGGTGAGGTTGGGTGGTAAGGTAGCCTACAATTATAGGGTGTGGAATAAATATACCTGCACACAAGGAATGGGTTGCGTCATCAACTCAATACTTTGAGCTTTGATAATGACGTCATCAAATCACTACTTTGAGCTATGATCATGGCGTCATCAACTCACTACTTTGAGCTATGATAATGACGTCATCAACCCACTACCTTGAGCACCGCTTGCCTATGAATTACATTGTGTGGATTGTGAGCGTTGTTTAACATGACAATCACATGTCACTTGTTGTACTGTGGACACATACCTGCAGCATTAACTTTCGAATATTAAACTCCGTGTATTTGGATATATTGCACGTTTGGTCACGTGTTCCAAAACCCTGAACTGAGGCAGGAACACCAACAATATCGTTATTAAACCTTCCAGTTTATGCAATGTGGGGTGACACTCCGTGTACTGAGTCTTTCAAGTAGATCAATGTTTTGGGTCATAGGAATAAGCCGACACAATTCAAATGCGCTGAGTAGGTATGGAGTTAATTATTTCAGATGAAAATTTAAATCGTTCACCATTTTATAATACTTTCCATGCGTTATATCTGCGAGCAAACTGCTTCGCGCGGCTCAGTTCATTCAGTACAGCTCTCAAACTCTCATGGGTGTTAATTTATTCTAACATTCTAACATTCTAACATTCTAACATTCTAACATTCTAACATTCTAACATTTTAATATTTTAACATTATAACATTCTAACATTCTAACGTTTCAGATGAGTCCCCTACGATAACTGTGGAGTGGTATTGGCAGGATTCGGACGCCTCTTGGCCGACTGTTGACGGAGTGACTGGACTATCTGTCAATACAGGTGACGAACTGTAACAGGAACATGTCGAAGTCAAATGTGCGCGGCTTTTTCATGTGCTGCGTAATCGTGCGCGGCTCACAGCCCTTCATCAACAGCCAGTGAGCCCCGCGCATGATTACGTGCATATTTGACAACCTCTATCGAGTATCGAAATCTTTTGTTTTCATAACACTGAAAGTCACGAATATTGTAGAAAAATACGCTGTTTTCCTTTCAGGAGGAAATAAGTCGTATTTTTTGACGAATTTTGCGTGTGTTTATTAACCACCCTTTTAAAATGGATTACTGAATTAGTGAATTACATACTCTTCGTTAAATACGATGTTAAATGATGATTGAAAAATTAGAACTTAAATAATGTAACTTTCAGGGACTTTTGCAGATTCCGAGCAAATTAGTACCCTCAGTATTGATTTGATTGAAGATAGTATAATGGATTGGGACAAAAGACAGTATCGGTGTGCGTTCAACGTTAACGGCAAAACTGCATCTCACTCCACAGAACTCCGTATTCTGAGTAAGCATTAACCGCCTGAGGCTTCTATTTATTGATGTGTCCATGAGGCAATATTCTGAACAGATTGAGATTTATCAATAGCAATGAACGATTCATCATTCCATTTTGGTAGGTATGTTACACCTACGTTAAGAGGTTGATAATGTGTAATTTTGTTATTTATTATCATGATTTAATAATTATGATGATAATAATAATTTGCAGAGTTGAAATGGAGCACGAGCAGTATTCCAATTTACTCTGGGCAGCGTGTAACGGTTCAAGGCCACCCGTATGCGATGTACGACATCAGCCCTCGGTGGGAATGGTACAAAGCAAGTGACCAAACTGAGATACTTTCTACTAGTGATGTTCTTGTGATTGAATCTGTGAGGGTTAGTGATATACTAGGGTTAGATGAAGTGTTTAGGAGCGGTCTTGTGATTGAATCAAGAGCCATTTGGCTTGTTCAAGGCTAACTTACCTGAATTTATTTCCAGTGAAATATCTAAAGCATCCTGCGTCATTTTATCATAGATGGTATCATCATTCATTACTGAATTAGACGCCGTTTCATTGATAAATCTATTTTTTCTCGTAATGTATTATGCAATCCTTAATGTACCTATAATATCTTTATGTATGATATAAGGAATATGTATATTGCAATCCATTCCTTACTACAACCAGGTACCTGATAAAACAGCATATTATGTCAAAGCATATTTTGAAGTTGTAACAGATGGGACAATCATTGAAACAAGAGAGCAAGTTAATCTTGATATCAAAGGTTAGTGACTGGGCATGTAACACGTTTTATTGCAAAGCTCTTGGGAGCTAAGAATGTCCTGTGTTGCTTACTAGATCAGAATATCTAATCGTAAATTCTTGAGGAATTTTTATTTTAACCGTATTGTAACTGATAATCAATCATAATGATGAATAGCCGTCGTCTTGCTGATCTAGACTAACTTGATTGATGATATATTAATCAATTAACTTAATGCAGGCCTAATGAGTAATGTATGCGCAAATTCATAGAATAATTTTGAAACCATTAAAACAGAGTGCGTTTAATTTTCCGCGGCAAAATAGGGTTTGCTGCAGGCGCAAAGACATATTCATGATCTCATCTGCGCGCCACGCACATTTATTACTAAATTGAACTAAATAACGCGCGAAGCTTCGCGCGCGTTATTTAGTTCAATTTGTAAAAATATTTCTGAAGCGGATGCATCGCCAGTCAAATTTAAGTACATTGTCTTGCTTTTGACGATGTGAAGCAACTGGCATATGCTTTTAACAGCTAGCTGCAGAATTGATGCTCCGATGAACGTAAAGAATAGTCAGAGTATCCCAGAATATGTTCCTGATGGTTGGACTATGGACATTCAATGCTTGGTACGTGCCTAGAATTCGCTCGATTATAGAAAATGTGCCAAATTAAAATAATGAAATATAAAATGTATGTTTGTATGCACGATTGATAATTATAAAACGCACTTAATTTATCCTCGTGTGTCACCAGCTAATGTTTAACTTGAAAATATTGCGCTGGATTACCCGAAATTTCCTTCAGGATAACTTCATGCTGGCTGATGATTCGTATAACACGTCACAGAACGTATCCTGTGTATCCAGTGATTACATGGAACTAGATGTTATCAACTGCATTGGTAAGAGATGGTAATGTACTTTAGTAGTGTGCATGACTGTCAACTTGAATGTCTTCCAGTTTTTAACCAAGTCAAGAAATTTTTAGGTGGAGCCTCCCTTGTTTTGTAGGTACCATTTTCCGTTATTATTCAATTAATGATGATAATTCGATCAATTACTGAAACTTTATTGATTATATTTCAGATCAGATTGTGTCTTTCGTGTGCCCTTTGGGGATTATCAATGACTGACTGCCCTTATAAAGTTATAATCACTGCTTACCAAAAGTCACATTACCAAAGTCATACATTCAAAAGTCATATCTCATCATCAAAAGTCATACATTCATCACCAAAAATCATACCTTCATCACCAAAAGTCATCCTTCCATCACCAAAAGTCATACCTTCATTCTCAATACAAAATTATTATTTCATGATGTCATAATTAGTATATTCATGTCTAGGTATAAAGAACTTCATTTTAACGTAGATATATGTGGCTGACAAAAACCTCCTTAGGTCTTAATCCAGTGAGGAATGTATAAAAAGGACATGGTTACCATGGAATGATTCTAAGTTAGTAAGATATCCCCCTGAGTTAACCATGTGGATCCCAAGAAACCACCCGTGTGGCAGGGTTGTGGGGATATTGCCCAGAAAGTCCCCTTGTGATGGGGGTGCATCCGACCGGTGAGTGGTTTTCCCAGCAGTTTCTCAAGTTCCTCACTGAGTTTACAACCCAGAGACGTGTACCCTGAATGTCGCACCAAATGACACTGTAGTGCAGTTGAACGGCGTTACTCTGGAAGGGGACAGCACCCACAACCTGTACGCGGGGAACGTGTTCCAAACGCAGTGCGGGGGAAACAAAACCCTCCCTTCCGGGAGCAGTGACACCTACACCTGCAGGTAGGTGACACCAAATTGACACCGCTTTACATTGACACCAGTTCACATTGACACCACTTGAAATTTACACCTGTTAACATAGACACCGCCTTACATTGACACCAGTTCACATTGACACCACTTGAAATTTACACCAGTTAACATAGACACCGCTTTACATTGACACCATTTAACCTAGACACCCGTTCTCATTGACACCGCTTGAAATTTACACCAGTTCACATTTATTACATTGAAACCAGTTTACCAGTTCACGTTGTTACATTGATAAGAGTTGGCGCCAGTTCTAATTGACACCAGTTCACATTGACACCGGTCTACATTAACACCAGCTCTCACTGACACCAGGTCAACCTTAGCACCAGTTCAAGCTTGACTCAACTTATAACTTACATTACTTCTCTGGCTCTCATTGACACCAGCTCTCCCTGGCACCAGTTTAACATGACACAAGTTCACATTGACACCAGTTAAATCTTGACATCACTCCATGTTGACTCCAGTTCACATTCGCACCTATTGCTGCTGCCACCAGTTCACATTGAAATCAGTTCACACTGACACCAGTAGACCCTGACACCAGTACATCCTATTACCAGTACACCCTGACACCAATTCACCCTGACACCAGTTCACCCTGACACCAGTACACCCTGACACCAGTTCACCCTGACACCAGTACACCCTGACACCAGTACTCCCTGAAACCAGTACACCCTGACACCAGTACACCCTGACACTAGTACACCCTGACACCAGTACACCCTGACACCAGTACTCCCTGACACCAGTACACCCTGACACCAGTACACCCTGACACCAGTACACCCTGACACCAGTACACCCTGACACCAGTACTCCCTGACACTTGTTAATCCTGACACCAGTACTTCCTGACACCAGTACACCCTGACACCAGTGCTCCCTGACACCAGTACACCCTGACACCAGTACACCCTGACACCAGTACACCCTGACACCAGTACACCCTGACACCAGTACACCCTGACACCAGTACACCCTGACACCAGTACTCCCTGACACTTGTTAATCCTGACACCAGTTTGACTTGACAGCAGTAAATCATTAATTAATCCTGACACCAGTTCACCTTGGCACCAGTAAACCCTGACACCAGCTTGACTTGACGCTGTTTCAACATAAAACTGGTGAATTTGGCCTGAATTTTACTAAGCTCCAAACTGAGACAATATTCTATTATATTCTGTCCGACTACTGAAACTACATCTCCTATTGGAGCTTCACTCAACAAATTTGCTCTACCATAAATTTCTCAGCTCTGCAGGACAAATCGGCTACACCTTGTGTGTCGAGGGGTGTTCGTATGTGGTAGACGACCAGATCAGCCTTACTCTTCCCGAAGACATCTACAACTCGACTCTGATACCGCTTGGGGAAACGGTGAGTTAGGGATTAGAAAACGGTGGCCGCTCGTCATTTCTGAAGCCGCTCGTCATTTCTGCCGGCTTTAAACTTCCGAATATCGTGACATTAGGAGGGCTACATTCATTAAAAATCTTTGACGGACACGCTCTGTGACCTGTCATCGTTTGAGGCAATCTCACCGCGTGTATTGTCTGTATTTGGCATAATTGTTACGCCCATTGTATTCCATCGTACTGCTGAGAAGGTGGTGTGTAGAATAGGGATTTCTTCGTCAGTTTAATCAGAAATAGTAGAGTGGTTACGAACATCTTCAATTGTAACAATTAAAACGTCGTGTTCTTGTGATATTTCAATGAATATATATCATTCATCATAGTCATACCTGCTCAAATTTGATTGTATAAAGTAGTGTTGTAAAGTTTACAACACTTCGTAACACTCTACTCGTCCTATTTCTGATTAAACTGCTGAGAAGGTGGTTGATAGCTTGACTGAGCGTGATGGTGAGACGCCACAACAAGGCTTAATCTTCCCGGCCTTTTACTGTCCCAACGCAGCATATCATTCGCAACATTTCCATCCCATTATCTGATTGCCCCCTTGGGGGGTTAGAGGGAATTACTCAAAACCCCCTTCAGATGCCCCCCATTGGGGGTTAGTGGGAATTACTAAAAACCACTTCAGGTGGCCCCCTTTGGGGGCATTGGGAATTACTCAAAACCCCTTCAGGTGCCCCCTTAGGGAGGCATTGGGAATTACTCAAACCCCCTTCAGTTGGCCCCCTTTGGGGGCATTGGGAATTACTCAAAACCTCTCAGGTGAGCTACGAGTGTTTGGACGGAGAGGATAATGTTTACAACCCCGATAAAGCCTACACTTGCACCCCCGACTACGTCAACCGGAGACCCATTGACTTGAAGATTTGCAAAAGTAAGTTACTGGAGACCCATAGACTTAAAATCTACAAAAGTTAGTTACTTAAGAACCATAGACTTGAAGATTTGCAAGAGTAAGTAACTGGAGACCCATAGACTTAAAATCTACAAAAGTTAGTTACTTGAGACCCATAGACTTGAAGATTTGCAAAAGTAAGTAACTGGAGACCCATAGACTTAAAATCTACAAAAGTTAGTTACTTGAGACCCATAGATTTGAAAATTTTGCAAAAGTAAGTTTAGTTACTTGAGACCCATAGACTTGAAGATTTGCAAAAGTAAGTTACTGGAGACCCGTATGTATCCCTGAGTGTTCACTGTTCAGTTTGCAGGCGTGTGTTTCAGGGTCGAATTCCACTGCGATAATGTGAAATGGTAGTTTTTCTGTCATGTGTGTGTGTGTGTTTGTGTGTGCTTGTGTGTGTTTGTGTGTGTGAATTCTGAACATGGTAGTTACTTCACTTTCATCATATTCATACTCACTGCTGCACCCTTCGATGCACCCTTAATGAATTAATGCATTCACTAGTTAGTTATGATAGTCTGCAGATCTCTTTAGATCAGTGCAACACCCTTGTCATAGGGTTTATGGTCCAGAGCCTATGCAATCAGTTAACAATGACTGACGAGGCCGAAGGCCGAATTTTCAATTGACGCGATAAATGTATCACCTTCGGTCGATTAACATAATCTAACCATGAGCCAGACGCTTACATCGACCAAAATCACACTATTTTTATTAATCATTCCGGTGAACGGATTAAAACATCTCTGTACGTAGGAAAGGCACATCTGATAGCCTACCCGTGGTAACAAGGAGAGCTCGCACTTAAGTGATGTAACTCTGTAATTATGTAACAGATGTATTGTGTATGTACCTATTCAGCGCCCCTGGTAGATGTTATTTATTGGTACATTTTGTTACATGTTATGGGGCATTGTGTAGGTGTTTATAGACCACATCAGTCCACCTTATAAAGGCTTAACGATGAAGTCACAGCTGCTTGTTTCTCTTACCACAGCTTTACTGTGTTTCCTTCACCTGTTCCCAATGGTTCACACCTTCCCTCGGTTACCAAGGATCTCTTGCTTTTCGTGGTATCGATCACGGAAAATAGCCCTCACAACGACCCATGCTGTGTCTCCTCTCACTGTAGAACCCATTGGGTCTCTTAGTTAACTGTGTCGCGAGCTTGACAAATGAGAATCATTCTGAAATTTCTGAGTATTGTGGGATCACGTACGTACCTGTTACTTAATTGTTATGCTAATAAAAATCAGTATCACGTACGTACAAATAGTGGTCGTGTGGAAATTTCAGAGACCGTTCTCAGAACTCACGAAATGTACGTAACAAAGGATGCTTTAGTTTTGGTGTTGTCACGGTCATTGTAAACAGGAATTAAACAGGAATTAAACAGGAATCAAACAGGAATTAAACAGGAATTAAACATTAGTTGGTCAAATTACAAATTGTATTAGGCCGTGTAACGTAGTAAATTCACCAATCTAAGTCATGATGAATACGTCATTATACCATTATCATAGTTTGACATGGCGAATGAATACGGCATTGAACCTCCTTCGTTTTAAGGTGTCTTTATTTCTGCGTTGTCATGACGCATGATGATTATGAGGATGAAGAAATGAAAAATCGCACTTGCGATTTGAAAGGCTCCGTTTTATCGTCGTTATAAATTTAGTGATTTTAGTTCAATCAATACTTCTTCCATGTCTACTAGTATTACCATATTACTTTGTAAAATAGTTGAAAAGTTTGGTGAACATTAATGTTATTTCGTATTTTTCCCTTCTAATGAATCATCTGATCTCGAGGTTTTCCTATTTCATACCAACCATCAGATATTCATGGCATCAAAGGCTTCTGAGAGTGACGTCATTATCATTTGTTAAAATGGTGTGTCGTTGACGTAAGCTGCTTCTTCTGTACTTCTGTAGGAACTGTTACACGCCCACTCATTAGAATGAGCCATTAGATAACCATCATGTAATTCGCATAATGACTGGTGTGCTTCATGGTACGCATGCCATTGATTGGCTCTCGTAATATCGCATGCCATTGATTGGCTCTCGTAATATAACATGCCATTGATTGGCTCTCGTAATATCGCATGCCATTGATTGGCTCTCGTAATATCGCATGCCATTGATTGGCTCTCGTAATATTGCATGCCATTGATTGGCTCTCGTAATATCGCATGCCATTGATTGGCTCTCGTAATATCGCATGCCATTGATTGGCTCTCGTAATGTAGCATGCCATTGATTGGCTCTCGTAATGTAGCATGCCATTACGTCGTCTTTGCCAAAATTTCGTCACCATTAGACCCTTTTAATAAACTGGATGCTAATCTACTATTATAGCCTCACTCACACCCGTATCCATTCAATTATAGACATTTAATTGTACACAACGCAATACATAAATACATGGTCACTGATTGGCAATCATGGAAAAATGCCCGCTCACAATAAATTGGTGGATGAAATTACGTCATTAACATCGTGCGTACAGCCGAATTGCCCAATCCATCCGCCTATCTTTTCTTGCGCGACGTATAATTAGGTTACATTACAGCTGTTGCTGCAAATCCGACTCACTTTGACTTTTTCTCTGTGAAATGGTGCCGTAGTGCGGGCATCGTCTAATAGGTATTTTAATAAGTCTAATTGATACCATATCCAATAAATGTTGCGATATATTAAAGCGGTTTGATCAAGTAATTTCACCGTACATTGTACAGTGCACAGTTAAGGTGCATGTACTCATGTACATTGTACAAATGTACACTGCATTGTACACTGCATTGTACACTACATTGTTCTATTTTACACTACAAAAGAACAAATAGGTACTACATCCTACATTGCAAAAGCTGCAGTTTACTTATATGATTGGTGATACACCCCTGAGAATGGTATCATCATTTAGTAGAACATTATTTTCACTTTTTGAAACGCAAGGAAAATTTTTCATGGGTTACGAAACCGGGTGAGAAAGGTGCTCTGTAGCATAGGTCTGTCAAGCTTTCAAAATTTGCATATTTGTTATTGGCTCGGTAAATCCTTTTTTCCACTGCCTTGCACATGGTCTCCTTTGTGCACGATACCAAATAAACGAATCAGACGGTTAACTCTGACGTAACCAATGTCGGACGCCTATTATCTACTCGTGCATAAGTGCCGTTCACTATAACGTGCAGTGCTCATTGCTCTAGTGAGATTTTTGGCACTTGCTACCGAATTATTGCTTTATTGTAAGTAAAAGTTTTCAGAACGTTTATATTTGCCCTTGTAACAAAGGTAAGTAACTACTTTCAAACCATTTTTCTTTTTTCAATAGAAATTAATTGCAAACGCCCTTTTTGGTATTTTCTATCCTTTTAATTCACAAGGACACAGGAACCAGAACGATGTCACGTTTTATGATTATAACTTTCTAATGCATTAAATCATAAAAACCGGCTGGAGGACCATCCATTGGTTCTCACGGTTATTACATCGGTACTCTTCATAAGCTGTTCATCAATATATGGAATGTGAGCTTCAAAGTTTTAAAGTTTTGTGTGACTTATTAAATGCTATCAAATGACAAAAACTCCTAAATTCGTAGTTTTTGCGAAGGATCTGCTGTACAATGTTAATATTCCGGACTTTGAAAGTGCATTACTTTAATCACTGGTATGCTCATATTTCATCAACGCACCTATGTCTTTAGGTGATTTTTCCTGGCGATGGTATTTGTGTTTTTTTGATTTTCTGCTTTTGTTTTGAAGCCTATGTCTCAGTGGAATAAAATAGTTTGAATTATATTTACTTATTTAGGTTTGTAGAGGGACTCACTGCAATATCATGTACCCGAATGAATTATATTTTATTTGTACGTGAATGAATATTAACAACGGATGATGACTTATTATCTATACAACTTCAAGTCTTTGGACAAGTATATTTAACTTTTGAATTTGTCTTTACAGGAACTTTCAAGCCTGTAGACCAAATGCTGGAAACTGTTCTTCAATTCTTAACCCTCTAACGGGCAGTCAGTGTTGAGAAAGCTTACACAAAATCTCGGAGAACATAATAGTTCTTTACATGATATCTGGAAAAACCGAGAGTAAATGACAAATGTTGAAATTTTGATTAGAGTAGAGTAAAAAGGGGATTTTCTTCATTTTCCTCGTACATCAAAGTTGTGATTTTTATGCTAATTTCTGCTTCCGCTCCTTTCATCATCCAGTACCTATGTTAATTTTTTCTTCTTAAATATCGGTGGCAATTTAACTACAAAACCTTAAAAAAGTTCATGTCATTGGGAAATTAAGACACACGGATTTTTCTTTGATTTATGAAATTTGATAAGTACTACCAAACAATCACCCAATAGAGGGTGCGGCTTAGCCTTCCGTGTATTATTAATTAGTTGATAATTGAGATAATTGAGAAGTACGACATATTTGAATCTGCATGGTCCTCAAATGAAGTTTCTTGAGTTTTAAGTTTTATTTTCAATTTGAAAAGATGGGCAATGGTCAGTCAACAATAAAAACTCAATCAAACGAAGCCTAGGATTTCGGGATAAATAAGAAACTCGCAATTATCAGGGGGCTGGCAAGCCCCCCGCGGCGGTTTGCGAGCCCGAGGGCCCGAAGGGCCCGAGGGCGAGCATTGGACGGCGGTCCTAACAGTGCGAGGGCCGAAGGCCCGAGCCCGAGGACCCGAAGGGTCCGAGGGCGAGCATTGGACGGCGGACCTAACAGTGCGAGGGCCGAAGGCCCGAGCGCGAGCCCGAGGACCCGAAGGGTCCGAGGGCGAGCATTGAACGGCGATCCTAACAGTAAACGAGCTTCCGGACATCGGAAGTGAGTTTTGTTAACTTTGCTTGCCAGCCCCCAACTATATGTTTTCATGGATTGGCCATATTTCACGTTAAAATTTGAGTAAGTTCCCGTTGCTGAAATTGTACCAAAATTTGAACATCGCATATTTAGAGGTCAAAGGTGCAACTGTCAAAATTTCAGATCGATTGGATTAAAAATGGCCGAGTTATTACAACTTGAATATTGCCAAAATCGAGGGTGTTCTTGTTAAATAGGGTTACGACCATATATATACACATATATAGAGGTATATACATATATATATACAGATATATAGAGGTATATACATATAGAGAGATGACGCTTTAGTGCAAGAAGTGTACCCTATTTAAACGGCGATATCTCGGGAACCATAAAAGATACAGAGCTCATCGACCCAGCGTTGGAAAGAAGAAAGATAGAACTTGCAGTTAGTGACCTTAAAAACTATTTTACGTCATGATAATGACGTCATAATGACGTCACAAAACTAAGAATTTCAAATGTCGATTTTCCCAAAAATAGGCGTTTTTCAACGCAATTTTTCGGTATGAAGCGTTCGAGATAGGAAAAAATGCTCCTCCTAGCGTAGAAAGGAAATTTAATGTACTTTTCAAAAATGTGGTCGAAAAGTTCTGGGCTCCCCGGCATCATTGAGATATATGCGATTGTTTGAAACACTTTGACACGAAAAAATTCAAAAACTGGCAAAACTTGTGAAGCTAGTGGAGAGAGAACAGGACCACCCCAGAACTTCATCTTTGGATATGTTGTCGGTCATAGTCCCAATTGTGTTAATGAATGGGTCTCAGATAGCTTATCTAATTTTATGACGTAATTGTGACGTCATCAGTAATGCTAGGTAACGCGAATTTTACGCGCGATTTGACGCCAAATTTCAATATCTCGGCACAGAAAAAGGGTGATATTTTTTCCCAAAACCAAAAGGATTTGGTTGTGATGGTCCGCGGCGGTTTTAAGGCGTTCTTTACTGTAAAACCCATGATATGAGAAAGAACGCGACGGTTAAAACTGCCGCAACGGCACTTTTTTGATGCATTAAAGTTACGTGAATGCTGTATATTGTGACGTTGCAGCAGTTTTAACCGTCGCGTTCTTTCTCATATCATGGGTTTTACAGTAAAGAACGCCTTAAAACCGCCGCGGACCATCACAACCAAATCCTTTTTGGTTTTGGGAAAAAATGAGGAATAACAATTTACAAATATTTCTGATGCAGATCTCTGGAGAGTGTAGTATGACAGGGCTCCGTAAGAACGTTCTCTCCTCAGTGTGCCTCATGTAATCTGAAACTTAATCCCACCTCCTCATTACCCTCTCCTGGAGAAATAGGCGGTGTGACGTCACTAACTCAGCATTGTCAGGCTTGACGATTACGTCACTCTCAACCGCTGGTTATCACATTTGCATATAAATCACTCATCGTATATAGTGTCTGTTGTCATATCAGTGCGTCGTATGACCTTTGTGGGCCTGTTTCACTGCAGTTGACTCTTGTTTCTTGACGTGTGGTTGCGGTTGTCCCTCAAACATCATAATATGGATGGATGATTCACCTCAACTGGACTGTTGGATGTGAGGTTAATGAAACGTTACTATGAATGTGTTTTAGATACTATCTACTCAAGTAGAAAAGGCATTTTATAAATGTGCAAAAGCAATGATAGTGGTTAAATTCTCAAAATTAACCATCCCTCGCCCTGATTTCAAGTCAAAACTTGAATTAGGTATAACTACTGCAATTTGTAAGAGTTACGGATTGAAATAGAAACAAATCATTATCAAGCCATCTTGGCGTGAACACGTCTTGGCTGGTTGATTTCATAATTCACATGATTTTTCTGAAATATTATCAGAATTAACCTGTCTCGAATGAATCGATACAACCGTGGTGTCAGACTGTGTGTCTCATTGAAAGTCACTGCACATGGTCTTGTTTCATGGTAGTGATGCCTAACATCACGAGAAAATAAAACCTTGTGTTTGTTTTAGGTCGATAACCTTAACCAGGTGTTTCATTAAATTTAGAAGTGACATGAACAGTGTTTTTTAATATCTAAAAATACCTTCTGTTGTGTGTTTAGATGTCGTGATAACGAAAAAGCTTGTGTTTGCTTTCACCTTGAAAGAAATATCCTTGCGTTTAGATTTCGCCCTTTAACCCTACCTCGTTTCATCTGCAGCTAGAGTACGGTGGGACTGGATATTCGTGGGTTTCGCCATCGTGCTCACCGTCATAGCCATCGCGATGATGGTTTGGGGAGCGCTGCTATTTCTACAGTGAGTTTATTTGAACGCAGATTAAAGAGCAATGACAGCATCACTATCCTAAAAAGATAGTAACCTAACCGTGGTTTCTCGACCTTTTCATGCTCATGCGCGGCGTATTACGCCGCGCATGAGTTATGCTTTTTTGCGCGCAAATGTACTGTATATATTCTTTAATATGCTCTACTATGCTTATGAACGGATCAGAAAGTACATTTGCGCGCAAAAAGCGTAATACGCCGCGCATGAAAAGTTCAAGACACCACTATAAAGCT
The DNA here is from genome assembly GCA_011033025.1 of Beroe forskalii. NCBI lineage: Eukaryota > Metazoa > Ctenophora > Nuda > Beroida > Beroidae > Beroe > Beroe forskalii. Next base: position 47,362 of record WFMF01000118.1, on the reverse strand, counting down.
CCTTATCTTTTTTGTCTTCTCCTGATAATTCTTAATTGGAGATAATTTTAAACGAAAATAACTAAACTTAATGGCACATGCTATTCAAAAGCTCATATTTTTCAAACTTTCTCGTATCATCAAACGTTTTCAACTTGCTCCCTAAGTTAATACTTTTGTTATGCAATACTACTAAGCCATTAATTAAATGTGTGACTGTGATGAGAGAAAATGTGATACGATCTCTGTTATCCAAGAGAGTATCGATTATCATGTACATTAGTTATATTAAGATGCCCCTCTTTTGCAGACACTTACATTTCACTCCTCGAGCTACCGGGAAAAGTCCTCAATTTTGCATTTTTGTGTCCATCTGTGGGCAATATTGTACTTGTCTTCTTGAATCATAACAAATAGGCATCGTATTATCGATTTGGTTCGATCGTTAATAGTAAATCATTGGATACCATCAGGGCATTGTCCAATATCCTTTTGTTTCAGGATTCAACGACTTCTAATTATCCGCATAATGATATGCCAGAGTCCATCATTTTCGGTCTAGCTGGTTCCCTTTGCACCAAACACGAGAGCTGAAAACCCGAGCAATTAACCGCTACCAAGTCCCTAGTCTCAGGTAGCCTAATCACATGTCCCAACTTGTAAAGACCTCGTATAGTTATGGAGAAGTCTTGCAGTGTGGCTATGCAGTAATATGCCATGTTGGTGCACCTCTTGTATAGGCAGCTCAGAGTGACGTGATTATCCTGCTTTAAAACGCAGAGTTGATGACGTCAGATGCCCCATTACTCGTTTAATGACGGCCACCAGACAATGCTTTCCCCCTAGGGAAGCAGGATTTAGCCTCCCCAAGACAATGAGAAGGGGTACAGTGAGCCCCTGTTTTGAGTGGTGGGCCCGCTCAATTACTTCCAAACTTCCAGTGCTCTTTTATGGAGTCTATTGTACGAGGGCGTATACGCCTCGTTGTACGCTGAATTGTACAAACCTTCCCTTTGATTTACATCAGATAAATTATACGTATATATTTCCTAACCCGGCTTCCCGTTGTAGAATGAAAGTGCACCCCCTATACCACTCCATCCCTCGGCCTGCTCCTCCCTCTACCACTCCCCACTCTCCTTCCACTCCCCGCTCTCCTACCACTCCCCACTCTCCCACCACTCTCCAATACGGGGGAGGAGGAGGAGGAGGGTGTTTCCTCGCGGCGCACCCTCGCGGGGCGGCGGCCGGGTGCTGCGCCCTCGCACACCTCGCGCAATCCCTCGTGTGTGCCATCAGGCGGCAGAGGACGAAGAGGAAGATGATGGCTAACGGCGCGAGCACGGATGTGTACATCAACCCCACGGCCAAGGAGGCGGAGGTCAACGAGCAAGTGGAGATGGAGGAGATGAGCAAGACTATTGAGCTGGAGGCCTTCCACAACAGGTGAATGAGCAGGATTATTGAGTTGGACGCCTTCCACAACAGGTGAATGAGCAATACTATTGAGTTGGACGCCTTCCACAACAGGTGAATGAGCAATACTATTGAGTTCGAGGCGTTCTTTGTCACAACAGGTGCAATGAGAACTCGCTATAGAAATTGGTTTTGTTGGTTAGTTCTTTAGTTGTTCAAATTATAAAACGCTTTCAAATTCAAGTTAAGATCATTTAAGTTGAGATCTAATAATAAGTTACAAAAATGCTGATACCTGACGATTACTCCAAGTAAACTTTGTGATAATTTCAGTTACAAAAGGCTTATAGCTGACGATTGCTACGCACTATCAGTGGAATACGCTGCTATTGGGGAAATCGTGCCTCCGAACATGTTTTCTACTAACGTTGCCAAGCAACCGGAGTTTAAAGCTAAAAACAGGTTCACATTTGGTTGGCAGCAACCGGAATATAAAGCTAAAAACAGGTGAACATTTGGTTGCCAAGCAACCGGAGTATGAAGCTAAAACAGGTGAACATTTGGTTGGCAACAACCGGAGTATAAAGCTAATAACAGGTGAACATTTGGTTGCCAAGCAACCGGAGTTTAAAGCTAAAAACAGGTGAACATTTGGTTGTCAGCAACCGGAATATAAAGCTAAAAACAGGTGAACTTATTTGCAGCCATCAGGATATATTAAAACTGAAAACACGTGAATAGATTTATTGGTGCTCCAATTTGTACCCCAGGTCAGTTCAAAACGTGGCCAAGCCGGCTCTTTTAAATTTAAAATGCGCGGAGTTTAAAATATGTGGATTGTTCATGCGCGCGCTGAGAGGGGCCAACCCCAAACATTTGGTGGATTGTCAGCTTGGGGATTGTGGGGATTCCCCCCTGAGAGGGTAAAATCACACACATTAGATCACATCTGACAACACCTGCAGTCTGTACTAAACTCTTTGCAGGTTCACAGACATTTTACCCTACGATTCCACGCGGGTAACTCTTCAACAGATAGGCGAGGACCCCACGTCTACCTACATCAACGCTAGCTACATAAACGTGAGTTCCTGTTGCAGTAAACGGCCGATTTGTGTAGTAATACGATGTAATAAAGGGCCGTGTAATATAGAGAGCTGTTTCGATTTGGTTGCATCAACCGCATCGGCCTTGAGATTGATTTCAAAACACATTCAGTCGACTTCCTTCGTGCGTCACTAAGTCACTAACTTAAAAAACGCATAACCTTAAACCTTCTGCATATTATTCTTTATGTTATTCTTCCTACATTTACCACAGCGTTGCATATGTTTTTGAGAGTCCTTATTGAACCGCTCAAAATATTGAGGAGAGACAAATTCTCTCTCAGACTGCAGAGGAACCCAGGAAGTTCATCGCTGCCCAAGGTCCTAAGCCGGAAACTTTAACTGATTTCTGGAGAATGATGTGGGAGCAGAACAGCCAAGTCATAATCATGGTAAGGGGCATAAATTTATCCCCCAAAGGGGGCGAATATTTTGGGTTCTTATAGGGGGTTGTAGGGATGAGTTTAGCAGAAGGGGGAGTGATTGAGTGAAAAGTGATCATAAGTGCTATCGATATCATTAGCAGAGCATTGGAAATTACTGATGATTCCAATAATTGGAACATGCAGGTAATTTCCTTGTTTCAGGCATTTAAACTCCTGTTCCGTACCCATATTTTCACGATAGACGGTCATATCACAGGAAAGCATCTAGTTGTACCCTATTACAGACCCTATAAAATAAATTTTATTTTGGAGAAAAGTTCCAGAAATTAAATCAACTTGAAATACCTTTCTCCCCGAATCCCTCCCAACCCATATCCATACCACCCAGGTAACTAACTTCTACGAGAAGGGTCGTAAGAAGTGCGAGGAATATTGGAACGATGCCAAGCCCCAGACTTACGACGACTTTACAGTCGATTGTCTCGGACTTGTTTCTTTCCCTGATTACAAAGTCAGGAAGCTCTCTGTTGCCAAGGTTAGTTCGAAATTTAATGTGGTGGAAAGATGTCATAATTGCCCATTTTTGTCTTTTCTTTTTTTTCAAAGCTGACTAGAAAGGCGTCATCTGGAATTTCAACATAAATTCAAAATTGTGTGACAGTTCAAACTGCAGTTTTGGGTGCGTAGCGTACGTTTCTACGTCGCGCAAATTTACGACTCGCACACAAAACTGCAGTTGGGACTGTCACCGTAATATCTTGACCTTGTATTCTATTTCAGGAAGGGGAGAAAGCGAGGGTGATAACCCATTACCACTACGAGGGATGGCCAGATCACGGTGTCCCGGACACCCCAACCAGTATGATAGCATTCGCTAGACGAGCCTTCTCAGACAACACATCGGGTAAGAGTGCTCCTCATGATGATGTCATTATCATAGCGTAGCATGACGAACTGATGATGTCATTATCATAGCGTAGCATGACGAACTGATGATGCCATTATCATAGCGTAGCATGACGAACTGATGATGTCATTATCATAGCGTAGCATGACGAACTGATGATGTCATTGTCATAGCGTAGCATGACGAACTGATGATGTCATTATCATAGCGTAGCATCGCGACCTGATCATTATACTTTCTTCTTTTTAGGGTGACACGGTTTCGTACTATAGTGACCCTACTCACCGTGCTATCAGGACTAGCCAAGGCTCCCTAGATATACAATACTATCTAGAAACGTACGCCACGGACGGTGATACTATCCTTGATGATAATATTTACTGAGTATTTTACTGGGAGAAATTGAAAGAAAATACATTCATTAATCTTTCAGGACCCCTGGTGATACATTGTAGTGCCGGCGTGGGACGTACCGGGACCCTTATAGCCCTGCACCTTCAAATGGAGAACATTATCAAGGGACGGCGTATCAATATCTACGATACGGTGGTTTTGTTACGGAAGTGCAGAAAGATTATGGTCCAGACTGAATCACAGTGAGTTTGGGGGATGGGGGATTGGGGATCAAGGCGAAAAATTGATCCCCAATGAGACACGTGAAGGAGATATGTGGGAAGTAGATGAGACATGTAAGGAGCTATTGAGACTCGTCGGGAGTCAAGGAGACTCGAAGGGAGACAGGGAGCCAAAGGGACGTACATGATGATCAAGGAGACACCTGGAAATAGGAAGTCATTGAGACGAATGGGGAGTCAAGGAGTCGAAGAGGCATTGGGCTTGAATGGGGAACAAACCATCAATAATTTGATGCCAATGGTACGTACTTGGCAAAATTATTTTGCAAAATAAATCCTTGTGTGTCCCTAGGTACGTATTCATTTACCAAGCAGTGAACGAGATTTTGCGGTGTGGCGAAACAGAGATATTCGCTCAGCATATATCTGAAGCTTACAAGTACGTGAACTGGGGCGTAGATCCGTAATATTCTTCAAGGGTGTGATGATGATAATTAAATGCAGGACATGATTTCATGGAATTACTTTTGGATACAAACCTAAATTTCTCATTTATGAGCACAAAATAAAACCTATACTTTGCGTAAGAAACCCTACAGCCCTTGTTCTGGTAACCTGTAGCTGGGTGCCCCAATGAAGCTATTTCTTTCACTGCTATAACCCTGGCATCTTGCCCCTATAGTGAGCTGAAGAAGCCTGTTCCTGGTACTGGATGCACTGGTATTCAGACCCAGTACACCCGTCTGGTGTGCATTGCAAACGAGGACATGGCGGAGAAGTGTGGTGAGGCGGTTAAGGAGTATAATCTGTCCAAGAACCGCTACCACAACATCCTCCCTTTCGAGAGGAACAGAGTCAGACTGGCATACCAGGTAGACGAGTTTTGATACGTATTCTGCTGTATTCAGATCGATTTAAACACAAGGAAATATCTTGAATTATCTAACTCGTTTACACATTTTACTGCTCATATTTACAGTTTTAAGTGTAGAGTTCCCAATTCAAACACAAGAAAATAACTTTTAATATCGCATTCCCGACAGACCGGCGTGCCGGGCAGCGATTATATCAACGCCAGTTATGTCGCCTCTCACCACGAGAGGAACGTGTACATCGCCACGCAGGCGCCAAAAGACGCCACCCTCGTCGATTTCTGGAAGATGGTCTACGAAACAGGGTGCAGTTCTATCGTGTGCATGACTAGACTAACAGGTAGTCAGGAAGTTAATTGCTGATTGGCGAGATTTTCTCAATTAATCATCCGTTTGCCTGTTAGATTTAGTGGATGACACTCATTATCATACAACCTAAAAAATGATTGTCCTACAAAAGTGAACATTTATTTGTATATCACTACTGACAAATCTATGTTTCAGAGGATAACAAAGTCAAATGCTCGCAGTACTGGCCAACAAACGAAGAGGAAATCAGCGAATTTGGGTGAGTCTCAATCTTATCAGCTCAACAATTTCTGAAGTTATAGTTTCGGGCAATCTTCCTCCAACCGATATTCTTCAATTTAATTCAGCTTGTGACCCTTTATCTCCCAATCCGTGTCAAGTGAATTTGGTCACTTAGACCCCATCCCCCAGTTCGTGTAAAGTGAATTGTTGTCACTTAAACCCCATCACCAGTTCGTGTAAAGTGAAGCTGGTCACTTAACCCCCACCCCCAGCACGTGTAAAGTGAAGCTGTCATTTAAACCCCATCCCCAGCTCGTGCAAAATGAAGCTGTCACTTGAACCCCATCCCCCGGTCGTGTAAAGTGAAGCTGATCACTTAAACCCCATCCCCAGTTCGTGTAAAGTGAAGCTGTCACTTAAACCCCATCCCCCAGTTCGTGTTAAGTGAAGCTGTCACTTAAACCCCATCCCCCAGTTCGTGTAAAGTGAAGCTGGTCACTTAACCCCCACCCCCAGCTCCTGTAAAGTGAAGCTGGTCACTGTTGAGGAAGATCAGGACGTTATTCGGAGGGAGATGTGTGTAACTAACGCATCGGATGAACACTCAACTCTCCGACTAGTGAGGTAAACGTTCAAACCCAACCCTTTAAAATCGCTTAATAACAATTGACGGAGGGCTTGATATAAAGACGCAAAATTTTGCTGTACTTTCGATCTAGAAGTTATATCCTAATCGAAAGTTGACGCGCGAACAGTGATTTTGCGCGTCCTCATCAATCCTCCGTCACATCGATAGTTCAGACTGCGCGTCATGGTTATGCTGTTCAGGACGGGGGCTTCCGGGGGGGGGTTGCTGCTCCTTATACTGAAGTATAAATTAGAGTTATAGTATTTAAGATTCAGGAGGTTGGATCCAGGATAAAGCTAAAAGCTTTGCCCCTCATTACGTCTCATAACGTCTCACTCTCATAGCGTCTCACTCTCATAACGTCTCACATCGTCTCATGACGTCCCGTAACGTCTCGAATAACGTCTCACATCGTCTCATAACGTCTCACAACGTCTCATAACGTCTCACATCGTCTCATAACGTCTCATAACGTCTCACGACGTCTCCTTACGTCTCATAACGTCTCACATCGTCTCCTAACGTCTCATAACGTCTCACATCGTCTCCTTACGTCTCGAATAACGTCTCATAACGTCTCACATCGTCTCGTTACGTCTTAAAACGTCTCATAACGTCTCGAATAACGTCTCATAACGTCTCACATCGTCTCGTAACGTCTTAAAACGTCTCATCACGTCTCATAACGTCTCGAATAACGTCTCAAATCGTCTCATAACGTCTCACAACCTCTCACTTCGTATCATAACGTCTCACCCCTCCGCAGGATGTGGCACTTCACGACGCTCTCCGAGCAGAACATGCGACTGGACGGCCTCAAGATGATCAGTGTCATCGAGAGCGTGTCACGGTGGCAGAAGCAGCAGGGGAACACTCCCGCCGTCATCCACTGCGGCGGTGGCGTGGGCAGGGCCGCCGCTTTCATTGCCATCGCTAACTGTCTTGAGCAGGTAGGTCATGGGGTGGCGTGGGCAGGGCCGCCGCTTTCATTGCCATCGCTAACTGTCTTGAGCAGGTAGGTCATGGGGTGGCGTGGGCAGGGCCGCCGCTTTCATTGCCATCGCTAACTGTCTTGAGCAGGTAGGTCATGGGGTGGCGTGGGCAGGGCCGCCGCTTTCATTGCCATCGCCAACTGTCTCGAGCAGGTAGGTCATGGGGTGGCGTGGGCAGGGCCGCCGCTTTCATTGCCATCGCCAACTGTCTTGAGCAGGTAGGTCATGGGGTGGCGTGGGCAGGGCCGCCGCTTTCTACTGCCATCGCCAACTGTCTTGAGCAGGTAGGTCATGGGGTGGCGTCGGCAGGGCCGCCGCTTTCATTGCCATCGCTAACTGTCTTGAGCAGGTAGGTCATGGGGTGGCGTGGGCAGGGCCGCCGCTTTCATTGCCATCGCTAACTGTCTTGAGCAGGTAGGTCATGGGGTGGCGTCGGCAGGGCCGCCGCTTTCATTGCCATCGCCAACTGTCTTGAGCAGGTAGGTCATGGGGTGGCGTGGGCAGGGCCGCCGCTTTCATTGCCATCGCCAACTGTCTTGAGCAGGTAGGTCATGGGGTGGCGTGGGCAGGGCCGCCGCTTTCATTGCCATCGCTAACTGTCTTGAGCAGGTAGGTCATGGGGTGGCGTGGGCAGGGCCGCCGCTTTCATTGCCATCGCTAACTGTCTTGAGCAGGTAGGTCATGGGGTGGCGTGGGCAGGGCCGCCGCTTTCATTGCCATCGCCAACTGTCTTGAGCAGGTAGTTCATTGTACTTTTAAAAATATTACGTTGAGGGTTACTCGCGTTTGTGACGGGTTTAGCCTGCCGCTAAGATCGCCCTGTGCTGGCGCAGGTAGTTCATTGTACTTTTGAAATATATACGTTGAGGTTGGCGTTTGTCTGAGCTGCCAGGCAACGCCTGACAAACTCGCTGCGGATGGGTTTATACTTCCTGAGCTGGCGCAGCCAGGGGGATGTATCCGGATTTGACTCGGATGTATCCGGATAAATGGTCGTACTCCCGTGTAAGTGACAAGTGCCTTGGGGAGGTACGGGATTCGTTCCCATCCACAGTAGCCCTAGCAACAGGGACCTCCCAGCGGGAGGTCCCGTGCTGGGGATTCTGTTTGGATCTCTTGTAGATCCATCCCCCGTTTATTAGTAAGTGACAAGTGTAACCCATATCATCCCTCCCAGTTGAAGTTGGAGGGCACGGTCGACATTTTCCAGACCGTTCTGCAGCTCCGTCGAGCGCGACCCTTCATGGTCCAGAGCGTCGACCAGTATGACTACGTGTACAGGGCCCTCGTGCAGTACGTCGAGAGCTTCGAGACCTACGAAAACTTCAAATAACACCTCGGTTTTTGGAGGGGGAAGGACTGTAAATAACAATTCAAATAATCTCCTAGATCAGGAGCGAAGGGATTCAAATAATACACGTTGAGAAAAGCAAGGAAACTCAAACATTAAAATTAAATTTAATCATCCAGAGTCCAGACTGTTAATGTTATATTATAGCATCAACTTTGAAAGTTAAGCTGAGGCAGTGAGCTTCAAAAGCACGCTATTATATAAAGAAAGCATCAGATTTTATATGTGACTATCATTGATAGATTGTTATTGATAAGGATAAACTTAAAGTTACACTTAGAGCTATTTGATTTCTTAATTCTTTATTCTTTGATTCTAACATAAGTATAAAGAGAAAATGATTCTATTCTTTTAACTTTATATGAAGAAGATTTATATTCTATCCAGCTTTACTTTTATATGACGTTAAGAAAGAGATTGCGATTGGAAAGCAAATAACGACTGTGACACTGACAGTTGACACCATGAAACGGGCAACCGCCTTTATCCAAGTATTTATATAACTATTTGCTTTATTCGTTTTATTTGACGTTCTATTTGTTTGGAGGAAATTTTGTTATCTATTGCTATTTAGCTATGTAAATATAGTATGGTTGTGTAAATAATGATGCAGAATATATTTACGCCATGATATTGATTGAATGGACGCGAGAGAGAAAAATACACGTTTCTACTTCTAGTTCTGTCAACTCCCTGGCCCTTTTCCTCGGCAGGTTTTACCTTTTGAAAGAATGAAAGATGTATTCTATTTCTTACTGTGAACCATATGAACTGGGCAAAAACTTAAAGAAAAAGGGTTAAAGGGGCGTTTACAATTAAAAATAAAATTTAATTGGTAGTTTTTATATTTTTGGTATATTGCATTGTTTCATAATTATATTGTTATACCAATCATTTCATTTTCATGATTATATAAATATTTGCATTAATGTTTAGCATACGTCCAACAATTTGTTCATGTGAGGCTTTGGAGCAAAAATGGGACCTAAAAATTGAAATTTGAGCAGGAGGAAATGGATCTCAGCGCGAGTGGGACTCGTAGCACGCACCAGTCATTGTCAGACGTTGTCTGACCCCTTCGCCTTCGGCAAACCAGTCAAGAGTCGCATTCCCAAATGCCGTGCCAAATTTCTAAAAGTAAAACAAGTTGTCTATCGTTGCAGTTGATAAACCCTTCCGAGGGTATGTCTCCCATATAAACTTAACGGCTCTGAGTGACGTCACAGATCTGAACGTCAATTTTTCTGTATCCTAAACCTAACCATCGCCCTAACCCTAACCCTAATCCTAACCCTTACCCAAACAAATCCTGGCTAGTGTCCCATATAACTCCTGGCTCTTCATTATCTATGATAATGACGTCAGTCAGAAGAATATAGTTAAGCGCACCTAGCGCGCTTTAAGGACTAGGCTTAGGGTCACGATTAGGGTCAGGATTTATTATGTATTAGGGTTAGGATTAAGGTTAAGGTTTTGGTTAGGGTCATAGTTAGGTTTAGGATACAGAAAAATTGACCTTTAGGTCTGTGACGTCACTCAGCCTTCGGCGGACGCGCGCGCTTCGCGCGCGCGCCCGCCGAAGGCGAAGGGGTCAGACAACGTCTGACAAACTCAGCCAGAGTTATAAATATATGGGACACATACCCAAATCCTGACCCTAATCCTTAAAGTGCTAGGTGCGCTTAATTATATTTTTCTGAGTGACGTCATTGTCATAGTATTACCTTATTACATGAAATTAAGAAAGCAGTTTATTAAGAAACCGGGCAAAAAAGTTTCTTAATAAACTGCATCTTAATTTCTTAAAAGCTTCTTAATTAATGTTCAACCTTTAAAAAGTTTCTTAATTTGATGCTTTCTTATTTTCCTGACGATTAATTAGTTGCTTACTAAATTTGTTACAATAAGGTAGTTAATGAAGGCTCCCGTTTATATGGGAGACCGATCCTTCCGAGCGACGCGCCTTCTTCTAAGCCCGCATAGGTAACGTGTGTTTACGCGCGAACTCGCGCGTTGCCCTAACCAGGACCCTGGTTACGCGCACGGAGTGCGCGGCGCGGCAAGCGCGACGCCCCTGGTTAGGGGAATATTAAACCGATTAGTGTTTGCGTTGCGCCAACGCGCTTCCTTTATATCCTTAGATTTTAGAAGGGAAGCGCGCGGCGCGTACACACACTTATGTTGTCAGACGTTGTCGGACGCGCGCGCGGCGCGCGCCCGACGAAGGCGTCAGACAACATGAACACCTATGCGGGCTTAGGAATATACGATTGGTCTCCCATGTAATCGGGACTTATTTTTGATTTTGTTCAAATTTTTTTCAAAACTAATTGCCACTCTTCTCTATATTTACTTGTCTTCTCTATATTTACTTGTCTTCTCTATATTTACTTGCCTTCGGCGGACGCGCGCGCTTCGCGCGCGCGCCCGCCGAAGGCGTAGGGGTCAGACAACGTCTGACAAATATTTACAGATTCCCAACCAATTGGAAGAACACTCGGAATCTACGAAGTTCTAAAGTTAAATTTAAAATGAAGACAAGAAATTTCTATCAAAATCAAATTTCGAACATATAAAAAATAAAATCTAAATCGGATACTTCTTCGATATAAAATCAAATAAGGGAAGTCAACCAAGTGAAACTGCAAATGTGATTGATTGGAATTTGGCGAAGATGCCAGGAAAAATAAGAATTCTCAATTCTGAATATAATGTGATAATGTCGACAAAAATTGTCGACAGGAGCGATCCATTAGCGATTGCATTTAACATGACAACCTAAACTTTTATCCTTCAAGTTCTACTCGTTATCTAATTCTAATAAACTCTAGATTTGTATTATATTAAGACATTCCTACGAATCAGAAATTGTTACAACCAAGCAAGAATGATTGAATGAAGAAAATATCGATTAACGTCAAAGTTAAAAAAACTAGAAATAAAAATCACGCGCAATATTGAAAATAAGACGTGATCTGAAAGGGAGTAACGGTCTCATATTTAATTTATAAGTCATGCCCATGGCGTTTAATTTTTCGTGTGCAGATCTATAAATATATCTGACGCGAGGGATCAGACAACGTCGGAGTCGGACAACACACTGATTGGTTGAAGTCAATTAACCCTTGGTAACCTGATCAATAATTTCACTAATTTCACTTACACGTGTATTAAATCTCAAGAGTTTTGGAGTCATAACTAAGTCTACTCTATTTCTAACCTATCATTGACGGAATCCGAATATTGGTTTACCCAAAGCGCTTTATTTGCTAGCAGTAGCTTGGCCAATCAGTACACAAATACACAGCGCCTTTAAGTATAAACTTAAAGAAAACTACCAATCCCAAATTTCTGGAAATGCACCACTCTAGCAAAAATCACTTTTGAGGTCCAGGCATTTCCTATTAGTTGTCTGGAGAGATGAGTGTCACCTAAATAGTTGGGGTATATCCTAGTCGCTTGGAGAGGTGGGTGTCACCTAAATAGTTGTGGTATATCCTAGTCGCTTGGTGAGGTGGGTGTCACCTAAATTGATGTGGTATATCCTAGTCGCTTGGTGAGGTGGGTGTCACCTAAATAGTTGTGGTATATCCTAGTCGCTTGGTGAGGTGGGTGTCACCTAAATAGTTGTGGTATATCCTAGTCGCTTGGTGAGGTGGGTGTCACCTAAATAGCTGTGGTATATCCTAGTCGCTTGGAGAGGTGGGTGTCACCTAAATAGCTGTGGTATATCCTAGTCGCTTAAGGTGAGGTGGGTGTCACCTAAATAGTTGTGGTATATCCTAGTCGCTTGGTGAGGTGGGTGTCACCTAAATTGATGTGGTATATCCTAGTCGCTTGGTGAGGTGGGTGTCACCTAAATAGTTGTGGTATATCCTAGTCGCTTGGTGAGGTGGGTGTCACCTAAGGCAGGTGTCACCTCTTTGAATACACATTATCTGAGTCTGATTCTCGTTTCGACCGCTTCTTCTTGTCCGCTTTCGTTCGCTCGCTTTCCGACATGTTTTCTTGACTGCTGTAGCCTGTGAGTAATGTGACAGTAAAACACATGTTACTGTGTTGTAAAAAGTGTGAAGAGTGCTGCAGGTGACAGATTGTTCACCTTGTGCTGGGGAAAAGAAGAAATTCGGTACTCAATCGCACTTTGACTAGTAGTAATAGCTCAACACTACGGATGAACTTGTAATGAAATTGAATGAAATACAGTTGGATTATTGATCTAAGGCCTTTTAGTTATCACTGTGATGTATTATCCTTTTGACGTCTCGGGGCATTAATAAATTATATACACGGCCGTGTTGTTTTCGCGCGTGCTGCATACGTATAACCATCACTGATGGAGTTACGAAACCAGAGATGGAGTTATATAAACACGCGCGAAAGTCTCTCTCTAGAAACTCCATCAGTAGATTTCAAAACTCCATCAGTAGATTTCGAAAGTCCATCTCTAGATTTATATTCGGATTCTGACACGCTGAGTTACCGAATGTTACAAAACTTAATTAAACATGCTTACACTGTTTATTTACCCTATTTATTTACCCTGTTTATTTACCCTGTTTAGTGTTTATTTACCTTTATTTACCCTGTTTTACCTGACCCGTTTACTGTATTTAGCAAATGTACACATGCACAAAAACGAACACCAAATACCAATCAACACAACACATTGTAATTACTGTGTACATTTGCAAACCGTTATATGCTAGACAAGTGTGTCACGTGACGTCTGCTCGTAACACAGGTATAGAATGGAATGTGGCTGCTATACATTTTTGAGAGTAATTGCAATTGCAAATGTCGATGTACACCATGAGTGGTACCTAGTTCTTTCGTTCTCAATTTTGATATTGTACACTTTGTTTGGTCGGTCCTTCAGTGTTCACATTCCGATGTATTGGTCTGTTGCTGATGATTTACACATTACCAATTATGTTATACTCGTACAATTACCATTCAAATGTGAATGGATTCTTGAGAATGTGAGAATGTGTGAGTCTTTAATATTCACTTCGTGATTGTATCTTTTCGATTTGTTTGTACCATTGATTTTGCAAAAGTTTATGGAAATGAACGTTTTGATGGAATCTATGTTCTTATGCCGATAACTGCCTCTTCAAAAAAGCTTCAAAATACTTCAGTCATTTCATAAATGTGAAGACTAATATAAATAATTCATAAGGTGTCCTGCTAAGGTCTAAATCTGTCAAAATTAAACTTACTTCGAATCGGCCGTGTATATACTATATAACCACGCGCCAAGAGAGAGACTTTTGATCTTCACATATAGCACTCACTGGCGTTCGTACTATATGAGCAATTAGACACTCACTGCGTTCGCGCCTAATTGTAATTCACCACGCTGCGCGTGGCGAATTGCAAAAGTCTCTCTCTAGTCGCGTGGTTATATAGTCTATAACACACTTTGGTACTTTTTGCAACGAATTATAGCGCGCTTAGTGATGCTTTGCTCATCCTGCTTTATAGTATAGCACGCCGTGATGCATCGTCACGCGGCGTGATGCACCGCGCATGAAATGGCCAGTACCACGGAAAGGCCTACCTGTCGACTGTCGAGTGGTGGGTTTCCTGTTCATGCGGCTGTTAGACCGCTGAGGCGGTTGTTTCGTCTCTGGAACATTGCATCGGGAGTAGTCTGAAGAGAGGTGGGTATAACTGGGTGATATATTGAAGGGTTTAGTAACGAGTGAAAAGTGCAAAACGTGATATTACGCACGAGTGCCTGAAGGCCCGAGTGTGTTATATCGCATTAGAAACAGGGGCCGAAGGCCGAGGTTTTTATTGCAGAGGTTTGTACTTTTTACGAGTTATTAAACTGAATTATGCACTGATTTATGAGCTTACTCGTAAAATGGGGATCTTTTTTAATCTCAAGGAAATGTTCCAAATCATCATATGAAGCTAAAACTGGTTCTACCGTGCGAAAATGCGAAATAAATTTTTATTCCCCCCTCCCCAACCCCAGATTGATAGGAAGTCATTCCCCCTCCCCAACCTTTGAAGTGATCGAAGTTGATGAGGAGGGGCGCCATGAGCTCGCAAGCAAACTCCTCATACGTCACTTCCCGCTTGTAGTTCTGAAGCTTGTTCAGAGACTTGGCTGAAATGGCACGTTCGAAGTAAGCATCTATTTGATTCTACATAACACAGCACAAAGGTACAGTGATTCGATCACCTTTCTGTGTTTTTAAATAATTAACTTTGAGAAAAAATAAGTATGAAATACGAAAATTCATACATTTATTTACAGTTTCAGATCATTGATAAATTCAACAAACCGTCAATTGTAACTAAGGAGCTTCAGCTCTAGTGACTTAACCTAATAACTTGGAAAACTGGTAGCTTAATTATCAATAAGTTAGTCACCTAGATACAAGATCAATCAGTAATTTTGTAGAGTTACTTTTTAATAAAACCAAAGTAAACTGGATAATTTGGTCGATATACCTTAGGAGGTGTATTTATGTGGAGTAAAATTCTGGTGTTAACAAATTTGGTAGGGTGCAATTTGATGATCTTTCTCAAGTCATAACTCTAGTTAACATATGATAATGACGTTATTTTGAACTGGCATATGTTGTGTGAAAAAGTGGGGATATTTCCGAAAAATCCCCAAATTACAAACTCCATAAATATACTTCCTAAGGTACTCTATACAACTCCTAAGGTACTGATGTTGTGGGTGAAAGTTAGTTTAATAATTAGTTATTGCATGTTTCGAGACACTATATCTAGCCATAAATTTACACCTTCTAAGGTACTAACCTCTGTCCCTGTAGAAGCGCGGGCGTTGCTGGTCCACGATTATGGACCGGTCCGCGTTGATGATCGTCTTCCTGACCAGGTCAGGCAGGATGTCCCGGTCCACCAGGGCGCCGTCAAAGAGCGGCCCTATCCCGTGCTCGATGTGCGACTTAGCAGCCTTCTCCCGGAAACTAGGAAGAAAAAGGGGAAATAGGATAAGGAAACTAGTAAGAAAAAGGGGAAATAGGATAAGGGGAAATAGAAAGAAGGGGGAGACAGGAAATAGGAACAGGAGGGAGACAGGAAATAGGAAGGGGAAGTAGGAAGGGGAGGAAGACAGGAAATAGCAAGGGGAAGTAGGAAGGGGAGGGAGAGAGAGAGAGAGGAAATAGGAAGGGGAAAAAGGAAGAGGAGAGAGAAGAAAAGTTAACAAAAGTTGGCAAAAAGTTGACACTAAGTTGGCACTAAATTGACACTAACTTGACAATAAGTTGACACTAACTTGACGATAAGTTGACACTAACTTGACAATAAGTTGACACTAACTTGACACTAAGTTGACAGTAAGTTGACACTAACTTGACAATTACTTGACACTAACTTGACACTAACATGACACTAACTTGACACTAACATGACACTAACTTGACAATAAGTTGACAATAAGTTGACACTAACTTGACAATAAGTTGACACTAACTTGACAATAAGTTGACACTAAGTTGACAATAAGTTGACACTAACTTGACACTAAGTTGACACTAACTTGACAAAAAGTTGACAATAAGTTGACACTAACTTGACAATAAGTTGACACCTATTTGACACTAACTTGACAATAACTTGACACTAAGTTGACACTAAGTTGACACTAAGTTGACAATAAGTTGACACTAATTTGACACTAACTTGACACTAAGTTGACACTAACTTGACGATGACCTGGACCCGGCACTTCTTCAGGTCCTTGACCGGGTAGATCACGATCACGTAGTCGAGGTACGCGGACTTGAAGGTGTCAATATTCACGTCCCGATCGTGTTCCGACCATATCACCACCACGTAATCGTTACCTGCGAAATGACACGATTATTACTTGAAAACTGCTGTTCGGACTGTAACGGAGTCTTACCATATCACAAATAATTTACAGTCAATTTCAAATACCTAAACACGATTACGAATTATTTGAAAAGGCAGAAGTCTACGTTTCACTTGAACAGAAAGATGCGTGCGAACAAAAAGGCAAACACGATTTTTGGCAAACTCCAAAAAAGTGGAAGCATTTGCCAAAGTTTGCTAAAAACATCTTTTCGGGCACTTTGGCAACGCTTCAGGTACCCATAATATGATTTTAACGCTGAATCCCAATGTCGGTTTTATAGATCTATTATAGCTGGGCAAAAGAATGCAGAATTCACGCGAAAACATTAAAAGGCAACAGCAGTCACATCTTGAGGATTCAAATCTCCTATTTCAGTTGCAGTTGAAGTTTTCACAGCAATCTATCGATAATTGTAAACAATCCGCTATAAGATTTGCAGTCAAAACCAACTACCAAAGCCCTCTTTACGCGCGCGCGCGCCGTCGTTTCATCCCTCGAAAGAGGAGTCCGGCCGTGTGAAGCACGTAAGCATCTGGTGAGATGAACCGACCTACCGATGTATCGATATGTTAACAAGGGCATAGATCCGTTTGCCACTTTGTCCAGGCGCCAGTCTAATGCAGGTCTAGCGCCGGTTTAATGCAGGTCTGACGCCAGTCTAGTGCAGGTCTAATGCAGGTTTGGCGCCGGTTTTGTGCAGGTTTAGCGCCAGTTTAGCGCGGGGCCAGCGCCAGTCTAATGCAGGTCCTGTGCCACTCTAATGCAGGTCTAGCGCCGGTTTGGTGCAGGTACTTCATCATTGTTACCGGTGGTAACTAACATACGTTACCATGGTTATCGATGGTAACTTACGTACATAACCATGGTTATCTGTAGTAACTCATAACTGACGAACGTTACCATGGTTACCGGTGGGGTAAATTGAGCGATCCGTCGAGGCCAGTATCACGCCAGTAGTATCACGCCAGTATCGCGCCAGTATCGGGCCTACCTCACGCCGTTATCGCGCCAGTATCACGCCAGTATCGCGCCAGTATCACGCCAGTAGGGCGCCAGTAACACGCCAGTAGCGCGCCAGTAACGCCAGTATCGCCAGTAGCGCGCCAGTAGCGCACTTAGTAGCACGCCAACACGCCAGTCAGACCTAACTTTAAGGCGTGGACGCCAGTAACACGCCAGTATATGATCTGATACTGGCGTGATACTGGCGCGCTACTGGCGTGTACTGGCGCGATACTGGCGGCACTGGCGTGCTACTGGCGCGCTACTGCGTGCTACTGGCGCGCTACTGGCGTGCTACTGGCGCGCTACTGGCGTGATACTGGCGCGATACTGGCGTGCTACTGGCGTGCTACTGGCGTGCTACTGGCGTGCTACTGGCGCGCTACTGGCGTGATACTGGCGTGCTACTGGCGCGCTACTGGCGTGGTACTGGCCTCGACGGATCGCTCAATTTACCACCGGTGGTTACTAACGTACGTTACCATGGTTACCGACCTGGTAACTAACGTGGGTTACCATAGTTACCGATGGTTGCTAACGTACGTTACCATGGTTACCGACCTGGTAACTAACGTGGGTTACCATAGTTACCGATGGTTGCTAACGTACGTTACCATGGTTACCGGTGGTAACTTAGGTGGGTTACCATGGTTACCGATGGTAACTAACGTGGGTTATCATGGTAAACGGTGGTCACTGGTCACTAACGTAGTAACGTATGTTACTATGGTTACCGATGGGAGCTAACGGACTTTACCATGGTTACCGGTGGTCCCTAACGGACGTTACCATGGCTAACGGTGGTAACTAACCTGCATTGGAATGGCATCGCAACTGCATTAAAACAGCGCCAAACATACATGAAACGACGTCAAACCTGCATAATTCAATCGGCGCCAAATCTGTATAAAATGCATTAGCAATATTGAGACAGCATCCGAGGTGCATTAGACCAGCGCT
Source organism: Beroe forskalii (assembly GCA_011033025.1). Classification (NCBI taxonomy): domain Eukaryota; kingdom Metazoa; phylum Ctenophora; class Nuda; order Beroida; family Beroidae; genus Beroe; species Beroe forskalii. The sequence continues at coordinate 28,787 of WFMF01000118.1, read as the reverse complement.
GCACCCGCGCTAAACCAGCGCTGGACCTGCACCAAACCGGCGCTAGACCTGCATTAGAGTGGCACAAGACCTGCATTAAACCGGCGCTAGACCTGCATAGCACCAGCGCTGTACCCGCGCTCAACCGGCGCTGGACCTGCACCAAACCGGCGCTAGACCTGCATTAGAGTGGCACAGGACCTGCATTAGACTGGCGCTGGCCCCGCGCTAAACCGGCGCTAAACCTGCACAAAACCGGCGCCAAACCGGCATTAGACCTGCACTAGACTGGCGTTAGACCTGCATTAAACCGGCGCTAGACCTGCATTAGACTGGCGCCTGGACAAAGTGGCAAACGGATCTATGCCCGTTAACAATCCGCTACAAGATTTGCAGTCCAAGCCAGCCTACCGATGTATTTGGAAGCGGCAGAGGTGTTCTCCGGTTTCTCGGCTCCAGCCTGGTACCCACGGAACAGGATCTCTAGTGTGGGGTCCGCGTAGTGACGTCGTGCTTTTCATTTCTGAAGGAATGGGATGGCGTCAAGGAACTATCAGTCTGATAACTATCATTGATGTCAAGGATTGGAAACTGGGATCGAATGGTGTCAAGAGATAAAACTGTGAAGTGGGATATTGAGTAGATTCAAAGGTTATTAAGTGGCGTCCATGAGGTTGAAGTTTTGTCAAAGATTGTGGAGTTTTGTCAAGGATCTTGGAGTGGTGTCAGGGATCTCAGAGTGGTGTCAGGGATTGAGTGGTGGTGTCAAGGATTGTTAAATGGTGTCAAGGATTGTCTAGTGGTGTCAAGGATTGTGGAGTGATGTCTTGAGATTTTGTGGAGTGGAATTAAGGATTGCGGAATGGTGTCAAGAATTGCGGAGTGATGTCAAGGATCGTGGAGTGATGTCAAGGATTGTGGAGTAGATAATGAGTGGTATCTGGAATTGTAGAGTGATGTCAAGGATTGTGGAGTAGAAAATGAGTGGTATCAGGAATTGTAGAGTTGTGTCAAGGACTAAAAGTGATGTCATGGATAATGAGTGGTGTCAAGGATTGTTGAGTGATGTCAAGGATGAGGAGTGATGCAATGAATAAGGAGTGATGTGTCAAAATATTGTGGAGTGATATCAAGTATTGTGGAGTGATGTGTCTAGGATTGTAGAGTGGTATCAAGGATAAGGGGTGATGTCAAGGATTGTAAAGTGATGTCAAGGATTGTGGAGTTATGTCAAGGATAAGAAGTGATGTCAGGATTGCAGAGTGATGTCAAGGATTGTAGAGTGATGCTCGGGATAAGGAGTGATGTCAAGGATTGTAGAGTGATGTCAGATTGTGGTTATGCTCAGATATGAGTGATGTCAAGAATTGTGGAGTGGTGTCAGGACTGTAGAGTGCCAGTCAAGGATTGTGAGTGGTGCTCACAATGATAAGGGAGTGATGTAAAGAATTGTGGAGTGGTGTCAAGGACTGTAGAGTGCCATGATTGCGGAGGGTGTCTGTGACCGTATAGTGCTGTCAGGATCGTAATGTGGTGTCAAAGATTGCAGAGGAAGCCGGGTTAATGAGTAGTGTCAGCGATAAGGAGGGTGTCACATCAGAGTGGTGTCAAGGATTGTGGAGTGGTGTCAAGGATGCAGAGTGGTGTCATAAACATCATAGTTTAGTGTCAAGACAAGGAGTGGTGTGTCAAGGATTGTGGAGTGGTGATGGAACTCAAGGATATGCTATCAAGGGTGCAGGTATTCATCATGATAAGACAAAAGGTAATATCAAAAATTGACAGGCAGTGTCAAAAGACTATGAAGTGCTATCAAGTTACTGGAGTAAATAAGACTTCTTTATAATTCAAAGAATCAATAATGTGGTGTCAAGGTTGTGGAGTGGCCAAGAATGAAGTGAGGTCAAAGTTGTGAGTGGTGTCAGGACTGTCTAGAGTGCTATCAAGGATTGCAATGTGGTGCCAAGGATTGTGAGTGGTGTCAAGAATAAAGAGTGAGGTCAATGATTGTGAAGTGATGTCAAGGACAGTAGAGTGCCATCCAAGGGTGGGTGACATCTCAAAGTTGTGGAAGTAGTGTCATGAATGAAGTGGTATAAGGTGTTTAGTTATGTGTGAAGAAAAGGGTGATGTTAATCAAGGATAGAAAGTGATGTCAAGGATTGTGGAGTTATGTCGGCGATAAGGAGTGATGTCAAGAATTGTGGAGTGGTGTCAAGGACTGTAGAGTGCTGTCGGGGATTGCGGAGTGGTGTCAATGATGGGTGAGTGATGTAAAGAATTGTGGAGTGGTGTCAGGACTGTAGAGTGCCGCCGCGATTGCGGAGTGGTGTCAATGATAAGGAGTGATGTAAAGAATTGTGGAGTGGTGTCGCGATTGTGGGAGTTATGTCAAGGATAAGGAGTGATGTCAAGAATTGTGAGTGGTGTCAATGACTGTAGAGTGCTGTCATGATTGCGGAGTGGTGTCAATGATAAGGAGTGATGTAAAGAATTGTGGAGTGGTGTCAAGGACTGTAGAGTGCTGCCAAGGATTGCGGAGTGGTGTCAATGATAAGGAGTGATGTAAAGAATTGTGGAGTGGTGTCAAGGACTGTAGAGTGCTGCCAAGGATTGCGGAGTGGTGTCCAGGACTGTATAGTGCTGTCAAGGATCGTAATGTGGTGTCAAGGATTGCAGAGTGGTGTCAAGCATCGTGGAGTAGTGTCAAGGATAAGGAGTGGTGTCAAGGATTGTGGAGTGGTGTCAAGGATGCAGAGTGGTGTCAAGGATTGCAGAGTGGTGTCAAGCATCATGGTTTAGTGTCAAGGATAAGGAGTGGTGTCAAGGATTGTGGAGTGGTGTCAAGGACTCAAGGACTGTAGAGTGCTGTCAAGGATTGCGGAGTGGTGTCAAGCATCATGGAGTAGTGTCAAGGATAAGGAGTGATGTCAAGAATTGTGGAGTGGTGTCAAAGACTGTAGAGTGCTGTCAAGGACGGTGGAGTGGTGCTCGGGCGACTGTATAGTGCTGTCAAAGATCGCAAATGTGGTGCGTCAAGGATTGTGGAGTGGTGCCAAGAATGAAGAGTAGAGGTCAAGGATTGTGGAGTGGTGTCAAGGACTGTCTGAGAGTGCTGTCATGATTGCAATGTAAGCTGGCGATTGTGGAGTGGTGTCAAGAATAAAGAGTGAGAATAACGATTGTGAAGTGATGTCAAGGACAGTAGAGTGCCGTCAAGCGATTGCGGAGTGACATCAGAGATTGTAGTAGTCATGGATAAAGTATCAAAGTGTGGTTATGTGAAAAGTGATGTCAAGGATAGAAAGTGATAATAAAAGAATTGTGAAATGATGTCAAGATAAAATTGATGTCAGGATTATGATGATATCAAAGATTTAACAGAAATGATAATAAAGTTGTAGGTGTATCAAAGGACAAAAGAAATGATGTCAGATTATAGTGGTAATAAATTTTGGAGTGATAAGATCTTACAGGTAATTAATCGAGGATCTTAGGTGTTGTCAGAGGATTAAGAGTAAGTGTCAAGAGTTGAGTGGTAATAAGAGATTGTGGGTAATTATCCAAAGTTGCAGAGTGGTATCCAAAGGATTGTGACAGGTGGTATCAAGGATTATGATGGTATAAGGGCCAGGGAGTAGTGTAATGATAAGTGGAATAAGGATTATAGAGTGTTATCATGGATTGTAGAGACAGAGTGATATGTCAATGATTGTGTGGAGTGATGTCAATGATAAGGAATGATGTCAAGGATTGTGGGAAGTCGAGATAATGAGTGATGTCAAGGATTATGGAATGATGTCAAGAGACGTGAGTGATATCAAGATATGAATAATAATAAAGTTATTAGGTGGTATCAAAGGTGTGGAGTAAGTGTCGAGATCTTGAGTGGTGTCAAGGGATCTTGGAGGTAGTGTCAGGGATTAAAGTTGTGTCAAGGATTGTGGAGTGGTGTCAAGTTGAATAGGTGGTGTCAAAAGGATTGCGAGTGGGTATCAAGGATTTGTGAGGGTAGGCCTTCAAGGATTGACGTGGTGTGTCAAGGATTGTGAAGTGATGTCTTCTAGATAAAAGTCAAGAATTGCGGATTATGTGAAAGAAAAGGTGATGTCAAAGGGATGAAAGTGATGAAGTTATGAGAGTGATGTAATAAAGAGGATAAGGGGAGTGATGTCAGATTGTAGAGTGATGTCAAGGATTTTTAGAGTGATGTCAAGTTGTAAGTGATGTCAAGTTGTTGAGTTATATTAAAGGGATAAAATGATATCAAGAGATTATGAGTGTGGTGTCAAAGTTTTGCAGGTGGTGTCTGAAGGATCTTGGAGTGATATAAAGGGATCTTTGGGTGGTGTAAAGTTAAAGTGTGGTATCAAGGATTGTGGAGTAGGTGTCAAAGATTGTGGAAGTGTCAAGATTTGCAGTGGTGTCAGATTTAGCGGTATTCAAGGATTGTAGTGGTGTCAAAGGATTGAGGTGGTGTCAATGAAAAGAGTATTGATATCAAGGATTATGAGTACTGTCAAGGATTGCAGGTGGTGTCAATGAAATGATATAAAAATTGTGAGTGGTGTCAAGGACTGTAGGAGTGCTGCCAAGGATTGCGGAGTGGTGTCAATGATAAGAGTGATGTAAAAGAGGTGGTGGACTGTAGAGTGCTGGATTGCAGGTGGTGTCCACAGGACAATAGTGCTAATAGGTCAGGATGCAGGTGGTGTCAAGCATCGTCTGGAATAATGTGTCGAAGGATAGAGTGGTGTCAGGATTGTAGGTGAGATGAGTGGTGTCAAGTTACAGAGTGGTGTCAAGCATCATGGTTTTAGTGTCAAGGATAAAAGGAGTGGTGTCAAAGTTGTGGGTAATTAATAAGGACTCAAGGAACTGCCAAAGTACTAATAAGGGTGCAGGAAGCTAATTATAAACATCAGATGATAAAGGATGAAATTGATAAATTGTGGTGGTGTCAAAAGACTGTGAAGTCTGTCTAAAGAGATTGCAGGTGAGAGACTGTAGTGCTGTCAAAGTCACCAATGTGGTGTCAAAGTTGAGTGGTGCCAGGAGAATGAAAAGTGAGGAATTAAGAGTTGGCTAATTGGTGTCAGGACTGTCTAGAGTGCTATGAGATTTACAATGTGTTTTAAGACAATAGGTATCAAGGAGAATAAAGAGTGGTCAATGAATTGTAGTGATAATCAAGGACAATTAGAGTACCATCAGATTGCGCAGGTGACGTCAAGGATTGTGAAGTGACAATATGGACAAGAGTGGTGTCAAAATTATTGCAGTTATGTGAAGAAAAGGGAGGTGATGTCAGGATAGAAAGTGATGTCAAGGATTGGCAAGTGATGTCAGAGATAAGAAATTGATATAAGGGTGTGTAAGTGATAACTAAAGGATTGGCAAGTAATGTCAGGATTGTGGAAGGTCCTCAAGGACAAGAAGTGATATCAAGGATTATGGTGGGTGTCAAAGTTTTTGAGTGGTGTCAAAGGATCTTGCGATTGAGGTGTCAGGGATCTTGAGTGGTGTCAGGGATTAAAGGTAGTGTCAAGGATTGTGGGTGGTGTATCAGGGTTATTACAGTGGTGTCAAGGATTGCAGAGTGGTGTCAAGGATTGTAGAGGTGAATAATAGTTGTGTAGTGGTGTCCAAGGATTGAGGTGGTGTCAATGATGGAGTGGAGTCAAAGTTGTAGAATTGCTCATGGATTGTGAGACAATAGAGTGATGTCATGGTGTGGGAAGTGATGTCAATGATAAGAATGATGTCAAGGATTGGAGTGATGTCAGAGATGTACTGGTGATCAATAAAGTTATGGAATGATGTCAAAGTTGTAGATGTCAAGGATTGTGCAGACCAAATCAAGGATTGTGGAGGTGGTATCAGGATTGTGAGTGGTGTCAAGGATCTTGGTGGTGTGAGGATCTTGGAGTGGTATCAGAGTTAAAGTGTATCAAGATTGTGGAGTAAGTGTCAGGGTGAGTGGTGTCAAAGGATTACAGAGTGGTGTCAGGATTGTGGTGTGCTCAAGGATTGTGCAGTGGTGTCAGGATTGTGAAGTGATAATATGGATAAAGTGGTGTCAAAGATTATGCAGTTATGTGAGAAGAAAGTGATGTCAGGATAGAAAGTGATGCTCAAGATTGTGATGATGATGTATCTTAGGATAAAGGTGATGTCGAGGATTGTAGTGATGTCAAGTTTTAGAGTGATGTCAGGAGAGTTTGGAGTGATGGCTCCAAGGATTGTGGGTTATGTCAAGGATAAGTAGTCTGTCAAGTTATGAGTGTTGTCAAGGATTTTTGGGTGGTGTCAAGGATCTTTGGAGTGGTGTCGAGGATGCCCAGGTAGGTATGATTAAAAAGTGTCAAGGATTGTAGAGTAGTGTCAAAAAGGTGGTAGGTGGTGTCAAGAGATTTGCAGTGTTGATTATTAAGACCTTGAGGTGAGCCTCCAAGATATTAGTGGTGTCAAGATTGGGGTAATTGCAATGAAAAGATGAATGTCAGGATTATGGAGTGCTGTCAAGGATTGCAGGTAGTGTAATGATAAAGGGTAGTAATTAGGTGGTGTCAAGACTGTAGCAAGAGTATATAAGGATTGCAGGTGGTATCAATAAGAGGTGATATATAAGTGTAGGTGGTGTCAGGACTATAGAGTGCCAGGATTGCAGTGTCCAGGACTGTATAGGTACTGTCAAGAGGATCAAATAATAATGGTGTCAAGTTGCAAATTGGTGTGTCAATAGTAGATGGTGTCAGGATGAAGGTGGTGTCAGGATTGTTGGATGTGCAGAGTGTGTCAAAAGGACACAAGAGTGGTGTCAAACATGTGGGTTTAAGTGTCAAGGATAAGAGTAGTGTCTAAAGGATTGTGGTGGTGTGTCAGAGGACTTCAAGGACTGTAGGTGCTGTCAGGATTGCAGTGGTGTCAAACATCATAGATGAAATCAATAAGTGACAATAAAGGTGGGTGTCAGGCCATGTGTCAAGGATTGCAGGTGGTGTCAAGACTGTATAGTGCTGTGGTCACTGCAATCAATGATAAAGAATGATGTCAAAGTTGTGGAGTAGATAATAAAACAATTATTAGGTGATAATGAGATAATGAGTGATGTCAGGATTATGGAATGATGTCAAGGATTGTGGAGCGATGTCAAGGATTGTGATGGTATCAAGACTGGAATGATAAATCAAATGTTAATTACAGTAGTGGTGTGTCAAGGAATATCAAAATTGTTTCGTGAAGAAGAATTACAATGGTATTAAAATATTTATACTTTAACATGAAATAATACCATGAACCTGTTCCGATGGTGGGCGAGGGAGGCCCTTTCCCAGTTGACTTCCCCCCCAGACCAGCGACAAATTCCCAAACCCGGGGGGAAACCCCCGTTGTGACTCAACGCTTCCTTCCTATTCTCATCCCCGGGCTCGTAAAATGAGACCGAACTTGGGGAAATTTCGACAAAAGGGATGGTAAAAAAATAAATAAAAGTGAAAAAATCTTCCCCAAATTTTTAATATTTCAATGCAGTAGTGGGGCTTTGTAAATGGAACAAACGGGAAAAAACTTTTAAACAAAACTTTGTTTACAAACCACAGGTTGAAACAAACTAATTTACTACTAAAACCCCCACTTCTTGAAGCTTGTCAGTTCGTTGAGGCCCCCACAGATATCTTTCTTTTTCCTGATCCGGCCGTCCCCAACTCGACCTGTTCTGGGGCACTGAACCGCTTCTGCCCGGACAGCAAAAGAGAGAACTGCCTGGAGGGTGGGGTCAAGGGGGAAAAAAAAAGCGGGTCAAGGGGGAACGGGGTCAATTTGGGAGGTGTCAAGGGGGTATGTCAAGAGGGTATGGCCCAAAGGAGCAAGGGGGGGAGTCCCCAAAGGGCTGGTCCCCCCGGGGGGGGGGGCTGGGCCCCCTAAAGGGGGGGGGGTCCCCCTAAGGAGAGGGGGGGGGTCCCCCAAGAAAAAAGGGGCGTGGGTTTGGGCCCCTGACCTCCGAACTGCGGGACTGTTGGAAAGGGACCCTGCAGTGAATGTCCCAGGGAGCCTTTCGGCGCTACTCATCGTGTTACTGTCCGGTGTCTGGAGGGTGGGCGAGGAAAAAAAGCGGGGGGAAATAAGCGGGGGAAATAAGGGGGGGAAATAAGGGGGTAAACAAACGAGGGTTTTTAAGCGAGGAAACAAAGGGGTAAATAAACAAAGGGGAGGTAAGCGAGGATAAAAAACGAGGGTAAAAAAAACGAGGGGAGGTGAGCGAGGATAAATAAGCGAGGGGGAAACCAAAAACCTTTAGAATAAGCGCGGGAATTTGGGATTTAAAAAAAGGGTTGGGGAATGAAAGTGGAAATTAGATCGGGCGATAAAAGGTACGATAACGGTTGTGGAATCAGTGGGTCTTTGGAAAAAAAGAAACTACCAACTGATGAACACATGCAAAAAAAAATCGTACTCAACATGAACCCGAAAATTTTCTTACAAAAAATTAAAATTTTGGGGTTTTGGCCAACCTGGGCTATCATTAAAACCTTTTTTCCTTAACCCATTATGTTTCGCACAATGATAAAATCAAAAAATATTCATTAAATTTGGGCCCCAATTATTTTTTCCTTTATATTTGTAAAATAGTGATAAAAAAACCTGATGAAATAAGGTTTTTTTTTCCGCCCCCTTTTTCCCCCTCCGTTTTTCTTCTGGGGTTTTCATTTTTTCAATTTTCTCGGGAAAAAATTTTT